>OU898282.1:99052440-99167440 GCA_918026665.1 Diabrotica balteata
ATTCCGAAAACAATTGTTAATTTGATGTAGCCTTTTTAAGGGTTTTTTAAATATACCCACTTACAAAGATTTAACTTCTTTTTTGTGATACAAGGTATACAGCCAGCTGCAGGAATTTATTTTCCTTGTGAATTTTGTAAGGTAATAGATATTAAGACTGAAATATTTTTTAGTTTATTTTCTTATTCTTTTATTTCCTTCAACATACAACCATACGAATTTTCAACATACAACCTTCAAGATAGCCACTGGCCGTATCTATGTTTTGGCAATAGCATCTTGTACCCTATTGAACTGCCTTATTAAAGGCGTAACAAATTACTGTAATTCAAATTTATTAAAATCATGAATGTGTTGCTTGTGTGAGTCCATATCAAATAGGTAAAGAAATAATAATAATAAGACTTACTCACAATCAATTTAATTTAACAATCAGACGACCGGTTTCGCTTTCTACAATTTGCAAAGCATCTTCAGGTCTAGATACAAAGTTAAACTAATGCTGCAATAAAATAAACCCAATTAGGGTGGTGTCTAATAAAGATAAAAATAAACAAATAAGTTAGTTCATACAAATTATAGTAATTATGCCAATATTACATGTCTGTGGTTTTCAAAATGAATAAATTTGAATATATAAAAGGTATTAACAGACAAGGTGAGACCCACAATTGGTATAAAGTAGTAATATTATATTGTAATAAATTAATAAATGAGCAGATTTTCCGGCATGTAAGTAATGTTTTTTTGTTGTATTTATCTTTTTTTGTATTTATCGTTTTTCTATTAATAAATTTCCAAGTAGAAAGTTTCTGTATGTGTCTTTCGCGGAAATGAGAGAAATGGAGATTTTCTTTTGGGGACAGTTTCTTAAATTTTTGAGGAAACGAATACACTTCGATGTGAGTAGTCTGTAACTTTCTTTTAAACTGTTGTTAGCAATTCGATCTTAGAAAGTATTTTAATCCAAACCAGATTATATTAAGTCAATCTATATCTATTACTACCTTTATTTGTTGGTAATTTAATTTGCTCCATACTAATACAATTAAGTATAGTATAGTAAGTTTAAAGTCAGTGCGATTTTAAGTCTGCAGATATACAAAACAACTGTAAGTAATTAGTTTACCTTCTTATTTATATATTAAAAGCGGAGGTGTTGCTAAATCTTTGGTGATGTCCGAGCTATCTTTTTCACCTGTCTTCAAAAGTAATGAATGCTGCTACCAGATTCCTTCTAGAGTCATTTCTAATTATTCATCAATTCTCAGTCAATCAAAAGCATTTAACATTTACGAACATTTTTAACATTTAGTAAGAACATTTATTCCATTAGAAACAGTGCGAAACTTAATTTTAAAAACACAGTGCGGTTCATTTCTTCGCTCAATAAAGATTTTGGACTTATTTTTGTAACGCTTTAAATTTTCAATGCTATTATTTTATTTGTATTATTAAATTTAGGATTTTCTTTATCTCGAGATAAGCCCTAACAGTAAAGAGTGTACATCTTTTTCTCCTTTGTTGAATTTTTAATTAATTACATCTCTCTTTCCTGATCGATTTACGTTTATATGTATTTTCTATATATGATGTATGTTGAAGGTATTTTTTATCGATTTATTGTTTATTTTTATATATGTAGCCAATCAGGTGTTAACTGTTGGTACATTTTTTGTGTTTTTCGATGTATTCAACCCTATATGTTGAAGCTTACAATTAACCTTTAATTTTTTTGTTTTGATTCAACCATTTGTTAAGTTATACAAAAGGATCAGTGTCGTCTTTTTCCTATCTTTATTCATTTTTATCTGGTAACCTTCTATACATTTTTCTCTATCTATTTTTCTGTTGATCCATTTATCTATTCTATCTTATCTAATCCTTGATAATTTCTTCTGTTATACAACATACCGATTCCAAAAGCTAGTTTTGAACCCGCTCTCCACCAACCATCTGGCTGCCGTTCGCAGTATATCCATTGGTGACCTTTCTAACACCATCCAAAAAAGGTTACGCATGGTATAAGGCAGTAAGCCAACAACAGAAGTTGCTCGTGCTGGACATCGAAATAAAAAGTGAAATTAAACCAAAACATCGAAGAGAACCACAAAAAATCAAGTTTTGGATGTTAAATAACGAAAAAGAAGCTTTGATTGGTATGATCCAAGATAAAAACTTATAGAGAAATGTAATTAGGGAAGCCGACTTCTCATAAGAATAAAGGCAAAGACATTGGAATTTTCTGATTTAAGTTATATTAAGACGATATGCCTGATTGGTAAATAACAACACTATGGAAAACAAAATGATATTAGTTAAAAAAATTAAAAAAATATCTCCCTTTTCCAATTGTTAATTTAATCTTAAACTTTCAGAACAATGGAACCATTTAATATGTAAGTACGTATCTTAAATATTAATTAGCGGAGGTAGTACCAATAGCGATAAAGAGAAAACACAATGAATTAAAATTATTAGAGTTTACAAATTTGTTCGAAATTAGTCTGGGAATATAACTCAGATTAGCGTTTTCTTATACATATTACTTTGGTATAAAGAAATTCACCAACCGTTATATTTGACCTTAAACTTTGAGTTTAGTTGTTTATAAATTCATTCAAAGCAATATTCAAACTCGCGTGCATAGCGTTATTATTTAGTTTATTGTAAGACTGGGTATACGTGACATAGCGAACTTCATCAAAATGACTACGTCACCTGAGTTGTGTTATATGGGGAAGTTTTTAGAGAAATACGATGGCGGCAAAATATATTTAAAGAAAGATTATTGGAATGAAGGAATTGCTTTAATTTGTATTGAACATTTAGAAAAAAGAAATGCTATTAGCGGTAGGTAGAAATTATTAGTTCTTATTTAGATGTTTATTTAAAAAAGGAAACTATAATATTGACCTCGTTAGAAATTAGGTTAGGTTTACAACTTTAAAAAGTAAGGAGGGTTGAGGTAAAGGCACTATCTAATTTCATTTATTGTGTATTATTAAAAAAAACAATTTAAACATAAAATTTGTTCCATGTTCTGCATTTCCTTTTTAAGGTATTGGTGTTTGCAGCTGCTCTATAAAGTTGGATGAATGAGCAATTAAACTAGCCTCTGAGATTGCACAGCCTTGGAACTCATCTAGCCTAAAATGCTACTTTTCCTAAAATATTTCTGTTTGTAATGATTTATAAAAAACAATATTTTATTCTCCTAATTAGTTGGCCAAATTATTGTAGTTTTCACATATTTAATATTTTATTTTTTAACTTATATTTCTTTCAGAAAGTCGTCTCATATATTTGTAAACATATGAACTTCTAGTTAGGAAGTCCAGGGAGAGATGACGAATGAACGGTTACATTTCATGAAGATTTCATTTGCTCTTTTGCCAAAAGTTTTTGCCCGTTAGTCTACTGACTTTTTGAAAACGAGTTTAAGATCTTTAGCTAGTTGAATTGGTGTGATTCCAGTTTTATGGTTGGATCTTTCTATCTTTCTTCTATCTTCTATCTTCTTTAGCAAAATGATCCGCTATTTCATTACCAGTAATTCTAGTATGAGAAGGCAACTATATGAGAGAGGAAACCTCAACAAATGGCAATATGTCTGTTTTAATGGGAGGGAGATGCATTTAAAATCAAACAGAATACTATATAGCTCACCTGTGTGAACGCAGCATGTTAAGAGTAACCGAGGTTACAAGGTCATGTGTAGTGGTTACTGCACTAACATCAGTGGTAGTTTTAGAAGCATCGGTATAGTTAATTAAATCATTATGATTTTTTTTGTATAATTTCTAAAAATGCTTTCTTTACAACAATGTTATACGATTTATGTTTGTTAAAGATGTCGTGGAGAATAGGTCAATAAATTGAGACATAGGCTTTATGATAATATGCTGGATAATGTTATTGGAAAAAGACGGAATTGTGATAATTAGAGAATAAATGGAGTTAAAGGGATTTGCCGATGGTGATGCAGCATACGAAAGTAGAAGATTGTCGTCTTAGGGTGAGAGGAGGTTCATTGTATTTACGGTACATGCTCTCGATAGGACTAGAGCAAAAAGCACCTAGACATAGAAGAAGCGCGCTATTGTGAACAGAGTTTAATGAATCTATGTCATGTCTAAAGGCAGAGAAATAGTCATTCTCAGTCATTGCAGATGACTGAGGGTTTTAAGAATGTTTAAAAGAATTAGTTTTAAGTTCCGAGATTTGATTCTTCAAATTTAATCTAGAGTCAAATATGAACCGAGAATTTTACATTAATTAACAACACAAAATAGTTAATTGTTAAATAATGTTTGGAGTAAGGAAGTAGAGACCATTTTGGAAAATTTTATTCATTTGGTTTTGCTCTAAGAGGGTGATAATACTAGTTCCATAGATCTATCCTAAAGTAGTTTTACTACACTATATAAGTTTACGTATGGTAGGTACAAATTTACCATGGCGGTAAATGATTAGGTCATCAGCGTATTGAACATATTTAATGGAAGCAGAAAATGGCCTGCACATTTCGTTGATTGCGAGAATAAATAGAGTTGAACTTAATACAGATCCTTGAGGGATACATTGAATTTGAGGAACAGATTGAATAAGTTTACCATTGCCAAGGACTTAACAGGTTCTTCCAGTTAGACAGTTTTTTACAAATTAGAGAATATTACCATCTAAATTATAGTAGTAGAGATTGTCAATTATAGCTTTTCTGGAGTTTAAATCACATGCCCCTTCAATATTAAATATAGTTGCTACGACATCTTGTTGATTGTTAATTGCTTGAGAAATGTGTGTTTTAAGAAGAACAAGGTTATCAAAAGTAGATCGATGATGTCGGAAGTCGAATTGAGCGTAGAGAATATTATCATACTTTTCAACATCCCTTAATTCCTTGTCTTTCAATGTCCAACTCATCAATCAACCGATTTCATACCCTTGAGACTACTAGTTCAAAGTAGCAGATGATATGTACTACATTTGATATTAAAATTTCGAACTAGATCTGTGTTCGAACCATAAACCTCGTAGTCTAAATATGTTAAAGTGTTCCTGCCAACCAATCGAACAATCAAGCCGACTCACTATGATTACATAGATTTTTTTGCATTGTAATGTATGGATTGTAATAAATAAAGCTTACTTTACCGTAAGTTTATAACTAAAAAGAATAAAGTAATTTACTGGTTTTAAATGATGTATGTATATTTAATATTCTACCAGTGGTTTTTTCATTTTTAGGTAAAATGTATGTAGATTTTTTCAAATGTGTTCTGGAATTAGAAAATTGGCAAAATGGAAAAGCTTTAATACTATATGGCGAAGGACCAAATTTTTGTGCTGGAGGAGATTTAGATTTTGCAAAAAAAAGAAAGTAATAGTACTGCAGGTTACTACATGAGTTATTATATGCACAATATACTTAAAAAGTAAGTAAGTAATAATAATGTTTATTGCTAAAAGAAAAAGTTAATATTGATCATCATTAGTATCATACACAAACAACACAATGACTGTACACAATTTTTCAAATCACATCCAAAAATTTACTTTGTTAGGAGTGACAAGAGAAATGTAACAGTGACAATGTATAAGAACGAATACATTAAAAATGTGTTTAATAAAATCTAGTACGTCTTGCATCGATAAAAGTCTAACATAGATAAACTGAGCAAAATTTATTGTTATTTGGAAAAACAGCAAAAATAAAATAAATATTTACCTGTACGTATACACGCTATAATACACCTGTATGCATAACATGTTGCATACCATTAAGACAGGTTTAAAACTTAAAAAGTAAAATTACCCAAGATGGGCCTCTAGTATTTCTTGAAAAAAAAAATATAATATTAAGAACACCTAATTACATTTTATTCATATAGTTTTTACTTTCTGTTCTCTATGTATCAGAGTTAAAACACACTAGTAAAAGATGTCATAAACTAAGTTTTACTATGTTTACCTGAATTTTATAAATTATATATATATATATATATATATATATATATCGCACCCTCAGTAATATAAGGGATCAACTCAAAATTTTGGTAAATTGAGATTTTAGATGCTATGGGCACAAAATTAAATTCTCTACCGGTTAGCGCTGACAGAGAGAGAAATAGGACATTAGTTGCTCGGTAAATATATTTGTGCCTCTCTCTTACTCTCCCCGCCAACCTACTGTTTTTACTGCTACAAGGTAACAATCAGTAACGTGTCCATAGTCGTCAAAGGCGGACTGTTCAAACGTCGTGCGATTCGTGTTTGTGCCCTTCTATGACAAAACTCCTGGTGAGTTTGTATCTTAACATTTTGTATTATATAGAACAATTTTTAGTTTAGCCCTTATATTATGTAAAATGTAATTAATAATTGGGTCTAATTCATAATAGCTCGCTATATTGCCAAAAAGTAGAGATGTTATACGGAATCATATCTTATTGGTTCATTATAGTACGTAAATTGTTTTATTGTTGATGGCGAACTTTGTAATTGGCCCTTATTTACATGAAAATTTTAACTATTTTTTTAATTGATCCGATTAAATTAACAGAAAAATAATTAAGTTGTAGTTTTAAAACAGTGTTTATTACATAGATGCAATGTATTGTTTGTAGTGTAAAATTTTTACATTTTATTTTATTATATAATCCGAGTTCGTTCCTCAGCAAGGTACGTCTAAAGCCAATATTTCCATGCCATCCTTATCGAGATGCGATGAGTTGCCATCAGTTAGATCAAGAAGAGTAGGTAATTACATAATGTCTTCAATACATTCAGAGGAAAGCGACGTAGACCTCAGTGATGACGATCCCACTTACAAACAAGAATATTTTCGTCGACGTCCACGGATCACAGCAACTCTAACTTCGATTGATACAAACAATGTAACTATGACAAATGATAACATTCAAAGACAATCCAGAAAACGTAAAGCAGATCCAACCAAATAGATACAAAACACGCAAAAAATGAAACGAAACTTGGGTCAAAGCTATGTAGCTATACATTCGAAGAAATTGGTTCCTGCACGTAATATGAAACCACCTTGTGTCCAAAAATGTAGATTAAAAGCAGTGAGCGAATCGATGATTCCAAAAGGTTGAAATTATTTAGTGCATTTTGGGCATTAGGGGATAGACAATTACAAGGAATGTATGTTTTGTCTAATAGCGCACAGATTACACCTAGGTACAAGTATACCAATGCCGAAAAAACCACGAAATCCAAACCATGCATTCTATTTTTCCGTAGACAACGAAAGAGTTAGTGTATGCAAAAGCTTTTTTATTAATACTATTGATATTTCTCATAAGATGATTCGAAATGTACATGAAGATAATAGAAAAACTGGGCTTCATAAAGGATGACCAACGCGGCAAACACAATAGTCATAAAAGTGTAAGTGATGAGCTTATAAATGACATCACCAACTTCATCAACCCTATACCCCGCATTGAGTCACATTATCTAAGAGCATCTACCTCTAGAGAGTACATCAGCAGTGGTAAAAGTATTGCAGAGCTGTTTAGAGATTTTGAAGTACTGCAAGAGGAAAGGTCTCGCCCGGCTGGACTATATCACACGTTTTATGAAATTTTTAACACAAAATTTAACATTGACTTTTATCAACCCAAAAAAGATTAATGCGATCTTTGCCTGCAGTTCCAAAATTCTACTGAACCACTAAAACAGAATCTTAGGGATCAATATCATACGCATTTGGAAGAAAAGAAGTTATGCAGGGAGGAAAAAAAGAATGACAGAAAGAACATTGATGAGTGCAATATTTGTGTATGTTACGATGTACAAGCCATTATGCAAAGTCCTAACGGTGAAACATCAGCATTCTACTACAAATCTAAATTAAATAGTTACAATTTCACTATGACGGAATTAAAAAAAATTCACGAAAACGATGTGTCAACAATGGACATCTCTAAAGGCTATGAAAATGTCCATTGTTATTTTTGGGACGAGACTCAAGCGAAAAGAGGCGCTACAGAGATAGGGAGCTGTGTTTTCCATTATTTACAGATTGTGTCTGATAAAGCTGGTGACAGGGAAGCAAATATAACATTTTTTTCCGATAACTGTTGTGGGCAAAACAAAAATAAATATCTCACATGCTTATACTTATACGCTGTTGCCAATCTAAAAAATTTGTCGTCGATAACTCACAAATATCTCATAAAAGGGCACACTCAGAACGAAGCTGATAACGTGCATAGTTTGATACAAAAGCAGATAGCTAGAAATAGGAAAACTGGCCCAATATACTCTCCTGTTCAATAAATCTCAGCAATCAAAAGAGCAAGGAAAACTGGTGCTCCATTTATAGTTCACAGTTTAACTTACAATGTTTTTTACGATCTTCAGAAATTACAAGAAAATTGGGGCTATAATTTTAATACAGATGAACAGAAAAATAATCTTGTATGGAATAGTATTAAAGTACTGAAATTTACCAAAGAAGACCCATTTTCGTTTTATTACAAGTGCTCATATAACGATGAGTTTAAAATAGTTAATGTTCGTGATAAGAGGAAGAGAATGCCAAATATTAAAGAAATAACCATGCAGAAAGCGTACCTCCAGGCACTTCCACTTCGTTGTGCTAAAAAGAATGATCTTAAGGATCTTATTAATAAACAATTGATAGGTCCATACTATGCGTCTTATTATAACAACATGTTGTCTTAATATTACTAATCTTTGGGATTTCAACATTATTTTGTGTAGACTGAGTACATAGTCAAAGTACAATAATTAAGTTTTGAGACTGAATTTTATTTTTGAAGACTTTATTTTTTAGAATGAATTTTTTTGTTGTGTGCAGTTTTCTAAGTTTAGAATGGAGGAATGAATGTTTTTTTGTTATGTATAATTTTTTAAGTTTACTGTGGAGATATTGTGATATACAATTAAGTAATAAGTAAACGACAATGTAAAAATTGAGGAGTTACTACTTGTAAGTTTTATTTGGAATTAAAAAGTTTAACTAATAAATGTGATAATATTAAAGCTATCTTATTATGTTTAACTCTTGTTTTGAATTTTTTTTTAGATTATTGTTATATTTTGCACTGATTAATAAAGTATTACTATTATTTTACCTGATATTTTATTTATGAAACAGACACAATAAATTCAAACATCGGTTGGGATTGGTGATATAGAGTACCATTTACGATTAAAAATTAAACAGTGGCAGGTACACTAATAATATAAGGGATCAAACTTTAATAGTTCCTTATTTCTGTTATGGTTTTTTATACTATACGGGACTAACTCGAAAGTAGTTTTTTCCATTCCTTGTAATTAATAGAATTTATTTATATTATTATTCTTTCCTCATTGTAATTTTTAGTGCAGTTATCAAATAACAAATCTGCCAAATTTCATATTTATAACTTAAATAATAAGCACGTTATTTGAAAAAATAGCTGTAATGTCGGATACCAGAATCTTTAAACGCGATTTCCCACAAATCTACTTTTTTGAATTGTGCCTCTATATTACTGAGGGTGCGATATATATATATATATATATTATATATATATATATATAGATTTCCGCGGTCAGATGAATGAAAATCACTACTCGAGAAGAACCGCGTTGAGAATTTAATGCTCGACGTTTCGGCTCCCATTTTGGAGTCAAGAGGGAATCAAGAGGGATACGGTTCGGTTCGAGTTCGGGGTCTCAATCTGCCTACTTCCCTCACTCGAAACGTACCAGTATCGTGTTCTGTATTATAAATACAGAAACCCGATAATGGCTCAAATGGCTCCTATATATATATATATATATATATATATATATATATATTTTATATATATATATATATATATATATATATATATATATATATATATATGTATGTTAAACTTTCCGTGTCGAATCGGTATTAATCGAGTGTTACGACTCATTTTAGCATTCCTTCTTCATCAAACACTCAGGTTGATATAAATTCAAACTCGAAAAGTACTACGAATGTCTCCTAAAACTTAACCACTGCAGTGGTTAGCGTAGAGAGGTGCCACCTGCTTTGGTGGCCATGAACAAAAACGATTTATTATTATCGTTTTCTATCCTCTGGGCTATACGAAACATTAAATTTGTATCAGCTAGAGTGTCTGATGAAGCAAAGATGTACGGGAAGTTTAACGAATTTGTCCTCTTAGGCCATTTAATTCAACAAAGCAATAGCAGCTTTTGCTTAAATATTTAATCTTCTACATATAACATTTCTCTTTAGCTTAGTCTAGGCCTTCTTCTCTTGCTTTTGACAACAGTAGTGGGCCTAAAAAGCGCAGTTGCCACAATTACCTTAATGTATATTACCTATGTCCAGCTGGAAGATTTACTCACTGTATACTCGCCAGTTTATGTAAACTTTAACTTTTTAAATGTAAGTAAACAAAATTATTATTAAAACTGATTTTCACGGATGAAAAAAAGGGATCTATACCCGAAATGGAGATAGATTTACTCCACCTAAGAAGCTCTTGAAGACTTTGTTGAAGAATTTCCCAATGTTGCGGCCTATTATGACGTCTTTTGCAGAACTATTCGTAGCTTTGTAAATGTTTATAGAGTAACGGGAAGTTTAACTTAAAAGCTAGGGACAGGTAGGTGCAGACTGAAGTAAACATCGAACTAGTCAGAACAGTTATTGCAGATCAACCACATATATCAATTTAGCATTTACATCAACAGGTAGATCTTTCATATATGGAACTTGTCAGCGTACTCGTAAGCAATGTTTACATTTTCACCCTATCGTTTACAAGCCTTGCACAAAATCATTCTATAGGACTATCCCCCAAGGGATTTCTGTAATTCGTATCTGAACAATCTCATTAATGATGTATGAGGCAAAACTCTCAGAAGATGAGTATGTGAAGTACAGATAACACGCATTATTTTATTGAAACGCTGTATATATACAGAAACTTAGAGTTTGAGCTGCTATAAGCAAGCAATATATTGTAGGACTGGATATTTTTTGAAGAGATTCTAAATGCTGAAAGATACCGTTAAGAAATTTTGACTTAATTTATAAAACAATTGATGGATAATGAATTAATTAAAAGATATTATCAGCAAGACGGGGGTCGAATTCATAAAACGCTGCAAAATTTTAATTTTATTATGAACTTTTTCGACAATAGGGTCATAAGTTTAAATATGCCTATTGCATTCCCCCTCGATCCTCTGATTTGACTTCCTGCGATTTCTTTCTGGGGCCATATTAAAAAATTCGATTTTAAGAACTCCTGCATCTAATTTAGAAGATATTAGACAAATAATACAGAAGTAAATCTTACTAAATCCACAAAAATAACGTTAAGTTCAAGAAGAGCTAGTTGCAACGAAATTCTTATGCGATGTGTGCGAAGATGCAGGTGTGTTTGTCCGTACAATTCATCCTGATGCCTTTGCCATTGGTTGACTTTTCTATACTTCTTTGAAGGAGCAATCAGAAATCTGGGACAAATGAAAGTTTCCCAAATAACGTTTTAACAAGTCTATTTAAACAATTACAACTACGTATTTTGGACGCTGATAACATGCCTACGACAGCTGATTTACGAAATTTAGTCATCTTGAATTTATGAGCAAAACAGAACCAGAGAACTTGTCGGTGATACGGTTGACCAGAGTTGAGTAAAATTATTAATATTGCTGCTGTGTTAAACTTTCTGAATTGCGGCTACCGTGAACAGGAGCTTCGAGGTCACCCAGTACTTAATTCAAACTGAACTCACCTCGCCCCCTTGAATAACACTGAGTTCATGACGTTCATATCACGAACGAAATGGTGTTGGACAGAATGGGAAGAGACAAAGAACTTTTGACCAACATTAAAAGGCGAAAGACAGCATATTTGGGGCATATACTTAGTAATAATAGGTAAGAGTTGTTGCAGCTGATTATGAAGGGTAAAATCAAAGGAAAAAGGGGTCCAGGTAGACGACAAATATCCTGACTGAAAAACATTCGCGACTGGACTAAGAAGAAGGTAAAGGAGATATATTTTAGGTGGCTTGTAGCTTCCTGCAACTGGACACTTCGGACAGTAAGATAATTTTAGACTCTAATGTCAGCCGCTGCTGATCGTAAGCGAATGATAAGACACCAGAGGAGTTGGTAGCGAAGAGAAAATTGTAATAACATTTTTTACATTAATTGGATCAAAATATTTTCCCAGTACGCAGTACCAGGTTATTTTTCTTATTGTCTGACATCTTTTATTGTATAGCTTTTTGTGTACTTTAAAATACTTCTGGTACGATAACGGTACGATGCTTCTACTAGCTTCTATTTTACCAAGACCATTAGAAATATAGTAACTAACAATTGGTTTATGCAATGGTACCTATAACAAAGTCACTTAATATTTACTTTATTTACTATGACTTCTACTATCGTAACAAGCAACAAATTTGTTAGAGTTTTAATTTTAATTTTTTTCAGTAGTTTGGATGTTTTCTATTCATAGGCATAATAACGGTATGTTCATTCTTTATACATTTAAATAGATGTATATCTTTGGATTAACATTCTAAATTAAGCTAATTAGGGTTATTACATCTAGTGTATAAAACAATGTATCATCTCTGTTACATGGATTCCCACTTACAGCTAGACCTTCCCTAAGAAGTAGTTTAACGTTTTGCATAAAAGTAATAAACTATAAATAGTCATTATTACCAAAAACAAAAAATGAAATTTTGAATCACAAATTAATAACATTACAATGGGATATTGGTACAAAATACAAAAAAATAGTGGACTATTAAATAACTTATTAAAATCTGAAAAAAAATGTCGACTTTCTTCAGATTTAGATTTCCAAAATTATGTCCACAATCTAGAAATAGGTATAGGAAAACAAGCATAATATGTTGCATCGGCTTTTTGGTTAAGCCAGACAACTTATGGTAGTAATATATTATTTATATAATATACAGGGTTGGCCTCTCAAACGAGTCCATCCTGATATTTGGCAGCGTTTGATTTTTTAAAATGTTGAACCAGGTCGATTTTTATTCCATTTGTCAACCTCCTTCCTCCCTTCCAGTACCTTTTTCTTCTTATTGTACCGTCTATAACGAAGGTTGGCGATCAATTCTTTAAACTCTTCTCTATATTTTGCAATTTGAAATATATGTTCAACACTGGGGTTAATCCAATACCTCATATTTCTCAGCCAAGATTTCTCTTTTTTTCCCAATCCTTTTCCTTCCTATACTCTTCATTGTATGATGACGTGCAGAAGAGCTTATCGTTTCGAGGTATAGTGGTGTTAAAAAGTCCTGCATCACCTTACCAAATACATGAAAATAGAAGTTTAAGGCATTTACTTAAATATTGTTGAACCATTTACTATCTACATGAAACAAGCACTTAAACACAATAATATAAAATGGAAACTATTGAAATCAAGACGATATTGATATCAATATCACATTAAAGTAATAAACTAATTTTTATATTTAATTGGCCAGTCCTTGTTTTTAGTAACTAGTTGACATCTTTTGGGCATGGAATTTATTAATTTTTGCAGTTTCGGAAATACAGTGATGCCAAGCGTGGATTAGAGATTCGATTAATTTTGTTTTATTTGTAGGTTTGCTTTTGAAAATGATGTTTGATATTCTTTGCCACACAATTTTCGATGGGATTACTCTCCATCCAAGCTTTAACCAATTTTGCTCTATGGCAAGGAGCATTATCATCCTGAATAATAAATTTTTTCGCAAAACAGGTCTTTTCCACAAAGCACCATCTTATTCTGTAGTACCTCAATGTATTTGGTAGCAGAGCAGGTATGTTCATCATCTCAAAGATAACCTGTAGGCCACCAACTCATCGAGCGGACATATAACCCCATATCATAACGAAGATTGGATGTTTAATTGTGGAAAGAACACATTTTGGAGAAAATTCTCTACCAGGAAATCTTCTGACGTAGGCATTTCTATCATGATTATTAATATTGAAAGTGGATTCATCACTAAACAGTGTTTCTTGGCCCATTTCAAACTGTGCGATCTTTGCATTTCTGAAAGCAGTGGTTTCTTCCGTGCCTTACATCCTCTAAGTCCAAAACCAAGCAGTAATTTTCTCATAGTGAAAGTGCACACGCTTACACCGGTAGATTCAGACCACAGCTTCGTTAATTGGGTGGAATTAATCTGCCAGACTTGTTTTTCTTAACGCAGCGTCATCCCGAACAGAAGTTTGCTTTGGTCGGCCACTACGGGGTCTGTTGTAGATTTTTCCTTATTGAGCATATATCTTACTGACTTTAATTACTGTAGACTGATTACAGTTTACTGCTGATGCTATTTCGCGACTAGATTTGTCGTTTTTATGGTGAAAAATAATTTCAAAACGCTTTTTCGTGCGATAATATAGTTTGTTTGGTCTGGGATGTCATTTTGACCTTTTTATCAAAAATAAAATAGCGAATAAAATGTGTTAGGGTAACTACTGTGCTTATATAGTCAAAATATGTGGCAAATTTATCATTAAGATTCAATAGTACTTTAACGACTCAATCAACCACCAGTCACGTTTTAATTTTTTCGGATTATGGGAAACCCCTTCAATCGGATTATTTTAATCTTTTCTGTAAAATTTTAAGCTAGTAATTAAAAAACATTAGTAAGTATACCGATAATGCTAACTACAAGCACAAACTTAAAATTAATTAGCGAAAATATACAAAAAACTTGTGTTAAACCTCAAAAACTATAAGGCTCTTAGGTGATGCAGGACTTTTTAACACCACAATATGTGAACCAGATACGATGTTCTATCTTACTGTAATTGTGTTCATAAGCTTTCTGCCATATCCAGCTCGTCTTAATACTTTTTCGTTTAAGACTTTGTAGCCCAAGAAATTTTTCGAATACGCCTATCTTCTAATTTTTTTATGGATTGAGCTTTCAGAATCCAAGCTTCTACCTCGTATAGCAGGTAGTGAACATACATAACATTTGACGAACCTTAATCTGATAACCACACTCAATTTCTGGTTTGTAAACAATGAGTTGCATTTTGTAAATCCTTTTCGAGGTATTTTAATTGTGGTCTTTATCTCCAAATCCTGATTAACTCTGAGTTTATAATTGGTCCAAGGTAGTTGTACGCGTTGACCCTCTCTAACGGTTTACCCTCCAATGTCAGTTGTATGTTGTCAACAGGGCTGTTCGAGATCACCATGTATTGTTTCTATTCATTGTTAGTCCCATTTTTTTGCTTTCTCTCTTAATGATTTCTATAAGAATTTGTAAATCTTCTATATTTTCTGCCATGATTGCGGTATCGTCTGGAAATCTTATGCTATTAATGATGCTCCCTCCAATCTGGACACCTTTAGTTCTTTCCCGTAATGCCTCCTGAAATACTAGTTGGGAGTACGCATTAAATAATTGTGGCGACAGCACACATCCTTGTCTGGCTCCTCTTTGAATTTCTACTTAGTTTGTCTCACTTTATTTCACCCTTACGACCGCTGTTTGATTGTAGTATAGATTTTTGATTCAATTAATATACTTGGGATCTAGGTGTATGTCTTTCAATGCATGTATGAGTTTACCATGCTGAACTCTGTCAAACGCTTTTTAAAAATCTATATAACATATGAATACGTTTTTATTATATTCCCTACATTTTTGTAATAATGCCGTCATGTCTCTCTTGTTCCCATTCCACCTCTAAATGTAAACTGTGTGTTGTCTTATTGTTCTTCACATTTTTTATGTATGTGCTGTTGAATAACTTTGAGAAGTATTTTTAAAGTGTGGTTCATCATCGCAAGATTTTAAGATTATTTTTCTTTTCTGTTCCAGTAACATAAACCCTTAATTTTAAATAAGGAATAGACCATGTGTATATCATTAGACAGTTATTTCGCTGCCTTCGAAACTAGTAAAACGATTATTGGGTTTTTCAGCCTTAGTCCGATTCGAAGTCCAAAAACTTTCTTTACTTTGTAGCGTCGATGTGTAATAAACATCCCGCACACACATTAAGTTCAAGGCCAGAACAGCTCAATTCGGAGAGGAATGGCGGGGCAAGGTCAAGTGTATAGAAATTACATAATATCTCAAAAATCCAAACACAATCAGACAATCCGAAATTATAATTTATTATTGGACGCCACCCCTTGTTTATCCTCGTAGGGGACGACAGAGAGAATAAAAGAATAAGATATATAGAAAATTTACAGCGAAATTACACTTTATTATTTCTCAGTAATAAAAAGAAACATTAAAAGGTATGTTATTTCCAAAGGACACTAAAATACCATTTCATAATTACATTACTATAAACAAAACAACTTTATATTTTTTTAAATCAAGAATTGGTTGATAAAAACAAATAAATTTATATATTATTTCCAAATTTCGAAATTCGTTTACATTTAAAATATTATAGTAGTTATTTATTAACAAGGCATAATAGAAAAGTTAAATCTTTAAACAAAATTTAAAACACTGCTATATTTTCTTTCTCTGAGTCCATAATTACTCTCGCTTTCTCGATAGGGTATAATAAAAAAAGAAAAGGTACAACCTTAATCGTCCATTAGCTGGCAACCATACACAAAGGATATGTTCTACTTCCTCTCAACCTCCAAGCATTTCGTTACATTAGTTATTAGGGGTCCATGTTTTAGATCATAAGGGATTATTGGGCTGCGTTTACGACAGCATAAGACTTCTCAGTTAACTTCGAGTCAAATAAACATAATTAATAATCTTTTATTGTCCCCGGTAAAAAAGGTCTAAAAATAATTATTTATCTGAAAATATAGACAAAAAAGGCCTTTTTTCTTTGAATTACCTTTATATAGAGACCACTTCACAAAAACACGTCCCAATGTTGTAAGAGAAAAGAGACAGACGCTATCATTTCCCGGTTGGATTTGGGGCGTGATTGACAAGTTAATAATCGTTCTCATCTATCGGATAGGTTTAGAATTACAGTAGAAACCTTTAGTCGGCTACAAGTACCCGGCAGATAGATGGGGTTAGCAGTTTTATTAAAAAAAATAATAATCGAATTTAAAATAAATTTCCTAAAACTTTTGAAACGGTTACAACTTTTATGTCGAATCGCCGAATCGACAAAATTTATTTTAAAATTTGTATCCAACATTCAACATCGCCACTCACTTCAAGAGTTTTTTTTTTTTTGAGAGAACGGTTCATTCTACACAAAGAGTGCTAATAAATATTACTGTTCCAAATTATCAGCTACATTGTTCATTTGAAACTTTTTTTCTACTGCAGACAGATTCTTATTAATTAAATTTTTTTCATTTTACCCCTTCTATTGGGGCGGTTTAAGGTTGTTCTAAAATTGACATTCTATGCAAACTTGAGCTTGTTCGTTTCGTTTTTAGGAATCAAATATCTGACTAAAATAATAATTTTGTGTGTATTTGTAGTTTTTATTTTTAGAATAAGAAAACTACCCCTTATAAGTGTTAGCTTACTTCATGGAGCAACTTTAGGAGGTGGAGCTGAAATTAGTACATTTTGTGATTATATTTTAGTTTCTGATAATACCAAACTTGGATTTGTCCAGGGACGTATGGGTATTACGACTGCATGGGGCGGTGGAACAAGGTAAGTGATGTTATTATATAGTTTAGTTTACTTAGTTTTATTACAAAAACTAACACTACTATTACCTGCTAACTAACTATTTGGTACTTACAAAAATTGGATATAACAGGTAGCTCCATCTTTTAAAAATAGTTTAAAGTTAAGGATGCGAAGCATTCGTTAATTTGACTACCTTCCGCATTTGTTTTCATAGTTCGTTATATATGTCAGAGTGACGACGTTGGTGCGTTCCACAGATTTCTGATATTTATTTACGGTAAGTTGTAATTATCAAATTTGTATCGAATTTGTTGTGTTTGTAATGTTTGCTCAAATGTGATGTCTTAAATTTGTATTTTAACATACTATATAAATTTCGATTCATTGCTAAACTATAAAAAATGTTGAAATGTTATATGGTATGGTATGGTATGTGTAAATATGGGCCATATCTGGACCAGAGGTCTACATTTCGGTCAATCACCAGTTGCGTCTTTTTTTTTTTCAAATCAGCAATGCTCTGAAACAAGCCCAAATATCAGAGAAAAAACATAAAAAATGGAAGGCTGAAGACATGCAAAAAGCCATGGAGATTGTTAGCAGTAAAGTATTGGGTTTGAAAAATACTAGTATAGGTTTTAACTTTCCAAGATCATCTTAAAACGATTCTCGTCTATAAAGATTCTTAAAAATTCAGAAGACTAGAGGTTTACATGTAAAGAAAATAATTTAAACTCCACTTGGAAGTAAAAAAGTATTACGTTAGTAAACGAAATCGTACAGTGTTGGTTCAGTAACTTTTAGTAATGAAAGCTGCCTGTTATGGTCTAACACTAAAAGACATTTGCAAAATAGTAGATATATTAGCTACGAAAACTGAATTAACTTATCGATTTAAAAATAACATTGCAGGAAGAAGCGAGCTGGGCGCTTTCTTAAGACGGAATAATACTTTTCTACTAATTACTTCGAAGACCCACTGGAACTTTCTTTTCTAGAGCTCTAGGTTTTGACAAAAAAAACACGCAGGATATTTTGATAATTTGAAAGCCGAATACAAGAAACATAGTTTTTCTCCGAAATAGAGTTTCCAATGTGGAGGAAACTGGATTCTCAGTTCTACATTGTCATAGTTGCACAAGTTGTAGGAAGAAAGGAAATAATAAATAAGAAATAATTTCCTTGTCACCTTGTCACCTTAGTTGTAGCAATGAGTACTGCTGATGAATTATTTATTCCCCTATGTTGATTTTTCCCCGAAAAATTCGAAAGGATCATTTACTGTATAATGCCCTACCTGCGTTAATATATGCAGTTCACCTAAGTCATTTAGATACAACAGAATTTGCTTAAAGAAAGGGAGGATATAACAAATTAGTTAGTATCGTAAACGAATTTATGGTAACGGAAATCTATTTCTTTAAGCGTAACTTTTTTTGAAGGTAGCAAAAAAGCGCCAAGCCGAAAAATATGTTTTTTTGAAGTATAGACAGAAAACATGAAGTCAAAAAAACGTATAACATGACATCGCTAAAATTCGTTGTAACCAAAATTGAAGCGGACCTAGAGAATCTTGGTTCTCTACAAGAGAAGTTGATGAGCCCAAAATCTACCTGCTCCAAAATCATCAGCAAAGAGTCTACAGAACCATCGACGTGGTGGAGGAAGCCTTCTCCAAGGTGTGTGTCACCTTTTGCAATATCACCTATGCTAATCTTAAAAAAAACTTCCTCTCGTGGACTAAAAGATTCAAAATCACAAATAATTACCTCCTTTTCCCACAAAACTGACTTACAGGATGCTCTCGATAAAATACCAAACAAAACACTTGATAGCGTAAAGAATGGCATTTAAAAATTCAGGAAATGAGACTTTAACATTTACGAAAAAAAGAAAAATCTAGAAGAAATCAAATACATCTGAAACCAGCAGTAAAGGTAGTTTCTTACCATCTGAAAAATTTTTCTTAGCTAACGATGATGTTGAACTTAATAAAGTAGGACATTTTGTGAGGGTCAGTTTCAGGCAGACAGAAAAGGAGAGCTTGGGATTCAGTTATTATGTGTAAGTTATGGGTACATGAACTATATTCGGAAGCTGAGAAGCATACGTTTGCGATTTTTGCAAATAATTTTATTTTTGTTTGTTTTCCTAACTAAATTATCAAACTATGTTTTTCTTTTGAAACATTTTTCTTAGACGCACATTTTCCATCCAGCAAGAGTTTGGCAGTGGTTTTCTACTCAGTAAAAAATTGGCAAAGAGCAAATTTTTCAGCCGGCTATATGATGATAACATTTTGAGATTAATAATCTTTGGAATCATCAAAAACATGATTATGGTAGGAAAAAAATTTCCCATAAAATTAAACACAAAGAAATATGAAAATCCCGTGAAAACGAGACCGTGATACCATTTTACGAGTTCAACAAAGTTATCAAAGCTTTCTAGGCTTCGCTTATTTTGACTACTGGCATTGATTAGAAACCACATACCATAGTAGTGGTTTATAATCAATCATAAGCGCCAAGTGTCCTTTTCTACCAATTCTGGGTTTTAAATTAGTACAGGTGATTCGAAGTCTGCTATTGACTCAGTAGTATAATAAATAAGTCCATAGGAGACCCCTCAATGGAGAAGGCTATTTTCGCAAAGAATCCAGGTGACTTAAACTTTTCATATGTTCGTGATTGGTAATAGTGAAACGAATATTAATGAATCCAATTTATTCGAAAAATCGAAAACAAGAAGTAGGTGCTCCATTAGCTCAAAGAGCAGCAGCTCTAAATTTTTTCAACGTCAAATCAGATAAGTATAATTTTACTAATATTTATTACACATCAAAGAAACAAACAATGAAAATATAGTTCGTTTAAACACACTTATGGTCGGACAAATTTTGTATAAAAAGTTGAACATTCCTAATATTACTGAAATTAAAGGCATTGGAAAAAATATAATTAAAGTTTTGATGTTGATACCCAATACGATGAAAATTATTTATTAGATAATATTGAATCTCCCTCGCACATTGTAGGTTTTAAACGAACTTTCAGAAAGTTTGACACAAAAGGAAAAAATAAATATGTATCCAAAAGGACTGTAATAGCCGCCTTTGAAAGAAAAATTTTACCTAGCTACATTGCAATAAATAGTGTTTTCCTGTTGAAACTTTTATTGTCAAAGTCACGCAGTGTTCTAGTAATTGTTTAAGATTTGGACATCATATTTCCGAACAGGGTCGCAGTTTACAAGCACATTACGCAAAAAGTGGTAAAATCAAAAATGAAGATTATGTGTATCAAGATTATGATATTCAATTCATCTCTTGCAATATGAAGGATCATGTATCCATTTCAAAAAAATGTCCTAAATATGAACTGCATAAGAAAATAAAAACGTTTTTAAAATGAAGCAGGAAAAAAACTTTGAGCTTGAGCAAAACCAAAAAAATTGAACAAAAAACTTTATCGAGACAAAAACTTCATGAACTTCGTGAATCATCCTTCTCCAAATTATTCACTTAGAATAGATATTTCATACTAGCAAATATTCGGAAGCAGTTTTCCTCCTTTTCAAATATTCGCAAAAAAATCAAACCCTTCTACCATACAAAAACAATAACGCATAAAAAAGAAGGTTAATCACTCCTACCCCACAATACTTAAAAAATGCGCTCATGTTTCCTTTATATTTTGAGCACTCCAAACTCGTTCCCGCTAATATAAATTTGCCAAATTGTCAAAACAAACCAGCTCAGAAGATTCTGAAAACACTCATTTCCAATTATATTTTTAATTTAATAACAGATTCAAGATTTTAATCACAGATATTTAAACTGAAGATGATATAAAAACACACAAGTCAAGATAGTATCTACCATAGTACAAAAACGATTTTGGAGGATATCATTAATGAATAACATCTTTACAACATTTAAATTATTAAAAATTTTGCAATGGAATGGTCGGTCTGTTGTTTCGAATAAAAACAGATTTATTTTTAAAGACTGAAAATATTGATAATGCCTTATTAAATGAAACTTGGATCATGGTTCAAAGCAAAAAAAAATTGTATATTTAAAGGTTATACGAGTTATGTAATTCGTCAACATAGCTATGACGGCTACGCAGGTGTTGCAATTTAAATACCAATTGCAAAAAAAAAACAACTGTTCGAGGATAGATTGATATTAAACCAGCCTTTGATAGATGGCGCTACTTGATACCGAATTGGTTTCGGTATTGACATTTGCCATTCATGATATGACGTCTGTCAAAATTATAAGTTTTAAAAACAATTAGTTTGGTTTTTGACAGCCGTCAAAAGCAAGCAAATATTGTGTTTTTGCAGAAATGGAAAAAGTCGAGTATCGTTCAGTGATTAAGTTCCTCCAGAAAAAGGGTAAAACGAATGTGAAAATCAAAGCCGACCTAGACGAAGTTTAGGGTAGGTTGCACCTTCGTTAGCAGCAGTAAAATTTTGGAAAGCTGAATTTGTTCGTGGTCGTACGAGTGTTTTTGATGATGATAATAGAGGTCCTAAACATTTCCTACGAACGCCTACACAACATCATTCACCATCATTTGGACATGAAAAAGCTATCCGCGCGATGGGTGCCGCTTTGCTAAGAATCGATCAAATGCAAGAACTTGTGACCACTTCGGAGACGCTTTTGGCCTGATACGGCGCGATCCGAAGTATTGTTTTCGCCGATTTATCACCGTTGATGAAACCTGGGTGCATTATTACACACCGGAAACCAAAGAACAGTCGAAACTGTGGCGCAAACGCGGCGAAGAGCCGCCGAAGGAGGCAAAGAGTGCAAATTCGGCCGGCAAAGTGATGGCGATTGTTTTCTGGGATGCGAAGGGCATCATCCACATCGACTACTTGAAAAAAGAAAGAACAATCAATGTTGAGTACTACGCAGCATTATTGGATCGATTCGATGCCGAATTGCGTCGAAAACGCCCCGGTTTGGAACGCAAAACAGTGTTCTTTCACCAAGACAATGCACCGGCTTACCGATCGGCCGTCGCCATGGCAAAATTACACAATTGGGATGAACTTCGGCCTATTTTCAAGAGCTCGAGCAAAAGTACTATTCGGATGGGATAAAAAAATTTGAACATCGTCTTACTAAGTGTATCCAGCTAAAAGGGGACTATGTTGAGAAATAAATCGATTTAATTCCAAAAAACTTATTTTTTTTTATCAAAGGCTAGTTTTATATCAATCCACCTTCGTAGATACCATTTTGTCAAATACATTTTCGAAACAATTTTAATGATGAAATTTAAATCTGAGGTGCTATCGTTAAAGTTAATACAAAAGAATTAAGTGTTCTATCTATATAATAGGCCACCTAAAATTTCGTACTTTCGAAAACAATTGAATAAATATCTTCTTACAGAGCAAATAATCATCTTTTATAATTTGAGGGAGCATATGAATGCTCAGAACTCACACTGCCTCTCATTACAAAATTATGCAATTGGTGACCAACTTGTTAGCAGCGTTGAAGACCTAGATGTTGCAATTTTAAATAATAGAGAACCTACATATCTTCGTAGATATGGCACGTAAAAATTCATTACTAACATTTTCCTCTGCACAGCTAATATAGCTAGTAAAATCACTTGGTCAGTCTTATCTGACACCTTAGACTTGAATCATTTTACTATGACTATGAAGTTTTCAATAACTAACACATCGAAGGAAACGATTAATACAAAAAGCAAATAAATATCAAGAAGGCCAATTGGTTCCTGTATACATCCTTAATTGAAAACATGTTTTTCGTTTTCCAGCAGTAATCAACAGTTTTCTAATAGATTACCTTAATAATGCTGCTATTAAATCCAAACGTTCACCAAACTTTGATTTATATAAAATGTCAGAAAATTACTGCTTATACTCAGAAGCAGCTAAAACAAAAAGCCAAAGCTGGTTGGATTAAATGGTGTTCTAATTTAAGCAAAAATACCTCCTCTAAAGAGATACGGTTCACAAGGTACACAAGTCATCATTCAAATAATCACTTTGGTAAAAACCTTTTTTTTTTTAAACTGAATTATACTTTGCCCTTAAAAACCGCATAAGTAAGTAATTATTTTCGACAAGGAGATTATCTTACTTAAAACCACTCACACAAAATTTCATATAATTATCATGGGAAACAAGTGAAATTTTAAACAATTTTTACATTGTTGCCCTCTTATTTGTATCCACCTAGCGGAAAACACTCGCACTAGAATTTTAAAAATTGGTTTCACCAATTGCTTCCAGTTCTACATTTACAACACGTACAATAGTAGTTTAATATTAAGAGTAGTCTCCCCAATAGTAGTTTATTATTTGTCTCCCCAAAAAGAAAACCGCAAGAATGCAGCAATTACCGCAACATTAGCTTGATCTCTCACCTGCTAAAGTTACTACTAAAAGTTATCCATAATCGAATATATCACAAACTGGACATATACGTTAATGATACACAATTTGGTTTTTCGCAAAGGCCTAGGAATGCTTGAAGCTCTTTTTTCACTTAATATACTGATACAAAGATACCTGGACGTCAATCAAGATATAAATTGTTTTATTGACTATAATAAAGCATTCGATAAAGTACGATATGAACAATTAATGAATGTCCTGAAATCAAAGAAGATTGACTACAACTGGAAAGAGCTGTAATAAAGGTAAATGGAGCATTAACAACATTAAATATGAGGACGACACTGTGATCTTTGCTAAAAATATTGAAGATCTTCAGAGACTGGTGACCAGAATAGCGGAGTATTGAAAAGAACACGTCACAAACAAAAAGGTTCTGAGAAGGATGAATAAAGAAATAGGAAATTAAAACAAGAAAATTGGAATATCTTGGACATATTACACGTGGAGAGAAATACAACTTCCTGCAACTGATTATGCAGGAAAAGATCCAAGGAAAGAGAAGCATAAGGAATCGTTGAATTTCATGGCTACGCAACCTGAGAGAATAATACGGATGTACATCAAATAAACATTTTAGAGCAGCAGCCGTCTCAAAAGCCGATAGCTATGATGATTGCCGACCTCCGCCGTGAAGATGGTACTCGAAGAAGAAGATTAAGAATAGCTGCATCTATGGTATATAATTTCCAACCTTAATTTGGCAACCAATTATACATACAACTATCTATAATAGTTTGCCTAATTGATAGTCTTAATGAAAGTTGATTTATTTAGCATTGTTAGTTTTTTATCTCGGACTAAGGAATAACTTTATTTTATTCTTAAAATATAAGAATTTTTTTCTTGCAATAAACAGTTATGTAGGTCGACTATAACTTAAAGCTAATCTAAATAATACTTTAAGAAGTTTGATTGGTGTCACATACCTATACTTTTAAGTTTAATTTTTTTTTAAGTAGATACTTTTTTTTAATTACTATTTTTACTTTACTATTTTACTATTGACTACATTTTACTATTTTTAATTAATAAATTTTATTTTCCGCAAATTCCATTGCAAGGTTCACTTTGTTCTTGACTGGTCCTTTTAACAATTTTTGGAATAATGAATAGCAGCATTACGTAGGACTATAGTCAATTTAATACTTAATTGTACCTACCTTATAACAGACGCAGTGATAGTAGATGACAAAACAAACTTTAATTAATCAAAACTAATACATTTTATGACATGTATTACATAAGTTAACCTAATCTAACATAAACCTAACGTTTTATCCTGTTACATACTTCGTTACAAACTTTCAGCGATGTTTAAGTCAAGTGTTATATCAAAATTAGTATTACCTTACGTAACTGTGTTCGTATTGTAATGATGTACTAAAGTAGTAGGTATATAAGTAGGGGAGAGGTGGGATAGTTCCATCGGTGGGATACTTCATCCCCATTTAAATTTGGCGCCCAGTGACATCCTATTACTGTTCTGTTGACCCACTGTTTTTTGACATTGAAAGTTTATTTTACGCGTGCGAGGTAAGTTATAACAACTTTAATTCGTTTAATTTATAATTATACTGCTCAAATAGGTGAAACATTTGTACTTTTATCATCGAGCAATAAGACAAAAGAGGGAATGTAAAGGTAGAAGAGGGTAAACATATTGATAGACAGGAAGTGCATCTTGAGAGGCCACTTTAGACAAGGAAAGACAGTCTCTTTCCTTGTTTAAGAAGTCAAATTTAGTTTGGTTATGTTATTGTTTGTCCCAACTGTCACATGAAATTTTATTTATATTGAAGTTTTTTACCAATTATGTCACTTTTTAGACTATTATCGTTGATATTTAATTAAAACTTCTTGTCTGAAAAATATTTTACAGGTATTGTTAACAAGTGTTGGAAATTTAAATTTAGCGCCTTTGCATTTCCGGATGTGTCCGCCATCAGAGGCCACTTTTTTGGTCTCCTTTTTATAACGATTAGATTCCCTCTTTTGTCTTATTGCTCGATGACTTTTATCCACTAAATATTCAAACATTAATATTTAAATTGTAGCTGTTCTAACCTAAAAGTTGCACTTGTCAGAAAAATGTCATTGCAGGGATAGTTGATCCTATTAAATGGGGGATACTTGATCCAGGATTAAGTATCCCACTTTGTGTTTCTTTTAATCTCGTGTTTAATGTAATTAATTTTATTTATGTTTATTTTTTCAGATGCCACGTAAGTACTGAACTAAAATAAAAGCAACGAAAAGAGTTCCACCTGATGCAAAAAATGTTGGAGCGGCTAGCTTCATTGGAGAGCATCCGCTAGGCAGTTCGGAATAAATGTTGAAGACATTTTTGTTTTCACAGAATAAACATTAAAGAGATTGTGCAGAAAAATATGATATCTATCCCAGGCTACAAGGTGTGCCAGGTTTTTTCACCTGACCAGGAAAAAGAACTTGGTATGTTTTCGAAAGATATGTCCAAGATGTATTACGGTCTTACTGTGGTGCAATTGCGTAAATTGGCATATTCTGTAAAGCGGCCGCGACTGGTACCGAGGTTTTCTTGATAGAAACCCTACGATGTCATTAGGACACCAGAAGCCACAAGTTGGCACGAAGCTCAGCTTTTAATCGTCACACAGTTGGTACATTGTTTATTCAATTAACAGATGTTTATACACGGTACCAGTTTCCTCCTGAATGTATATGAAATATTGACGAAACTGGCCTTACTACAGTACACAAATCTGCTAAAATAATTGCTGTGAAAGAGCCGAAGCCGGTGGGCAAAATTACATCTGCAGAACGAGGCGAACTGGTTACTGGTGTGTGCTGGCATCAATTCTGTAGGGGGTCACATGCTTCTTTACATGATATTTCTCAGAAAAAAACTGGCACGATAGGGTTCTAAGCCATGCCCCTCCTGGCTACAATGCAACAATATATCCAAGTGGATGGATGACTTGCTCCAGTTTTCTGAAGTTTTTGGAATAGTTTGTTCGTTTCGCTCAGCCAAGCCTAGATTGGAAACATTTAATTGTTATGGACAACCATGAGAGCCACTGCTCATTGAACGCTGTAAATTATGCAAGAGACAACGACATCGAATTTCTTACAATTCCGCGGCACACCTCTCATAAGTTACAGCCATTGGCCCCGTTTTTGGTCCACTAAAGACTTACTACTCCCAAGCAGCTTCAAATTTTATGCTCAAATTTCCCGTTCATAATTTGTATTACCATGAAAAAACAATAAGGTTTTATGTTGAAAAGTTTTGTGCCTGAAAGAAAATATTGGAAGGTAAATGTTTAAGGCGGAAGGGACTAGAAGGAAGCTGTTTCACTTTTCAACAGTAGAGGACCTCAGCGAAGTGGACCGGACAGACCTACAAAAGCTGCCGCAGCCGTCCGTCAACAGAACGGCCAGGACTGCTGACAAAATTTAAGCATAGATTTGATGCTAATGTTTTCTAAATAATTGTTCTTTTTTGGCTCCATTTATTTTTGTATTGTGTTTTTATTTAATAAAGTAGGTAGTTTTTTGTTTCATTGTTTAATTTAATTACCTCTCATATTTGGCAATAATTACTTATGCTATGCATCATAGGTCGGATACTTTATCCCAGGGATCAAGTAGCCCCCTCACGGGGATCAAGTATCCCTCATGGGCATGGGTTCTTGAACCGCACTAGTGTTTTACAGTTATATTCAAAAAAAGGGTACAAGTATTAGAAAGGGAAGTTAACGTCATCCTATTTGTGTAAAACCGGCTGGGATTTTTGGAGGTTATCAAATGTCATAAGTGATCAAAAATGCAACTCATAGGCGTCAAAGAGGTTTAATTTGATAGAAGGTTTAACGGTACGTACAATAAAAAATTAATATGCCTCGTCATTTAAGTGAGATTGAAAAGGCTCAAATAATTACGAAAATGAAAGAAGGATGGTCAATTCGTGCGCTAGCAAATTTCTATAATAGAAATTTGAAAACAATCTTCAGAATTAAGCAACGATGGGTCCAACAACAATCATTAAAAAGAAAAGTTGGTTCAGGGCGTTCCAAAGTATCTACTCCTCAACAAGATGCTGCTTTAGTTCAATTCTTAAGAGATAATCCATTTGCGACGTCGAAGGATTCAAGGATTCATACGGGATTTCGTGGTGCCCAACCTACTGTAAGCAGAAGGATCATTAAATCTGAATTATAAAACCGACCAGCTGCTAAAAAACCATTAGTAACTGTTGAACATCGGCAAGCAAGAGTAATATTTGCACTAAACTATATTTACCGCAACCCACAATTTTGACACAACGTCATTTTTACTGATGAAAAGACTTTTAAATCGACCTATAACGGTCAAATCCGTGTTTATCGTTCAGCCAATACTAGGTTTGAAGAACGATATATTCACTCTCATAATAAATCTGGACGTTTTTCTGTAAATGTATGGGGTTGGATTAGTATACATGAACCTGGTGTTTGTTGGGGATTAGAGGGAAGATTTACTGCCGACAATTACATTAACGTTTTGGAACACGTAATGCTCCCTTCTATTAAGCAATTGTATCCTAATAATACTTTTATATATCAACAAGATAATGTGTTCAGTCCACACTGCCCATGCCGTAAGGAATTGGTTTCAAACGCAAAACCTGGAAGTATTGCCATGGCCTGCGTACAGTCCAGATATAAATCCAATTGAAAACATTTGGGGCATAATTGTTAAAAAATATGTAAAAGAAATTTTATGCCACAAAATTCAGATCAATTGTGGGATACAATCTTAGAGTGCTGGGAAGATCTTGATCCAAATATGATATCTAATATAATTCAAAGTATGCCAAATAGACTAAACAAAGTTATAGAAGCAGACGGTTCTATCACCAAATACTAAATTCTATTTGTAACAGTCATTAAAATTATTCTTTATATAATTGTTGAAAAAATGGTTTCGTCTAATTAATGCTCAACGCCAATGATTTATATTTTTAATAACCTGTGACATTTGATAACCTCCAAAAATCCCAGCCGGTTTTACACAAATACGATGTACTCTTTCTAATACTTGTACCTTTTTTTTTAATATAACTGTACAAGCACTGATCTACCTTATTTGTTCTACAAGAAAGAGATTCTAGGTGAACACCCAGTGAAAGAGATAACCACATTACGAACCTGTTTAATGAAATTAAGAAAATAACTATTATGGTCTGAAAATAATCTTAAACACTAAACCAGGTATCAGCCATCCCACCTCTCCCCTACGAATGCAGTAGAGTTTAAAGGAAATTGTGTATATTAAGTGCAATATCATATAAATACTACTTTAACATTTGATTATCAAACACAATTTTATATGAAATTTTAGTCAATCTAGATAATAGACTCTTTACTAATTGTATTTTTCTTTTAGATTAGTTCAATTAGTAGGTCAAAGGAAGGCGCTCGAAATTTTAGCGTCTGGAAAAATTTTTAATGCACAAGAATGTTTAAAACTAGATTTGGCATATAAAATTGTTAATACAGAACAGAGACTTGAGCAAGCTTTGGACTTCGTCAGAGGTCTTACGGCATATCATAGCACTATCATACAGTCCATGAAGTTAGTGACAGAAGTAGCATCCGAGGAATCTTTAGAAAAATCACTTGATTTTGAAAGAAACGAATTTTATACTAAATGGGGATCAGATATTAATAAAGAGGCTGTGAGCAAAAATATTAGATTTGTTAAAAACGAGAAGATATAACAATATATTTATATATTTTTTTAGAATAAATATTTTTACTATTTTTTTTGTTTACTTTTGCGTATGTTATTGCCACTTTTCTTGTGGTATTAGTATTTTAGCAGGTGTAAGCCACAATTAAGGTTAAAATAAGTTTATAGAAGTTTTAATTTTCACTTCGATTTTTTTTTAGATTTTTCCATTTTGAGAACAATTTCCGAAGTAGAAATTGAAACGTCAATAAACTTATTTTGCCCTTCAATTGTGACTCATTCCCATAAATATAATAATGAATTTACGTAGAAGACCTCACATCTTGACCGTGATGGTAATTATTACACGAGGTTTGTACCGAAGTGTACAGATTTCCATGTATGTCTGGAAAATTAGCTGGACGTTGCAGTGGCCTTAAAAGTCTTATGAGAAACCTTAGGATTATAATGAAAACGATAAAAAAATGCATTAAGTTATGTCAATTAAAGACTAAAGGCGAAAATGAGTTGGACATATTAAAATAATTATCGAAATGGTGTAAAATTTCAAGCCAAGCTTAAAATTTCCTTTTGTTCTTAATCACTACTTCTTTGTTTTCCACCACCATTATTAAATAGAGGGATATAAAGCTAACTCTTTACTGTAGTAGTATACTAACATCTACATCTCGGAAAACGCTAAATGAGCTACCATCTGAGGGTTATATACTCTTAGTGTCTACTGGCTCTAAAAAATATTTTGCAACATTAAAAAAAAATAATATCAGATAGATTAAACCGTGACTTAGATTATTGTGACATAGGCAATAAAGATATAAGCTTTGCTAGTTAGTACCTATATAAAGTTATAATTGTGTAGTACCTATTAAAACTTTTACAAAATGACAATATCGACTTTGTTGTCATACAGGAAATCTATTGCGAAACAGTAGAACAACTGTAAAGAAGAGGCAAAATACCATTTTCTTAGCGACTGGTCGCATCCTATAGCCGATCTTATGGAGGTAGTTGTAGATTAAGTCCCTTATATAGTACAACACAAACGATAAAAATTCGAAAGTCACAATATTTCGGTCATGTAATAAGACATCCAGAGTGGTATAATCTTCTACACCTCATAAAACAGGGCAAGATCGTCGGAAGGGGAGACTCAAGACGAAGAAGAATATCGTGGCTCCAAAATCTCCGAGAATGGTATCAAGAGACCACCGAAAATTTATTTAGAGCCGCCGTGAATAAAGGTATTACTGCCAATATGTAGTACATGGGCAGATCGCTAAGTTTGTCATACAAGAAACTTAACCTGATAATATGCAGTAGGACAATAACGAGTTGCATGTAGTCTGGTAAACGAAACGAAATGACATGTGCCGCATAAAAGTTTAATTAAAAAAACCCACTTAGCAGACCGTCGGCATCAAAAATAAACTATTGTAAGAAACAAGCTCTGCTTTTATAAATTATGAACATTGAAGTCTTATCCAAATATATCGTAGAAAACCATACATATTACATAAACTCATTTACTGTATAACAACAACAATTGCTAATATTATGGGCATTAAGACTAGATCACGACGGGATACTTATACCAAAAGGATAGATAACAATTGGAAAAAACGACTGCTGAGAAAGTTTAAATTATTATGTAGGAAAATTGAACAAATTACGGAATATATTCTAGGAGTAAGAAGTATGAAAGTAATCAACAGAGCTTAAAAAATATTGCTGAACACTACGGCGAAGACACTTATAACATGAGTGCCAGCTCATCAATGCCTGGACACAATTAGACAAAAACTTTTCATTAGTTCAAGCCGCCTAAGAAATACAACGAAAAGATCGCCAAGTATAGAGATCTAGAAATACAAATCAGGATACAATGGAGAATGGAAACTACCCAGACCGTGGTTATTATTCTATCAATTATTGGTGTTATTCCCAAAAATCTCCTAGCGAACATAAAACAGCTGGGTCTAAATGAACATATTTTTAAGGCCATGCAGAAAGCTGTACTCCTCGTGACGTCCAGATGTGTACGAAAATGTTTGGGAGATACTCCAGTATACCAATTCACCTAGGGCTCGATAACACGGAAAGAGTTCCACCAGAGCTCAATCCTTTTTTTAATACCGCAGGTATCTGGGATGAGTAAATTTTCACCTTAGAGGGAATGTGAGCCATATGGCTAATTCTGGATAATAATTCTATCGGGGCTGCCAAGCGTTTGTCGGAACTATCACGATCGCCGCGACACCGTAGGAAAGATCATTCAACAAGAACTAGCAATCAAAATGGTACGCCTCCAAACCACATAGTCTTCTTTATTATTAATACGCCCCTTTCAAAATGCTTAAAAACAACAACTACAAGCTATACTAGAACCACACTGTGCTTACAGACCAAACAGTATCACATTATAGATCGGATCTTTTACTAGGTAAAAAACTAATTAGACAAACAACACTAATGAATATAATTGATGGATTCGACCGTTACTTGATGGAAATTCATTTTATGTAACAATAAAACAATGAAAAATTTGTTTTCAAACTTCCACAAAATTTATTTTAAATATTATCACTACAGCTGTTTCGGTGATTGCCTTTCTCAAGTGATCTATTTTGGCTTGGGTTTACAAATTTATAGTCTCTAATGAAATAGGTTGAGGAGGGGAGAACTGTTTGTCTCAAGTGGTCATTCAGAATTATATCTGTGTTTTTTAATTTGTTGATTTCTTATATCTTTGTTAGAATCTATGGAAATCAACAAATTAAAAAACACAGATATAGTTCTGAATGACCAACTTGAGACAAACAGTTCTCCCCTCCTCAACCTATTTCATTAGAGACTATAAATTTGTAAACCCAAGCCAAATTAGATCATTTGAGAAAGGCAATCAGCCGAAACAGCTGTAGTGATAATATTTAAAATAAATTTTGTGGAAGTTTGAAAACAAAGTTTTCAGTGTTTTATTGTTACTAATGAATATGTTGAACACTGACAACAATATTTTACTTGTTCGTCTTCTTTAACAATATTCTGCTTGTTCCTCTTCTTTAAGTTCCATCTTCTATCGAAGGTTGAAAATTATCATGGGTATGCGGATCCCTGTTGACTGCCGCTTTAAATAATTCTCCACTACTGCATTCAAACCATTCTCTCAAGTTCTTAAGCTACGATATTTTTTGTCTTCCACATTTCGCTTTCCTCGAATTTTGCCTTGCATACTAAGCTGCCATAATGAATATCTTTGCCCTCTCGTAACATGGCCTAAGTACTCAAGTTTTCTTCTTTTGATGGTCAATATTATTTCACTTCATTTCCTATCCTATTCTTCATTATCTGGGGATTGTGACAGTCTGATATATTAGATTAAAGAGTTCAACCATTACATCAATAACATCTTCATCAATAAGTTTTAATCATTCGATGCGCACATCATCTAGTCCAGTTACTTTGCCGTCTTTTGTGTTTTGATGATGACTTTTTCCTGTAATATTGGTGATTATTTGAGCTGTCTTGTATCCATGATTTTTTGGAGATAGGATGCTTTAGAGTATTTAGTTTCACACAAAACAACAACATTGTGAGCGGATGATATGTCCGCTCGTGAATAGGTTTTGGATGATATAAAATTTTTGTTGTTGATAATATAATATTTTTGATTTCTGATTATTTTGTTGTTATTTTTAACTGGAAATCTCCATATATATAAACTACGTTTAGAAAGTTTAAACAAGGTATTTTCAATTATAAGTTCCTCATTGATACAGAAATCTACCATCAGATCGCCACCTTCATTCCTCTCCTCGAGTCCATATCTCCCACATAATTTTCCATTTCTCCTTGGCCCACTTTAGCGTTTAAATCTCCCATTATGTTATTTAGAATATTATATAACTATGCAAATAAACTTAAACAAAAATAATCGGATAACCATTTTTTCTAATTTAAATAACAAAAGCACCTTGGTGCCCTACATTTGTCATCCTAGTGTCTTTTATTTCTTTTAAATCTACTAAATAATCTTCTATTATCCTGTAGCTGATTCGTGGATGTACTGGTTTATAGTAACGAATGACATATTTCATATTCTTGCTGACAATATATTGAGTTCCGAATTGATGTTACAATTTTGTTGACGATATATGGGGTCCCGAACTGATGTTATCTTTAGTGACAGTTAATAAAAAAGGGGAGTTTCCCTTAATATAGGACGAAATGCATGTTTCTCACTGATGTTGGTTAATTTTTTTTTATGGATTTAGTTTCCTTTTCTCTACTATTTTTTTTATATTTTAATATTCCTTTTACTAAAAAATATTTTGCTATAATATATATCAGCTGCTACATCATGCTTGCTTTCAATCATAAATAACGTAAAGAGCAATAAACCTTTAATTAAATTTAAACATAAAATAGTATATTACATAACGTTAGTTGTAAGAAGCTTATTACATGCGAGTAAAAAAATTGCGCGCGAGCTGCGTAGCGGCGAGCGCAGTAATTTATACAAGCATGTAATAAGCTTACAACTCAAGTTGTGTACTATACTTTTTCTACGATTATTTTCGTTTATAAAAATAGAAAATTAAATTACCATTATATTTACACTGACAGATTAATAATTTTTAATCTGTCAAAATAACGTCTGTTAATTCGTTTCCATGGTAACTCGACTAGCTGACTTACGAGGCTTGTGTGATATTACACATTTTTATAAAACTGAAGCGTTATTTTTTTTATTACGTGCTAGTCATTACGTGTCAGTATTTGTTATGATGCATTTACTATAGCATCCAAATAGTAGGTAATATACAATTTACTAGTAAGAGAGTAGAAAAATAGTATATTACATAACGAGAGTTGTAAGAAGCTTATTACATGCGAGTAAAAAAGTTGCGCGCGAGCTGCGTAGCGGCGAGCGCAGTAATTTTACAAGCATGTAATAAGCTTACAACTCAAGTTTTGTACTATACTTTTTCTACGATTATTTTCGTTTATAGAAATAAAAATTAAATTACCACTATATTTACACTGACAGATTAATAATTTTTAATCTGTCAAAATAACGTCTGTTAATTCGTTTCCATGGTAACTCGACCAACTGACTTACGAGGCATATGTGATATTACACATTTTTATAAAACTGAAGCGTAATTTTTTTTATTACGTGCTAGTCATTACGTGTCAGTATCTGTTATGATGCATTTACTTAGCATCCAAATAGTAGGTAATATACAATTTACTAGTAAGAGAGTAGAAAAAAATATATACATATTTTATAATAAATTTATTTATAACAAAATACAATAAACACTGGATCATTCAAAAAAGAATAAACACCTGTAAACAATGTTGTCGAGTTTCGTAATATATTCTTTGGAATTAAAACTCTCATGCTTTGGGATTCAGCGGGAATGCTTCGGGCAAGGTTTCTTTAGAAGAAGGTTCAGTCTTTCTGAAGATCAAACGGTAGAGAACAGCTCCGACAAATCCAGCCGACAATGGACCTATCCAGTAAACCTGTTAAAAAACATATATTAATATATTTATAAATTAGTCGTACTTTTAATTATCACTTGACTCTTGTTACAATATTGAATATATATTTTTATTTATAGCATCTCAAAATTTTGGATTTTTGAGAAATACAATCATTTTTGACAAAAAAGATTTGTTTTCACGTTTACAGCTTCTGTATCAGTTGCTCTGATGATTCTTGGTAGGATTAAATACGTATAAACGAATATACAGAGGCACTATACAAGAAATCAATTCGTCAAGATTTTTTATTAGGTGAGGATATTTGTTGTGGGATGCAACTTATCTCCCTTACATCTTTAGCATTGTCTGTTTTGCTTTTGAAATTTATAGAAGGCACATATTAAAGCGAAAAGTAATAATTGAAAATTTTTATTTACAATCATGAAACTTGTTGAACTTAACCCTACATTACCAAATATTAGGATAACACAACAGAATAATACGTGCTTAGCGGGTTCTTATTGACAAACGATTGCTTCGCTATATAGTGAAGTATACAGAAGCTCATGACAACTAGAGTACAATAACTGGTCTATGCCTGAAGATAAAATTAAAACTTTTATAGTAACTATTTATGCTCGAGGTGTTTATGGTGCTAACACAGTTGAACTGGATAGTTTGTAGTGGAATACATAAGATCCTTCGTTTTTTTCTCACACTATGTGTCTTGATAGATTGATTGGTAGATTCCTAGAAATTATGACATTTTTGCGTTTTAACCATAAAAAGTAGGCGATTATGTGCTAAGGGAACCCTTATAGTAATTCATAGAACAATGAATCGTATTAGAAAGGAAGTTCTATCTTTTATCAGAAATAATAGGGCTCAAATGATCATTCTTAAATACGACATGTATACAATAACTGTCTATAAAGGAAAAACAAACAAAAAATTGTTGAAAAGTCCAATGCATCCTATCGGTGATGACAATAAAAATCTTACAGAAACTGTTAATTTTTACAACTAAACGAAATTTGACGTTGACGTGGTCGACCAAATGGCCAGAAAATATACCATCAAAGCCAGATTACGACGATGATTAGTACAAGTATTCTATAATATATTGGACCTGGCTGCCAAAAACTGACATTTTAGCATTTTATACAATGAAGTAAAAGCCAAAAAATTAGATGTAAAGATTTTATCACACACTTTAAACATTTTTGAAAATAATATACACGAGAATTGTTAAAACTCTGGAATATGAAACAAGTGACATACAATTTAGCTTTAAAAATGGTATGTGCACAAGAGACGCTTTTTTTGGCTTAAATGTGCTGGCTTAGAGATGCATGGACATGTATCAGGATATGTACTTCTGTTTGGAAGATTTTGAAACGCCATTTGATAAAAAAGTTTGTAGATGTATTAAATATTTAAAAGCAAAAATATTGACAGACGTGATTTAAGAATTATATCTAATTAATATTGGAATCAAGCTACCAAGGCAAAAGTTGACAACCAGAACACCCGAGATACAGAAAGGAGTCCACCAAGGCTGTCATCACTACTATTCAAGGTCTACAGTAAAGCAGTATTTAAAAAACTTTTTTGCAGACAATTCAAAAATAATGACAGATAACAACAGTGATTTATAGAACATAAGTCAATGCAATTGACGTAACCAAGGTATAGGAGGCGTAGTTCTTTTTAGTACATAAGAGAATTGAAAACATGGTAACCAAATTCCAAGCAATTTCTAATAGAGTTATCTATATGGTAATAAAACTAATCGTAGATACAGCATTCAAATAATCCACTGTTATGCACCAACTTCTTATGCAGATGATGAAGAGGTAGAACAACTTTATGAAGACATTACAAGAGCCAGAAACCTAGAGAAAACATATTACGTAATAATTACGGGAGATTTCAACGCTAAAATAGGAAAGAACGAAAATAACAACGACAACGAATATATTGGAAATTTTGGACTGGGAAGTAGAAATCACAGGGGAGATATGCTCGTAAACTTCCTCAGCAAAGAAAAACTATTCTGCTTAAATACCTTCTACAAGAAAAATATGCAGAGAAAATGGACGTGGTTAAGCCCAGATGGCAAAGTAAAAAATGAAATTGACTTTATACTCTCTAACTTCAAAAACATTGCTAAAGATCTTACTGTACTAAATTCTTTCAACACTGGTAGTGATCATCGATTAGTTAGGACGCGAATAAAAATAAATACGAAATTAGATAGAAGAAAATTATTAACACAGGATAAATTGCCAAACATAGAAGCACTCGAAATGAATCAAGAGGAATATCAAAGTGAACTAAAAAGGACCTCTACCAGTATTCAACACGAAAGATATAAATGAAATAACACAAGAATTAACGAACGACATAACATCAACTGCAAAAAAGATGTGTGATAAAAATAAAAATCCCAGAAAAACGAAACTGATACAAACAACACTTAATTTAATGGAAGAAAGAAGAAGAACATCGAAAGAATTACCAGAGTATAAAGCTATCAACAATAAAGTTAAAAAGAGCATAAGGTCAGACTTGCGAGCTTATAAAACAAAACAAATATTGCAAACCATCGAAAACAATACAAACATGAGAGTACTGAAATCAAATTTAACTAAAGGAAAATCAAATATAACTAAAATCAAAAATCAACAGGGGAATACGGTGACCGAAAAAACTCAAATAATCAAGGAAATACAAACGTTCTATAAGAATTTTTATACATCTACTATACAGAACCCCGAAACAGACCACAGAACAATTCTAAACGTCAGCTCGGAAACCCTCCCTAAAATAACCTCTTCGGAAATTAGACATGCCTTACAGCAAATGAAAAACAAAAAAGCTCCTGGCAAGGATCGTATAACGTCTGAAATGTTAAAAATGGGCGGCAACATCGTTGTAGAAGTTGTGGAAGTCTTACTGAATAAGTGTCTAACAGAAAAAAGAATACCCAGCCTATGGGAAAACGCCGAAATAATACTTTTACACAAGAAAGGAGACACTACTAATATTGAAAACTACAGACCTATAAGTTTGTTGTCACACTTATACAAATTGTTAACAAGAATAATAACCAACCGCATAACACAAAAACTTGATTTATATCAACCGGTTGAACAGGCGGGATTTAGAAAAGGGTTTGGCGCTAATGATCACTTTCAAACCATCAGAACACTAGTAGAAAAAACCACAGAATATAATGTACCCTTACATATGGCATTTATCGACTTTCACAAGGCTTTCGATAGTATTGAGACTTGGTCCTTTTTTAATACTAAAGGTATTAGACAAGGTGATACTATTTCACCAAAGCTTTTTACCTTAGCATTGGAAAATGTATTCAAACAGCTTGACTGGGAGGAAAAAGGTCTAAACATTGATGGTGTACGTTTGAGTCATTTGAGGTTTGCGGATGACATAGTATTATTTAGTACAGATATCAAGGAACTGGAGCAAATGTTGAAGGAATTAAACCAGCAGTCAAATAAAATAGGTCTCAAAATGAACCTTCAGAAAACAAAAATAATGAGTAATTTACAATTTAATCTTCTTATTGACAACGTCAGTCTTGAAAATGTAGACCACTATATATATCTTGGACATACCATTAAAATCGGCAAAGAAAATCAAATAGCCGAAATAAAAAGACGCATACAACTGTCTTGGGGAGCTTTCGACAAATTAAGCTTTATTTTGAAGAATAAAGATATACCAATGTGTCTAAAACGTAGAGTTTATGACAAATGTATCTTGCCTGTAACTACATATGGACTGGAGACCATGGCCTTCACAAAGAAAACCTTAGAGCAGCTCAGTACAACCCAAAGAGCAATGGAGAGGGCCATGCTAGGGATTAGTTTGAGAGACAGGATTCGAAATAACGTCATTCGTGAAAGAACAAAGATTACTGATGTCTCAGAACGTATTGCAAGGCCCAAGTGGCAATGGGTCGGACACGTTGCCCGAGATAATCCCGAAAAATGGACACAAAGATTAACAAACTGGAGACCAAGACAGAACAGGCGAGGAGTAGGCAGACCGCAGAAGAGGTGGACAGACGATATCAAACAAGTCGCGGGCAAGCAGTGGATGAGAATTGCCAAAAGTAGAAATCGATGGAAGCAAATGGAAGAGGCCTATGTCCAGCAGTAGACGAACACAGGCTAAAGAAGAAGAAGAAGAAGAAGAAGAAGTCAACGCAATAATGAATACTCTTATGAATACGGACTAAGGCTAAATTAAAAAAAAAACTAAGTTCATTAGCATAACTAAGTCAGCAGATGCAAACATACAATTAATTTTTGACAATACTGTAATTACTGTAAATACCTACAAATATTTAGGAACATAAATAACATCAAATGTAGACCAAACCAAAGACATTTAGACACGTATTGAAATAGCTCGTGCATAATTCGTTAAACCTAAAAAAGTTCTTTGTTTTCTGGATATAAGATTAGGACTACGCATAAGGATGCTTTAGTGTTACGTATTTACTTGTCTGCTTTATGGTTTGTAAGAAATCATTAACAGTAAACAGGTGCATCTGAATAATTTGGCAGCCTGTTAATTTTGGTATTACAGAAGAATCCTACAAATATCATCGACTTAAATAATGTCAAACGCAGAAGTTACTAGAAGAATAGGAAATAAAGCTGAAATAATATTGACTATCAAAAGAAAACTTGAGTACTTAGGACATGTTATGACAGGACAAAAATACTTATTATTGCAACTTATTATATGCAAGGCAAAATTCAAGGAAAGCGAAATATAAGAAGACAAAGAATATCGTGGCATGAGAACTTAAGAACTATTTAAAGCGGCAGTCAAAAGAGTCCCCAATGAAAGCCAAAGTTGTTAATACATAGTCATCAATTATAGTCATCATTATTAGCAAGTCCTCTGCGACTATGAAATATATTATATCATGATCGAAAATGCAAATTTACTGCAGAAAAAAACTAAAAATAAAACCGGTGATATTTGTAAACAATGTCTGCAGTCCGTATGTGGAAAACGTTCTGCAAAAGAGAAATAAGTTACAAAAAATGTGAAAACGCTATGTAATATCCACTTTTTAAATTTTATAATACACTTTCGCAAGCGAATAAATAAATTTAGCAAAAATTTGTTTCATTGCAATAGTATATCAAATACTATTAAGTAAAATCCAAGTAAGTAAACCGTGGTCAATTTGACGCGGCGCGGCGCGGTTTTAGATGGTCAATAACTTCCGCTGTTCTAGTGTTAAAGCTATCAGGCACCTCTAATATTTTTTTACCCATTTCATTATCTACATTGGGGTAGATAGGTTGGAAGTTTTAGATTATCACACTGTATTCCAAACTAAAATAATCAAGATAAGAAATGAAGTAGCACGTACATCAGTTATTACATTAAGAGATTTCCATACTAGGTAATATATTGTTAAGCTTTTACTAAGGATGCTTGGTGCTAGGTGTGCTATTCTTATTTATAGCAAATTACCATACATTAATTTTGATTGTCAGTGGTATTGCAGTTCGACAGTATAGCTAATCAGCAGTTTCGACACATATTGCAGACAGGTCATCATCAATTATTTTCTTATAAATACTGTAAATTTTGTAGGAGCTATCCTATCACAAGGTCCAATAGGAAACGATAAATCCCATAGCCTATGCATACTGAATTTTAAATGAAACTGATCTAAAATATTGGACTATCGAAAAGGAGATGTTAGCAATGGTATGGGCTACCAAATACTTGCATCCATACCTTTTCGAACGAGATGAGGAAATGGAAGAAATAATGAAACTCCTCTCAAAAGAAGATGATGATGATATCTCTATGATTAATCACCACAGTTCCTTATCCGATTTAGAAGAGTCTTAACAAATTTCGAATCCGCAACCCCTTTAAACGCCTTAGACAAAATCATCCAAAAAATCAAACTTCAACGTTAACTCCCAAAGAAATGAAGATAATAGACGAAATTCTACATGAAGATAACATACAGTAAAAATCTAAAGCTTCGCCAACAAACTCCCAATACTTACAACAAGGTAACAATAGAAAAACCCGATAAAATAAAAACCTAATAAATACCTATACACACAGCCACAGATTAAAGACGAAAGAAAATTTCATCTACAGCGAAATAAACAAAAAGCTACAAAAAACCAAACAGAAAAATATTAAGAAAATAAATGAAAAAGACAAACACCAGTAACTTTAAACTTTAGACTAGAAAAACCGAAAAATCTAAATTTACAAACAATTATACAAATACTGGATGATCTACAAACAACAATTACATTTGCAAGAATAAAAACTTTACACAACGGTCAAATCAAACCTGAAGAAATAAAATGGACCATGCGAAAGATGGTTGAACACCACTCTGCATCACAGATTCCCTATATTAAAGAAGAAGACTCAACCAAATACTATAAAATCATAGACATTGATGGTTATTATATGAAGCACACCCTTATTTTCATTTAACATTGTCCTATCCTATATTCCAAATCGTTCATATACTTGCATTTATACTCACTCATAACTAATAATCACACAATAATCATTCCACTTAGTCCATACCTAGTCCACAACTCAGACCCTCTTCAATACCAGGATATATCATGCAAAAGAAGCGAATCCAAATAATTCATCTGTCTTGAGAAATTTCCATGAGAATAACCAGACTAATGACTGCATCATCCAAATTCTCCAGTTAATCAATGATGCTGCCCAATGCCAAAGTGTTCCTGCCACTATCACTACAACGATCATCCAAAATGTATCAGATGCATACTACATTACTGTTTTTAAAGGCTACGAAAGTATCTACATATTGCACCACCAGTGAAATAAAAGTACTTGACGGGACATATCTAGTTAAATTACCGCCAGAATGTGAACTACGAACCAATAATGAAGTTTACACGAATTCCAAAACAACAATTAAAGAAGAACCACTAACATTACCAAAAGTCAAGACTACCACTATTCCAAAGAAAGAAGCACCTACCACTATTCCAAAGAAAAAAGAAACACCTAATAGTCAAACCCCTAAAATTGGACAGAAATCATTTAGAAGAACTACACAAGTTAACACAGGAAGAAGAAAGGTTCCACTTTATTCTCCCAACACAAATGGACCACAGCTACATATGGATACCACCGATTATATCCTGATAGCAATCCTTTTAATTTTTGGTTTTCTTAATATACGCAAACTAAAAAAATAAAAAGATAAGCAGAATACAACCACAGCAGAAAACATTCCTGACCAAAGCCGAGAGTCCTCAGAAACAGTACACAGAATTTTGTTCGTCCCTCACAACTTCCTCACGGAATGGAGAAATTACGATACATTAACCCCGATTGTTAGCGGTACTGCAGTTTAATAGTCCAGCGGATCAGCAGTTTCGACACATATTGCAGACAGTTCGTCATCAATTAATTTCTTATAAATACTGTAATTTTTTATTTTAAAGTCAGTTGTAATTTAATTAAATAAGGTGATGTTACTCTGTTAGTTGTACCTTTAAAAGGGTCTTTTTAAAAAGTACCTACGGGAGTGACAATCATTAAGTATTTATCATTTATAATACAAATAAATAGACTGCCCTTAAACTTCACTGTTAATACAAATATCATGACTATTGGGTTTGGGCTAGACTATTGGTAATTAATAGACGAACATTTGGGCATCTAGAACATGCCATAAAATGGCACTAGAGGAAGCCGAAACGTAGAAAGACTGAGAATATCTTGTTTTAATCACCTGAGATCATTTGGATGTAGCAGCATAGACTTATTTAAAGCAGCGGTCAACTTGATCTGCATAGGTTTAGATAATTTTCAACCTTGGATGGAATATGAAAGCTCAATAAGATGTGGATTAATCTGAATATTAGCAAATGATGTACTTACCCAGTGATGTTTCCAGTCACCATTAAATAAGGCAGGTGCAAAACTTCTTGCTGGGTTCATATTAGCTCCAGTATATGGTCCCTAAAATGAAGAGAATAAGAAAATTGTAACAGCTGTTTCGGCTGATCAGCCGAAACAGCTGTAGTGATAAGAGTTTAAAATAAATTTTGTGGAAGTTTGAAAACAGTAACAGGAAGTTTGAAGTTTTTAGTTTTTTATTGTTACATAAAACGAATTTTCATCAACTAATGGTCGAATTCATCAATTATTGTATTTTCCTGTCTTCCTTAATACTTTTCCTTATTGTCTTACAAAGTTCTGTGTATTGTATTCTCTGTATGTTGTTATTTTGATTTTATTAGTCAGTTTGTTATGTTCATTTTGTTGTTGCGAGACTTTCATTGATTTGGTACTATCAAGGATGATTTCCATTATTTGAGAGCTGTCGATTTGGCCATGTATTCTTTCAATAATTGTCCTTTGGTAGTGATCTAAAAGTTAGCTTGGGCAGCATTCGGTAAACTGAACTATATACTCAGAAATCAACAAATTCAATTACATCTTAGATCTAAAGTTTTTAATGCATGCATTATGCCGATATTAACTTGGCGCAAACATGGACAATCACAAAAAAGAATATGAATATACTTAGAGTTACTCAACACGCGATGGAAAGAGCAATGCTAGGTATATCACTTAAGGACAAGAAAACAAACACATGGATGAGACAGAAAACCAAAGTCACCGATGTGGTGCAAAAAGCATTAAAGCTGAAATGGGAATACGCTGGACATGTAGCTAGGAGCGATCTAAACAAATGACACAGATCAATTTTAACCTGGAGACCATACCAACACAAAAGACCCAGAGGCAGACCTCCTAGGAGATTGACAGATGATATGAAAAGGACTGCCGGGAAAAATTGGCTACAAGTAGCGTACAATAAAAAACAATGGAAAGGAAGACTTAAAGAGGCTTATGTTCAGATGTGGACGTGAATGGCTAGACGAAGAAGAAGAAGAAGAAGAGAGAAGTGCTCTAAAGTTTCTTTTAGATTGTTAATATTTACACCGGTTACTGTAGGTTTTGTGATTACTTTTATTCATTCTAGTTTCAAATAGGACAAGTTTTGCTCTATAGTCGGACAGTTTTCAATTAAAGGTGACTAATCTACAAATTGAACTAAACGGTAGCGGCAACCATGTAAAATGTCAGTAGTAAATTCTTACAGGGATCATTTTTATTGTGTATACTTCGCCCATGTAAATAAGCGGAAAAGTAATGGAGTTCTCATAACATTTTCCCAGGTAACAATATAAATTGGTGCAATTCACGAGTATGAGTGAGACAAGTTTATTAAATAGTTTAAAATATCCGCAAACTTATCAATATTTTGCTGATCTATATATATATTTACGTTCTTAGAAAGAATGGTATTGAGTGAAATATGATATTTTAGTTCGTTCCAAATTCTTATGTGCATAGGCGTAGTGTATACCTTAATTAAAACAATTTTAGAGGCTTTCATTAATATCAGCATATTTCATAAAACTGGATAACTTAACTTACAGTATTGAGAAATAGAAGATGAACTGTCACATTTTAACCCACATATGTCAAATTTACCTCTAAAATCTAATAGATAACATAAAAAAACTCATTGTCTCCAAGACTGAGATGTAGTGCATAAAAGTCCTTCCCCTTTTTAAATTTAATGTTTGTTTCGTCCCTTCTAAGTATTTTCTGTTTCTGTGTGTTTAAATTGCCCTTAATGGTTTTAACTTTAATAATTTTATACACTTGACTTTGCAATAATTTATCATTTTGCCAATAGAACTTTATCAAAGAAATTTGATATTTACAAGTTGAAAGAATTGTACACCCACACAATTTGTACATCTAATCTTATTCATTGTAATAAAACTGTCACCTTCATAAAATAAATACTCAATAAATAACACACATTTCATAAATATATCTCTTGAATAAGTATAAATAACTTTTAAATAATACAATGGTATAAAACATCACTTTCATCTAACAAACAATCACATTACACCTATCTCTACTTCATTGGATCAAATCTATCTTCTCAAGAACTTGCCGTTTATAAGGTCTCCATTGAACAATACATGATAGTTTCAACCATGTTCTACCATCCATCAATTAATAGAGTACCGGCATGTAAGTAATGTTTTATTTATTGGCTCATTTATTAATATTATTAATTTATTACAATCTAATGGACTATTTTATAACAATTTGTGGGTCATACCTTGTCTGTTAAAACTTTTTATACTTTTTACTCCTTTTATTTATTTTGGAAAACCACAGACATGTATTATTGGCATATTACAAGATGCTTTGCATATTGTAGAAAGTGAAACCGGTCGTCTGAAACCGAAGTTGATTATGAGTAAGTCTTATTTATTATTTCTTTACCTATTTGAAATGGATTCACACAAGCAACACATTCATAATTTTTATATTTTTAGTTTATTTTCTAATTCTACAAGTCTGGATTAATTTGGTAGCAAGCGGCAGGTATACGTCGATATATACAGCGTTGTTGTTTTATTTGGGTAGTGGTTTAGACTCCGCAGATTCTTAGCCTCTCTTCCCTCCTGGCTTGATCTTGTAAAAGTTTAGAGTTTAGAGTTTAGAGCCATTTGGGCCTTCAGGTAATAACGGCCATAATTTCAAGGTGTCTTTCATGTTTGCTGATGTGTTCACCCTTCTACCACATTACGTACTTCCTTAATACGCTATATATTGCCGGGCATTACGCAACCTATGCGTTCGTGGACGTGGGGAGTAGGATTTGTGGGCAGAGCTGGCTTACTTTTTAGATCAGTTGTGAACCATTTCTCACTATTAGTTAGTCATTTACCGGAGATTTTAATGGTTTGCATTTACAAGTAAGAACAACCCCTCCGATGCCTATACTAACGTTTAACCTTCAAATGTTTGTATAAAGGATATGAATTCCCAGATGATAGCAATATAGCAAGATTCATAAGCATGTTCCACAAATAAAATCATAAATAGTAAGTGAAAATTACATATACATATACTTATATATATATATATATATATATATATATATATATATATATATATCAATCAATCATCAACAAATTTTTATTATTAGAATCTGTCTTATCATATATGTTCTCAAAAACGATGAAAATATATATATATATATATATATATATATATATATATATATATATATATATATATATATCCACTTTGTATTCTTAGAACTTGACACAGCTTAAAATATTGTTCTAATGAAAAAAATCACTTTTACTTTAAATGAACTAATCACATCTGTGAGTATATTTTATACAAAAATAAAATTAATAAACATGCTTTACTTATAAGTTCTAACGACCGGTTTGTGTTATAAATTTTCAGACAGTAAGTACAAAACTCAACAGTTTGAACAACCATCATCTAATATCACTTCATAACATTCCTGTTGTTATGTTCTACACTTACCATCTGAAGACATGGTATATAATGTAGACTACGCAATCGGTTACATAATTTAAAAAACAGATTCCTATTTTATTCTTGTATTATATTATAATGTAGTGGGCTGTATTAAGATCGGCTAATGATATCCCGTTTTATTACGGATATATAAGTCTAGTGAAAGTTGACAAACTAGCGTTAACTACCTTGACCACTAAGTCAGAAAATATCGTAGTATTTAAATATTCAAATAAAACAAAAATGTCGAGATTGCTTTAAATATACAAAGATTACCGTATATAAAATTGGCGAAAGCGTATGTTCCTGAGAGGAGCAACAATATTACATAGAAGAAAAATGGCAATAATAGGAAAAGCAGTTAGAAAGCATAGAATGGTTATGAAATCAAAATAAAACTCGAAAGTTCTACAGAAATCTAAACAAAATGAGCAAAGAGTTAAAGGCAAAAATAGGGAGCTGTAAGGATGGAGAAGGAAATATAAATATAAATGGTGCGGCCTCAATTTTTCGACGCAAAATTTAACGGCCATTATATCTAAGAAGCAGATAACACCCTAGCAGATCGAAATAACTAAAATCTTTTTAACTTAAACAAAAGATCACCTACCATTGAAGAGGTTGTCCAAGCCATTAAAAAGCTTAAAACTAATAAATCACCAGGAACTGATTAAATTTGCAGTTAACCATTCAAGAATGGTGTCGACGCTCTGCTACAGGCGCGGCATAAACTTTTATTTATTGTCTCTTGTGAATGATCTCAACAACCTAATACCCTGTTACAATAATAATAATACCGGTTACAAAATACTAGCAAATATCCTTTGCAAAAGGCTACAAGTTTACACAGTTGACATAGTTGAAAATTACCAGGCCAGATTCACTCAAAATCAAAAATTTATCAGATTCATTTAATAAGACAGATGCCTCGTCAATGGACTGGCTTATCAGCAGATGAATGCTACGCAAGATCGAGAACGATATCGGCAAATCGTTATGAAAGCTACCCACGCCTAAAACTTGGGCACGGTGCTTAAAAAAGAAGAATCCTTAAGAAAACATTAGAATTTAACATTGAAACCGTCACTTACTCATCGACTTCGAGGCCGTATGGGACAATGTTAAGAGAACAGTACCAATCACTGCGTGAGTTTGGTATACCAGAACAACTTATCCGATTAACTAGAATGACAATGTCTCACCACAGAACAATAAACAATCAGAATGCCCACTCTCCATGGAAAATTAACGTACGCGCATTTCCTTCGCGCAGACGTTCCGCCATGTTTTAGAGGGAACAAGTGTTGTTTATGTGGTGTGCATAGAAAAATTAACCCGGTTTAATTGACTTACGGCAATCATAGATAAACTATACAATTATATTAACATTGTGAAAATATATAATAACATAAATATAATATAATTAAATATAAATATAAACAATTACATAACCTCACAAATCATGTCTGTGTTATGGGTTTCCTTCTAAAACATGGCGCGCGTGCTGAAAAACTTCAAAGGCGGCATCTAAGAGTGGGCATTCTGATTGTTTATTATTCTGTGGTCTCAATTAAAAGCTAGTGTTAGGATATAGGGAGATAATTCTCGATTCTTTGCGATAAAGGATGGACTCACACAAAAGGATGATCTAGCTTACCTTCTATTTAACATTGCCTTGCAAAAGTTAGTATGAGACATACGAATTAGAGACGGCGGTATTATTTACAATATATTGATACAAATCTTAGCATATGCTGATAACATTGATATAATAGGGCGTGGCAAGTGAAATGTTAAGCAATATTTCTTAGAATTGGAAAGGGCGATGAAACAGGTCAGTATAGTCCTTAGAAAAGAGAAAACCCAGTAAATGTTGCTTACTAAGAATCCTATAACTGAGGAACGGGAAGCAGAATTTGGAAATAATATCTTTGAACCTGTTGACAGCTTCGCATACCTTGGCTGGCTAGTGACTACTGCCAACAAAAAAAAGCAAAGAAATTAGAAATATTTATAGAAACTAAAATTATTATATACAAAACACTGCTGAGGCCGGTCCTCATAATTGGGGTGGAAAGAGGGCCTATAACGCTGAAGGATGAAAGACTTCGACTGGGAATATTCGAGCCTCAAATACTCCTTAAAATATTTAACGCTATAAACAACCAAGGGCATTGGCGCAAAACACAGTAGCACAGACAACCAGATGTCGTAACGTTCATTAAAATACAGAAACTTAGATGGGCTAGACACATATTACAAATTTCAGACAATAGGATTGCTAAAATGCTAACAAAAGGAACCCCTATAAGAAGAAGAAGCAGAGGCCGAACGCGAATTAGGTGGTTAGATGAAGTTAAAGCCAACTTAGGGATTCTAACAATCTGAAGATGAAACACGTCGCCATCCGACCAAACCAATCAGAATGGCGACGAATTAGAGAAGACCAGAATTCACAGAGGATTGTCGAGCCAAATATAATGATCATAAACGCAAACGCATCATGTATACAAGTCACTAAACCCAAGCACAGTACACTTCGTTACAAAAATTTATGCAGAGGAGGGTTTGAAGGCATAAGAAAGCATTATACCATTTATAGGTAACAGCATACAAATCGGCCAACAAAAATTTACATTAAAAATTTATATTCTTCTGAAGCTATTTTCTTGTGGCATTGTAAATTAATTACTATTTATAACTGGGAATAAGCCACAATTAAAGATAAAAATACGTTTATTGACGTTTCAATTTCCACTTCGGAAATCGTTCTCAAAATACAAACACAGTAAATTAAACAAATTTTGTTTTTTGTTACATAGTGAAAAAATTCTTCTAATAATTTAATTTTATCTGACTCATTTATATTGACAATTCAGACATACATTATGCATTTTAAAGTAGAGGACTTTAAAATGGTATTGCCAATATTGTTGAGTTGCGCTCCTGGGACGACTTTACTATAAGATAGTTCATTCGATTACATGAAATCAACTTTAACTTGAGAATATCCGTCAGAAAAAATCATAGCATGTAATTCGTCTTTAAAAAGACAAACACATGACATGATGACAGTAAAATTCTCCCGTTATGACAGTAAAATTTTCCCTCATAATTTACTATGGAATCACTAACGGGAGAATTTTACTGTCATCATGTCATGTGTTTGTCTTTTTAAAGACGAATTACATGCTATGATTTTTTTCTGACGGATATTCTCAAGTTAAAGTTGATTTCATGTAATCGAATGAACTATCTTATAGTAAAGTCGTCCCAGGAGCGCAACTCAACAATATTGGCAATACCATTTTAAAGTCCTCTACTTTAAAATGCATAATGTATGTCTGAATTGTCAATATAAATGAGTCAGATAAAATTAAATTATTAGAAGAATTTTTTCACTATGTAACAAAAAACAAAATTTGTTTAATTTACTGTGTTTGTATTTTGAGAACGATTTCCGAATTGGAAATTGAAACGTCAATAAACGTATTTTTTATCTTTAATTGTGGCTTATTCCCAGTTATAAATAGTAATTAATTAAAAATTTATATTTTAAATAAATGTTAATTCAATATAAAGTTGAATGTTCGAATAAATGAACTTTGATGGTACACAAGGCAAATATCGAATACAGTAATTAATCAAATCTTGCCCAAGTACTTTCGATCACAAGATCATCCTCGGGGGCATTTCGTCAGTTGTGGCCTATCCAGCAGTAACAGAATGTCATAAATGTAAATTGGGACATAACATATACACTAAACAAAGACAAACAAACACTTTGAAACGCTCAATACTCCGGGAGTATTGGGTTTTTGGAAGTGTAGAACTTCCAAATTTCAGAAGAACTGAAAGAGAAGTGATGAAAAAAAAATACTAAAAATAGGGCTAAGCTCAGAGGAACAAATTTAAATAGCCAAAGAGACACTAAATCTCAAGTGAGTGTTCGGGCTAGCTTCAATGCACTGGATTGTGGCTTTAAAGATATAAACAACAATAACAAGAGATAATGAGCTAATGAGACAAGAAAGAAATGAGACCTGGTAATATCAAACGTGATACAACTGAAGAAGGTCACTGGGAATAAATTTATAGAAAGAGAACAATAAGAAGAGAAAAGAAGGGCGCCAACTCAACGATAGTTGAGATTTTGAAGTAACAAATGAATCTGGAGATAATACTCTGAAATACAAAAATACTAAATAATAATCTTGTTTTGCTATGTTATATACTGGTTAGTAGAACTGAAATAAAACTCAAAATAGTAACAATAAATATATTTATAACAAATGTATATAGGTATATGTGTATAAACAATTTACATATAATGCAAAGCCAAATAACAGTGGTAGTGGATGGTGTACAGATACAATGGGACCTAATAGCCCCTCAACAAACGAATAGTCACTACCACTGGCCAAATAAAATATGAAATATTAGTATACAACAAGAATAGTCCGTATTGTAGCCAAAGTCTTAACACAAAAAGGTAGTCATTTAAATTTAAATTAGTTCTACTAATATGAGATACTAATGACAATATTATAAAGATATCAACTCGATAAATCTATTACAATTATATTATATTACATCCAAAAAATGAGTTGTTCCATACTCATTATATCATATTTAAAAAAAAAAACATTAAATTTATTTCCCTTTCCCAATATTAAATTGTATCATATCCAATGTATTGTATTAAAAAAAATATTATAGCAAAAGTGAGTTTGGTCAGTACTCTTAAAATCCTATTTAAAAAAAACTAATAAAAAAAGGTAATATATTTTCCCTCTCCCAATAATATCAAAATTATATTTTATCAAAATGTAGTTACTTGATCATATGCATATGAAAAGTTAACAGTAAATAGAAAGTAATACGTAATACAAAAGGTCAAATAGTTAAACAACTTATCTTTACAGCACTATAAGTCCATAGGAAAAACTCCTCTTGGCACGGCTACATCAGTTTATGGCTGTAAAGACGAATCCTGGTCACAAAAGCCACAACCAGTCACTGGTCTCTGGGTGACAGCAAAATCCACGGGTTGCTAACTATTCAAGAAATTTAGTTACTTGAGTCCTTGAGGGAATATTCTGAAGAGAATATCCTCAAGTGAAGTGAAATTAATATTTTCACGTGACGGAATCTAAAATGATTATTTAATTTAATAAATACAATTCAATAGGTGTAGCAGCATGGATTGACTGCACCAAAACAAAACATCAAAACATTAGGTATTAGGTTAAGTCAACATCATGTCAAATTTATGAAGTTACTTTCGTAGGCATGGCAAGCTTGCGCCATGAAATAAACATGCGCAGAATACAGAAGGCTGTCCCACATTTGTAGAACCTTTTTATATTCCACCAAAAAAAGTTAGATAACAGGGAACCAAAAAAAAACTTAATGATAAGATATGAAATAGATCGGAATTTAAGTTTGACTATATAAAAAAAAAATGACCTTCTGTTCTTTGCAAGTAAATCAAGGAAATTTTATATTTAAATTATTTCGGAACTCAAAAATAAATCTCTAAAGAAATACTAAATACAATGATAAATTTGATTATATAATAAGGAGATAATACGTATGAAATGATTTACTTACATGGAACTGCAGCACGCCAAAAAAAATCTTCCTTTTATGTGGAACTCTTATAAATGAATATTGATATTTATTATTAATTATTACTATTATTATTAATGAATTATATTCTTCCCCAAATTATCTTCCTTGCTCCAATTCCGTCACTTTGAAGGTGAACAATTTCACCGGTTGGCGTGTCTGCGTTCGAGTTCTGACCAAAACTGACCGCTTCGCTTCCGCACAAAATCGATCTTCCTTTCAAAGCGATAACAGCGCGTGAGTGAGGAAATGTCGATTCAAAATCGATCGTAGGCGGGTAATAAGAAATTTCTTGAGGGGTTTAAATTGGACTAGTCAGTAGCGTAAACGCTACAACTTTAAAATTTAAAAATTGGAGAAGCTACATTTTATATAGAAGCCGGAGACAGAATTCTGTCTATAAAATGTAGCTTCTCCAATTTTTAAATTTTAAAGTGTTTGTTTGTCTTTGTTTAGTGTATTTGTTATGTCCCAATTTACATTTATGACATTCTGTTATTGCTGGATAGGCCACAACTGACGAAATGCCCCTGAGGATGATCTTGTGATCGAAAGTACTTGGGCAAGATTTGATTAATTACTGTGTTCGATATTTGCCTTGTGTACCATCAAAGTAAATGTTAATTAAAAATAAATATTCTTGTCAAGCTTCTAATTTCGAACTCTACAAAATTTATGTTGTCTTTAGTAATTTCCAATTATTTAATTACTATTTAAATACGAATAATATTGTTTCAATTATTTATTGTTTAATATACTGTTTATACTTACTCCTGCCATTGCCAATACAGCAATAAGAAGACCAAATCGAATGGACACGGAATCGTGCTTTTGGCTGTTTCTGGAATCCCAAACACCACAACAGAAGAGGACAAGAATTAAGCACAATACAAATTCGACGAAGAGAGCTTGAGGGGCGCTTATTAAGGGATTAATGCTTGGCGAGCATACTCCTACTCCAATTTTGGCACCAGTGCTGTTATCGTATACGTTGCCTATGTAAACATCAGGAGTTGCAACCTAGAAATAAATTAAGATTAACAAAAATATTTATTTACAGCGAAGCTTTAAATCAGTAGATAAAAAATAAGTAAACTAATAGTACTAGTAACTGAACACTTTACGTACGTACGTTTTTCGTTAATGTACAGTTGCGGTCACGGAATAGTTTACACCTTACTTTTTATATTGTAATACTGTAAAATTGCAGTGTCGTACGGATTTGATAAATGTCAAAGTCAAAAAATTTCAAAACGTCAATGCTTTCGCGAGTGTTCAACAATAAAATAAAAGTATATTAAACTCTTCCAAAATGGTTAGAATACATTTGAATTATGCGCAAAAAGCAAGAGCAATTGCCAAACTCGAAGAAGGTTGGTCACTAAGGCAAGTTGCTGCTGATTTGAACGTGAGTCATATGTGCATATGGAAGATTAAACAAAGATGGGATAATTTTCACTCTATAGCACGGTTGGGCGGTTAATTAAAGCAAGTGGACTGCTAAATTGTGTAGCTGCACGGAAACCTTTTTGACTGAGGATCACAAGAGGAGACGAGTTGAATTTTGTAATGAATTTATAAACCGCGATGAGAATTTTTGGTCTAGGGTTGTATTTTCCGATGAAAAAGTATTTCAGTCGTATAATAATGGTCGAATAAGAGTTTATAGGCCGAGAAATCATAGGTATGATGAACAGTATACGCATCATTTAAGAAATAGTGGAGGATTCTCTGTCAACGTATGGGGATGGATAAGTGCCGAAGGCCCGGGCGTTTGTTATCATGTAGAGGAGAAGTTAACAGGATTATATTACAAACATATTATTGAGCACACAATGTTGCCATCGGTGATCCAGAGATTCCCCAACAACGACTTTATCTTCCAACATGCCAAGTGCCCGGTGCATACGAGTAGAATTGTTCGAGAATGGCTAGAAGAAACTGATGTTAATGTTCTTCCGTGGCCTTCCCGTAGTGCAGACTTTAACCCCGTCGAAAATGTGTGGGCAGAGTTAACAAAGAAACTAAATGAAAGAAACCTTAGACCACGGAATAGAATTGAATTATGGGAAGCAATTGAGCAGGCATGGGAAGAGCTTGTTAACTATAACATGAGGGGATTGGTGCTATCTATGAACAGAAGACTGCAAAATTGTATTGACAAGAATGGGGCTTCCACCAAATATTAATTATTATTTATCATTGTTTATCGTTATTTAATATAAAATAGATTTAAAATAAAATGCATATTAAAAAAAAAGACTTCTTTATTTTCGTTATTAAGATCATAATCCATTTTATTCAAAAAACTGTTTTCTATATTTTTCATTTTGTAAAATATTTTGATATTTTAATTTTAATCTACCTATTCTCGCTAGTACACCACTGGCAACGTCACTTTGACGTAAAAGGTGCGTTTAAACGAAGTAAAAATTTAAAAAATGGGCTCCTAGATACGTGAACCAGTAAACTATTCCGTGACCGCAACTGTACATCAACATTAGGACGATGGGACTATATGAGACATAAAATGTTTAACATGAATATATATTTAATGAATAATATCTATGGATAAGTAGATCATTATCGGAAGTAATAAATTATAATATCAGGGTTATAACGTAACGATTTTAGTAGAAAGGAAAATTGGGGAAGGTGCTCTAAATTACGAAGCCTTTGATCTGTTAGGTCTCACACGGGTCCGATTTGGGAAAAATCTAAAGATTTTGAGGGCTTAGGTAAAATATCGACTTCAGCCCATTATAAAAATACCATGGTGCACGTGCTAAAAAATTGGATGTTGAAGAGTTTGAAGATAGGGTGTAAAATGATTCAAAAGTTTTTACGTGTTGTTGACTTACAGGTTCTTTCTGATAAAGATAAGAGATGATTTTGAACCATAAGAGATGGTATAGAAAAAAAAATATGGATTTTATCTTTCCTCAGATAATCCCTAAACATAATCCAGATTCACTACTAAAGACAATTCCATTCCATTTTTCTTCCCAAGCCAATCGCTTTCTTTATTCTCTTCAATAATTCTCCATGCCATTCAAAACGATAACGTCGATGATTATGGGTACGAGGTAGTACCCAGTGTCACCAAAATGAAAAAAGGTCAAAAAGAATTTCACGGTAAATTATTCGCATATCAATAGTTCTTTTAGATTCTGCAAAACATTGATCTGTAATATACCTAGTAGTGAAGAAACGATCTTAGGCGACGATCTTGATGCTATGTTGTTTTTGGCGCCGCTTTGTACACCTGAATCTTCGTGATCATCCTTTTTGGCCTTCGTATGTTCGATAGTATCTATTAATATAATACTTAAACTTCTGTGAACTTTATTCGTAATTTTCTGAAAAAATGCCCACTTCACTTGGCCAAAAATCCGACCCGTTTAAACTCGAACAGTCCTCTAGGTCTTGTAAACAACTTTAAAAATAATTAAGAACTACACACCGCTAAATTTTGATCGGCTATAAACTTAAAATTTTAAATTTTTAGTATGTATGTAAGTATATCTTATTGGATGGCTAGGATAAATCAAACACTGGTATTTCAGAATAAAATGATTTTTTTTTCATATTTCTAACGTTTAAACCAATTATAAATACATTTACCCCTTTCCAGTCAGATAATCATATTTGGGATCATAGCAATGTTTTCTGGTTTTCTGCTTTACCGGTAAAGGAAACTATTAGTATGATACCCAGTTAAGTGACAATCATATTATTCATGTTGGTAATAAGATGTCATGACAGGAGGTTACAGGGATAGATTATGAGATTAGACAAGGTTGTTAAATTAGGTTACTGGCATGTGAAGTTAATATACTTGTTGCTTATACAATTACTCAATTTAGTATTTGTTTTATTTATTACACCTTTCATAAGACTTATATATGGTGTCAGGTGTGATAATCTTTGCATAGTGAAACCATTTCTTGTTTGGAGAGGTACTCAACTAAAACCTTGTAACACGTGAGTATCATTTTTTGGTATCATAATGGAATCCGCGTTTAAGCCACCTGAATTTCTACTATTAGATGAGAATATATCTGAAAACTGGCGGAAATTTAGCCAACAGTTTGATCTATTTATGATAGCTACGGACATAACTTCCAAACAAGAAAGTAAAAAGCTACCAGTTTTCTTAAGTTTGGTGGATGGCAAGGTATTAGAGCTGCACAACATCCACATTTGACGAAAATGAAGACAGAACAGTAACTTGCTTAAAAAAGAAGTTTGAAGAGTATTGTTCACTAAAGAAAAATGTCATTTTTTTAGTTTTTAATCAAGATTTAAGTTTAATAGAATTAGCCAGCAAGAAAGTCAACCATTTAACTCGTTTGTTACAAAACTACGGGAAGCCATTAAAACAACAGCGTATAGCCAACAAGACCAGATAATCAGATATAGAATAGTAATGGGCATACACAACAAAGTAATACAAGAAAAACTGCTCAGAGAATTAGAGTTAACGTTAATGAAAGCAGTTGACATATGCCGAAAGATAGAAATAACTAAAGACCAGTATAAAGTGTTAAATAATGAGTTATTAATAAATGCAGTTTAACAAAGAGAACCAAGATGTGATCGTATTTATCAGATGTGGATATATTCATTTACGAGAAAATCGATGTCCTTCTTCTTCTTCAGTGCCTTATCCGGTCCGGATGTTGGCGATCATCTCCGCGTTGACTGCTCTGCGAAACAGCTCTGCTGAGGTCATACCAAACCATTGTCGGAGATTTTTCAACCATGAGATACGACGGTGTCCCGGTCCTCTTCTGCCAAATATTTTACCCTGCATAACCGAGTTGAAGAATTCGATATTTTTCTTCGTTCCGCATCACGTGGCCGAGGCACTCAAGCTTACGTTGTTTAATTAAATTAAGCACTTCTTTTTCTTTTGTCATGCGCTGTAGGACCTCAACATTGGTGACATGGTCCACATAAGATATTTTTAGTATCCTTCTGTATATCCACATCTCGAAGGCTTCGATTCGTTTTTCAGTGGCTTGCGTCAGTGTCCAGGCTTCAACTCCATATAGTAACACGGGAAAAACGTAGCACCTCACTATCCGCATCTTGGTTCCCAAACTGAGATCACTGCAGCACAGCAAGGATCTCAACTTAATAAATGTAGACCGTGCCATTTCAATTCTGGATCTAATCTCTAGTCCCATTGTGAGTTGAGGGTAGTTCCGAGGTAAGTGAATCGATGTCCTGCTTGGGGTTAAACATGTGCTAACTGTAAGGTCATAACCATTTCGCAAAAGTTTGTAGAGAAGACCATAAACTTAGTGGGAGCAATGTGAGTAGGAAACCAGAAATTCTAAAAAAGACGATGAAAAAGCAGAAGAAAGTGAAACAAGTAACAGAAGCTAGTGTGGTGAGTGATGCTTACAGTTCAGGAAGTGACAGTGAAGGTAATGAGTATCAGTATTTTGTCAGGTCAGTAAACTCTAAACGTAAACACGAGATGGACAAGATATTTGGTAAGCTGATATTTATATCAACACAATGCCTGTGTCATTTAAATTAGATACTGGAGTTAAGGTAAGCACATTGCCTTTAAGTATCCTAAAAGAAATAGCCCAAAAAGCACATAAGCGTAAATCTAATATATCATTAGTATCGTATGGGGATTCAAAGTTCAAAATTTAAAACTTTAGCTAGAGTAACATTAACTTGTGTTATTAAAAATGATAAAAAATATGTATCTTTTGTAGTTGTAGTTACAAAAAATCAGGCTATTTTACTGGGGTTTAAGGAATGTCTAGAATTAAATTAGTCAAGCGAGTAGATTCATTAGTAAGTTCTAAATTTATCAATTTAAATGATTTGGTAACAAAATATTCACGTGTTTGAAGGTCCATATAACCGTATAACCTTGAGAGAAGATACCAAATTTCGAATAAGCACCATAAAACGGGTTCCACAGGCTTTACGAAAACGTTTAAAAAATAAACTGCGTGATCTTGAAGCGCGAGGAGTTATAACAAAGATAGATAAACCAACAGAGTGGGTTCACCCACTTGTCATTGTAGAAGAGCCAAATGGTGACTTAAGGCTATGTCTTTAATCCAAAAGAACTTAATGATGCCATCAAGGAGAGAACACTTTCAACTTCCTTCTGTTGATGAAATTGTAACTCTACTTGGTAGAGGACAGTTCTTCACCGTTTTAGACATGAAGGATGGTTATTAGCAAGTGGAGCTGGATGATGATAGTGTAGATTTAATGTGCTTTTGGCACAACATTTGGTAGGTATCAATTTAATAGACTAACTTGCGGTATCTGCTCAGACCCAGAAGTATTCGAGAAAAATAATTTTGAAATAACTCAAAAGTATAAAAATATGCTTACCAAAAGAAGAGAATATCCTAACAATCCTCCAATCATTTGTCCGACAAAGTAAACTGGAACCTGAATTAAAGCTATATCTCCTAAGGTTGCTGCAGCGACTGTCACTATTGGGTTAATGTGTGATCCCGAAACGTGTCCAAAAGTCTAAAATAAAAAGAAAATATGATTTCATAAGGTTGATTTTATATTTTAATAATAATTAAAATTTTCGATAATGGAAATAAATACAAAATTAAGTTATATAGTATAGTTATATAGTATATTATATAGTATGTAGATGATGTCCCAATTTTTTTTAAATTTAATTTTAAATTTAAGTAACACCACTTTTACATTTTTAAAACAATTGCGTTTATTAATAAGGCAGTTCATCTTGATTGGTTTAAGCAAAGCTTTGGTTTGAAAAGGAGATCCGGTTATGAAATCCACATTGGAAACTGAGTTAATGTCAGCACCAAATAAATTTAGTATAATTCAGTATTACATTTATAAATATTTTTTCTTTTGTGTAATCAAACTAATCAAATCTTAATGTATTTACATATATACATTTTATTGATATAGTATAAATTTTGACCGAAGATTTCTTGTTGAGTATAACATGTCAACAGCACTGTATGTATATATGCCAACATACCAAAATGTGAAAAAGTCATTATGTTTTCGTAAAAAGATGGATTGCGTCTTTAAGATACTCTTACTACTAAGCTCGGTCGCCCTAATGTGGCAACAGATTTTGATCCCAACTTGTGAGAACAAATTGCCAATAAGATTATAACAAAAAGAGATCGCTCAAAAGAAATGCTAATACATGGGCATCTCTTGTAAAAAACACAACAGGAATGATTAGGGATTCGCGACTCCATTCGCGAATTCTTATTTCGTCCCAAATACTGAGCCAGAAGGTAATTATTATTTGAATAGAAATAACCCATAATTAAAGGTTAAAGTAAATTTATTAACGTTTCAGTGTCCACTTAGGAAATTGTTCTCAAAATACAAACATTAGTAAATTAAACAAATTTTGTTTTTTTACTATAATGTTATAATATAACAGTGTCGCACTGGTATGGGTTTCAGGCTAACGGGAATACACAGCAATAAAAAAGCTGGCCAAAATAGTATCAGCTTCTGTCATTAAATACTTCGGTTCCAAGCTGGCTGTGGAACTGCCAAAAAGCACAGTCCTTGACAGTTTCTTTGTAAATGGGATGGGAGCTCTCTGTATTACCTTTTGGCCTCCTATTTTGTATCGTGGTAATTTTTCTTTTTCTAATAATTCTATTATTATTTTTTAAATATCTAGTGGCGTTTTAGTGCTGTTTGTTTTAGTGCCGTTAAAACAAAAACCCTCAAAAATGACCAGTTAAATCCTCTAATTTTGGGAGGGAGTAACTTCTGAGATACTTGAAAAATTCGCGCACATAGCTCAAAAACCTAAAAAATTGACCTAACCTCTATTTTAATGTCCATGCTTGGCTGTGCTCAGAACATAAAGAAGCATTTCTATCTTGATTCTTTATATTCACATTTATGAATGAAAATAAATTATACAGTATAATTAGACTTGCATATGTTTTTATTAAGAGGTGTTAAATTATATCTATTTAACTTTTAATCATGGTTATAGGATACATTTTTGAATAACAATATATAATTAGCATAATGATTATGAAACTAATTTATTTACTGCAGCAGTCCGAGTAGTAAACTTGACCTTCTCGAAAATGCTTTTTTCTCTATAAACAAATGTAACAGTGACCGTATTTGGTAAGCTTTGAATGTCTGTTCAATAACAATTATCATTCTTTAGCAATTAAAAATATAAGCTAGTAGCCTTAACTTCAATACATTAGGTTGATAAATATTCAAATATAGCTGCTTTAAATGTAAAATTTACATAATACCAATCTAAATACGGGTAGTTTCGATCAAGTAATTAACATTATGAAATATCTGTTCTATTTTGCATAAATATTAACCAATATAATTGACAATATTTAGCCAGCCAAGAATTACTGTATGTATATTTTCTTCATACTTAATTGAAATTCACTGTTAATTCAAAAATTTTAATTCAAAATAATGATTGGAATTTTTGCTTTCCACATCAAAAATAGTTTTTACAATATAAATTATTTATACTATTTTATGTTTCTATTTGAAAATAAAAATATTCTTCTAATACCTTAATCCGTAACTGCAGACGTGTAACCCGTGTAAAATATGGCCATTGGCAATCGCCTTGTTCTTCGCCTGCAAGAATATGTGGCACATTTTTCATCCCATGAATCTACCCCTCCTTTTGTTGTAGTATAATCTGCAATTATTTCAGGCTCAAATGTATCTGATTCAGTTACTTCATAGTGGTGCATGGAAGATACAGGCAGTACTGCTCTGTTTTTCTTTTGAAGGTGAGATGATATTCTTATATATTTCGTAAAACTATACAAACTGGAGCCTACTTTTCTATCTCGTCTAGGCAAGAACTCTGGTGGAATTTCACGTTTGTTCTTTTTTAGTATTCCAACAAACGTTAATTTTCTTGTTTGTAAAACGTTTGCGGCTTCGGTAGATGAAAACCAGTTATCATTAGTAACATTTCTGTTAGAACTAAAAATTGGTTTAGTAAGGTGAAGCAGAACTTGCGCGGTTTTGAAAACTGTTTCACCTCATTTGGCAAAGTTTTACCATCACTGGCTTTACCACTGGTTTTTAGGAATATACATTTTAAATTTACAGCGCCCACGAAATGATACGAACATTTCGTTAATGCATACAGTGCTAGTCAAAAGTCCGTTCCCCCCTTCGTATCTTTTGAACGGTTATTGTTATAATAGTGACATTTGGAGGGAAGTAATAAACAGACGTAGGCTTCTCATTTAGTCATAACAGGTGACGTAATAGTGACAGATAAACGTTACAACGCCACTGTGACAGATAATTTTAAATGGGACCTTATGGCAAGTGATACTTCGTTTGAAAGGTATTGAAAATACCTATTCAGTCATAATATATCATAATAATTTTACTTGAGTTTAAGCTCATTTTGATAAATAAATTAAACAAATACTAAAATTGTAGTTTTGCATTTAATTAATAAATATTCAAACCTCCGCCTCTGGATACTTGTCAAAAAGTTGACGTTTTTTAATTCTCTAATTGTTTTTACGTCAACGTCAACTTTTTTGATCATTAACCAGAGACAAACGTTAGAATATTTATTGATTAAATGCGAAACTACAATTATTTTAATATACCTATTCAATCATACTAATTTTGTTTTGAAGCTATTTTCTTGTGGCATTTTAAAGTAATTACTATTTAACTGGGAATAGCCAGTTAAATAAAGCCACAATTAAAGATAAAAATACGTTTATTGACGTTTCAATTTCCACTTCGGAAATCCACTTTGTTTGTATTTTGAGAACGATTTTCGAAGTGGAAATTGAAACGTCAATAAACGAATTGTTATCTGTAATTGTGGCTTATTCCCAGTTAAATAGTAATTCATATTAATTTTGTTTGGATTTAAGATGCTTTTGACGAATAAATAAAATAAATACTAAAATTCTAATTCGTCATTTAATTAATAAAAATTCTAACGTCAGCCTTTGGTTATTCGTCAAAAAAAGTTTACGTTTTTCAATTCTCTAGTTGTTTTTAGTTTGCAAAAGCGTTTATAGCCAATATTTAGTTTCTGTTTCTACTTAGTTTAGTCAATTCAAGTTTAGTCAAGTTTAGTCAATTCAAGTTGTTTTTAGTTAGTTGCTGTTAGTTAATATTTAGTTTAGTTAGTTAGTTAGTTTAGTTTATAATTCTTTACAAAGGCAGAATGGTACGTACTCTATCTGATAAAGTAGCAGCTATATTACTAATTGGTGAATGTGGAAATAATTTCCATGCAGCGGAACGTTTTTTTAATGAGAGGTACCCCGATCGCCCTATATCAAGATCTTATTTGAGAAAGCTTCTTCGGAAGTTTAAACAAACAGGTACTGTTCAAGATGTCAAACGATCTGGTCGATCAACAATTAGTGATGACAAAAAATTGAAATAATATCAGAAATGGTAGTAAACCCTACTTCTTCTACAGTCCAAGTTGCATCTATCTATGGAATTAGTCAACAGACAGTACACCGAGTGTTGGCTGAAAACAAATTTCATCCATACAAATTAAAAATTGTGCACCAACTTTCAGATAATGAGCCCGACCGAGGATTAGAATTATGTGAAAATATGTCCAATACAATGAACCAACAGCCCAATTACATAAAAACAATTTGTTTTAGTGACGAAAGTACTTTTTCTCTCAATGGAAATGTTAACACACAATGTGAGGTATTGGAGTGACACAAATCCTCACGTCTTTCGTGAAACACATATACAGTTTCCAAAAAAATAAATGTTTCCAAAAAAATAAATACCTTTCAAACGAGGTATCACTTGCCATAAGGTTCCATTTAAAATTATCTGTCACAGTGGCGCTATAACGTCATCTGTCACTATTACGTCACCTGTTATGACTAGTTAAGAAGCCTACATCTGTTTATTACCTCCCTCCAAATTTCAGTATTATAACAATAACCGTTGAAAAGATACGAGGGGGAGAACGGACTTTTGACTAGCACTGTATATTGGATCCAATTGAATATCGTAACTGACAATTATGGATAAAGATGTCAAAAATATTAGAAGTACCAGCTATAGGGTAAGTTAGTTTTCTCCGAGTTCGTGCATCAGGGTTATCAAAGAGCAGACCAGTGAGAATAATAGCAAACCTGTTGGAAATAGTTACGCACCGGAATATGTCTCGTCCTGATCCATCCGTCGAAAATATAGATCTGATATCCTCATGATTGGATTTAAAAATGGCTGTTAACATTAGAGCACCAATAAAAGCCCAAAATTCTATAAGGTCCAAGTCACGGAGATCACTGGTATGTTGCGAATATTTTCTTATTATTTTTGGGTATATATGTATTAGTTCAAAGATTGTGTTTTGCAGTGAGGCTGTTCTTATTTACTGCATGTTGGGAAGACCACTTGTAGCGATTTTTCCATAATAAGATTTTTGGTTCTCTAATGTTAAACCTTCTTCGCTTGATATGTGGTTAAAGTCTTGATTATTTTGTTCATCTATTTGTACACAATCTACAGAAACATCGTTTTCTACATCACTTTCTGAGTCATCTTTACTTGGAATATAATCTCCATCACTTTCGGAGTAGGTGACGTCACTAAGCCATTCAGATCATTAAATTTAATGGCTTTTGCGCATTTAGAAGGCCCAGGTAAATTTTTGTCAGCCATTAAAACCCCTAAAATCAATATTTATTAGTCTTATGACTTCTATGAAATATTACACTTATACAGACCTGACGTCACTCAGACACCTCGACGTAGATAAAATTGTTTTACAGCTAAACCAAATAAACCCTGCACCTCAAATTTCGACAACTATGTCAAAACTATAAATAAAAAGGTAAAAAGAGTTACAGAGGCCTCTGAGACGTTTACGTCTGTGGTTACGGGTTAATTTTGTCTGCCTTATCTATAATTAAAATTTAATAGTATTAGTGCTTTTGAGAGTTAAGCAGGACAGACGAGAGGTAAGAGGAACCACCAACGATTCTTGAAGAACTAGCCACAAATCACCTGGAATAGATAATCTCCTAGCTGAACCAGACAAGGATGGTGGCTACGATACCATAATGGCACTACCATACGATACCATAATAAAAAAAATATGGACACACAAATCACTACCCAGTGTTTGGAATATTGGAAAACTTTGCACCACACACAACAAAGGAGATATCATTGAACTCTCTAACAACAAAGGAACTACGCTTCTAAATGTAGCGCATAGAATATTTTTTATAGTGTTATGTCACCGTATGGCACCATGCCACGTATGCAGAACCAATGATAGGAAAATTATTAGGCTGGTTTTGGAATTCGTAAATCTGGAATTTTAGAAAAAAACTGTAAGAAAGTTTTAGAACAAACACTGAAATATGACATAGATACTCATCAAATATTTATAGATTGCAAAGCAGACTATGACTCTCTAAATGAAAAATATTCGAAGCAATGAAAGAGCTAGGAGTACCAAATCAGTTGGTAAACTTAAGAAAACTAACTTTTGAAAAAGTTGAATTTAGAGTAAGAATCAAGGGGTAACTGTCTAAACCCTGTAAAGCAAGAAATAGGCTGCGCCACGAAGATCATCTCTCCTCTGTACTGTTCAATCTGACTCTGAAAAAAGTAATATGTATATCACAAATCACAACCACCAGTTCAATACAGTAAACTCTCTCTTAACCGACACCTTTCTTCGCCGGACACCTAGTCTACACGGTCGGTTCTTAAACCAAAAATCAGAGATAATATAATATATGAACCTGTGTCCTACAACTCCTTTTAATGGACACTCACACGAGGTGTCACAAAATATATAAATATAAAACCTATATGTGCACAGGGAGAAAGAAAATCCTTTAAGATAAATAGGACTTAGCGATTTCTCATGGATCTTATACATATCTGAATGATAATTAAAAATTTATTCGCTATATAAATATTTACAAATAGAATAAGTTAGTTGCGTAAATACATTCTCAATAAATTTTACGTGTTTTATAGAAACAATAGTAATTGAAACATTAATTTTTGTTATTTTCGAATTAAATTTCACAATATATTTTGTATGCATCTGAACATCTACCTACATAATTAAAGTTAGTGAAATAATTTTAGTTCTGAACGTTTTGCGGCGTCCGCGAAAAAGAAGTTTGAAAGAAAAAGTCGGTATAGTTCATTGCAGATAAGTTAAGTGTCAAAAAGTTAGAAGAAGAATTTGGAATTGGAAAAACTCAAGCCAGTTGAAAATTTTTGAAAACATAAAAAGTGATTTAATTAATCAGTTTTCTGAGAACGGAAACTGGTTGCTGCATTAGACAAAATGTTTTTCGATTTGTTGTTTGAGTGTACAATTATCCACTTATCTATTAATATCTACTTTTCTTCCAGACAATTATACAGTGTCTCAAATAAGTGACGGCCAATAACCAGAGGATGATGAAAGAAGTGCAAGAAATAGTGGTCTAAATAACTAGAGGATTTACTTTATCTGGTGAATGCAAAAATTCAATCGGCCTATCTCTCATCTCTTTTGTAAAAAACACATATTTTTCTGTAAGATTATCAATTTTTGCCAAGTGTTTTGTGGATGTTTAAACACAGCTAAAAGTCTTTTGCTGTACTGGAGATTTGTACAAATACAAAAATGTCAATATATTCTGTTTGAAGATAGAAAAATTTAAAATCTCCTAACTTTATTGCTGATTTCTTTTCTTCCAGTTTCTAAAAATCAATAATCTTACATACAAATTGTTTTAGAAAAATATAGCTAAATGTTTGTCTCTTTATCTCTTACAGGATATCCCCCAAACATTTAAATATGAGACTAGGCTAGGCACGATAAAATTTAGCCAGGCAATCCACTACTCACAATTTTGGATCACCTGAGCAAATGTAAAGAAGAATAGATAATCCTATAGCTTGGTTTGTTTCTGTTGAATTTAACCAAATTTATAATTCATTCGTGTATCCATTCAAATATAAGACAAAGTGTAACCGCTTCAAAAGACGTTTATAAGGTTGTGTGAGTCTATAAGATTATGCATGACCACGAAATGAAAATTTGTTACGAGGGATATAATACAGGTAGCCTAAGAAACATCATGACAATTGAATATATCACTAGTGGAACCAAACGAGTGAGTCTGTAAGCATTCGATAAATGTTTTTCACCTTTCAGCCCAATTTACCACCAATTGACACCGCTTGTATTACAATTCCTTAAAAATAAATTATATGACATATACAGGTATACATGGTCTTAATGAAAACTACTGAATTTATTTTCAGAGATAAATATTTGTTTAAGTATTTAAATGTGTTAAATAAAATTACTTTTCTTGTTTTTTTAACACTACAAAGAACTATTTTAATACAATTATAATACATATAGCAGAATTCGATACCTACCTGGACTGCTACCATTACAGCTAAACCGAATGTAAAAGAAATTTGTTCGTGGGGAATTACACCTCCGGAAGCTAAGGAAGACACACAGCCCATGCAACCCAAGAAAACCAGAATAGCTGTACCTCCAATTTCAGCGGCGCATATTGTTACTCTGTCTTTCGTCGACATATTGTCGGTAAGTTCTATTATTTTGCCTAAAAAAAAGAACGGAGATTAGCTATTATTAAACTTACTAAAAAAATTCATTATTAACTTAAAAATTCTAAAAATGGAGAAAATACTGCATATAATAAATTATTTTAGGAATATGACCCATACTTGATGAAAATTAGTATTTAAAAAAATAAACCTTATAAATTATTTGACTCTCTCTAGGATAGTCCAGTAGTTAGAGATTTTTCGTCTAAAAATCATACTAACAAGCTGAATTTTGCTGAGAATGTCAAATTTGAGGACACCAAAAAATATGCAAAAAGTTCACCACTCCTATCCTCCAGCTTCCGTCTAAAATCCGGTACAGTATAAGTATAACACTCCCTTCCCCAGTATAAGGAAAACGGAAAAAAATTTAGCTACCTTTTTATTATACATGGACACCATGGACAGGCCATGGCATAATCCAAAAAGCAAACTTCAATTATACTGTAGTTGCCATAGAATCAGACATGAATTTAAGATAGCCTTTATAGTCAATAATAAAGTCAACAACTTGGTTATAGATTTTAAGCCTATAAATCCGCGAATGAGCTGCTTAAGGATCAGGGGCAAGTTTTTTAATATTAGCCTTATTGATGTACATTCCCCAACAGAGGACAAAGAAGACGAAGAAAAAGACAATTTCTATGATGAATTAGAAAAGAACATATGATAAATTGTCCCACAAATGACATTAAAATAGTAATCGGTGATCTAAACGCCAAAAAATCGGAAGCAAGGAAATAGATCTACCGCATATTGGTAAATATAGTCTCCATAATAATACTAATTTGAATGGATACCGAGCAGTCACCTTCGCAGCCTATAAGAGGACGATCGTAGGGAGCACATGTTTTCTACACAAAAAAATACATATGGGGACTTGGACCTCGCCTGATGGATTAACGTAGAACCAAATTGATCAATGTGATCATAGATGCTAGACACTTCTCCAACCTTATGGTATGTACGCACCTATCCAGAGATAAGGAGAGAAGTACCAAAACAAGGTGCCTTAATATTGAACTCCTTATAAAATCCGCAAACGGTAGAAAGGTTTCAAAACTATATCGAAACTAAAGTACATAACTAAAAGGGAATCTAACAATAGTGAACAATGGGAAATATATTATAATTATAAACATTCTAGTGGCCGCAAAGAGCACGACTACGCAATGAGTGGTTCTATGCCTGAGTGCAAGAGGATATTACAAGAGAAGGAAACAATGCATATAAACTGATTCAGCAAAGAAGAACCCGAGAAAAAAAAAATACAATGATCTCAGAAGAGAAGAGAAGTACATCCATCGGAGAAAAAAGCGAACTTATGAAAATAGAATATTGGAAGAACTTGAGGCATTAAAAAAGAAAAATCAAACAAGAAAATTCTATAAAAATTTGAATAAGGCAGAGAAAAGAATTTAAACCAAGGATCGGACTATGTATGGATAAGGAGGGGCATATACTCAATACAAAAGAAGAAATATTGAAAAGGTGGGTGAAACACTATAAAGAACTACTTACTATCGAAGTCGAAGATCCAATCACACACCCAGGAGAAAGCAACAATACACAATTGGAACCTTCATCAATTCTAGAAGTGCGGGATGCAATAAAACACTTAAAAAATAATAAATCTCCAGGAAGTGATGGTATACCCGCGAACTTATTAAATGTGGAGGTGCTACTCTTACTAACCCATATGTATAAAATCATACTAAGAGCCTGAAATAAGAACAATCCCGGAAGAGTGGTGTATTGGGATCGTTTGCCGCTACACAAAAAGGGTGATCAATTGGAATGTAGAAACTATAGAGGAATAACCCTCCTTAATACAGCATACAAAATATTTTTGAGTTATTTTATATAGTCGCTCTAAGTGCATACTCAGAGGAGCTTTTTGGCGAATATCAAAGTGGTTTTAGGCCTGTCGATCAACAACAGACCAGATCTTTGTCTAAGCAAATACTGGAAAAACCCAATTAAATTCAATATCGACATATATCATCTTTCGTAGATTTTAAATCGGCTTATGATGCTAGTGCCCTAAGAAATAAATTGTATGAAGCCATGGATGATTTTCACATCCCGATAAAACTGATAAGATTGGTTAAGGCTACAATGCGTAAAAGTTTTGTTTGCAAAGTCGAAATACAGGCGAGCAATCACAGGCTTTTGAAACGTATGTTTTTGCTGCGACAGGAGATGCGCTTGGAGTGTCTTCTTTTCAAACATAGCTCTGAAAAAGGCGGTCAGGGATGCTCAAATAGAAAACAGAGGAAACATTTTTAATAAATCATCGCAAATTTTGGCATATGCAGATGATGTTGACCTAGTTGCCCGCACAACAAGCAAACTAGAAGAAATGTATACCACCTTGTCAAATGCCTCAAAAAATATGGACCTGCAAGTAAATGAGGAGAAAACTAAGATAATGGCATCAACACTCAACAATAGAGCCAGAAACATTGGCCACCAATTCACTGTTGATATCTCTACCTTTGAAGTGGTGGACAAATTCACATACTTAGGCTCCCCGATCACCAAGGAGAACGTCATGATGGAAGAAATCAAGCTAAGAATAATACTAGCAAACAAATGCTATTTTGGATTAAGTAGACAGATGAGAAGCAGAAACTAAACCAAAAAACAAAAATAACCATATATAAAATACTTATACAATCAGTATTGACATATGAATAGGAGAAATGGACCATTTTCAAGGCAGATGAAAACCTGCTGCTTATATTTGAACGAAGAATCCTGAGAAGAATATTTGGTGGCATCTGTGAAAATGGTGTTTAGAAAAGGAGGTACAACTATGAGATATATCACAGATCTAAATATATATTTGGTGGTAAAGGCGTGGTATCTCTCATAAAAATAGGAAGACTAAGATGGGCAGGACATCTGGCAAGATCACCGCAGAACAACCCTCCTAGAAGAATACTTATGTCACAACCTGTGGGAAGTAAAAGTAGGGGTAGGCCAAAACTCAGATGGAGGGATGGTGTAGATGAGAATGGTAGAAAAATAGGCGCAGCCAACTGGCAACAGTTGGCAATGGATAGAACTGACTGGCGTAATAGACTTGGTAAAGTCGAGGCTTGTTTATAGGGCTGTAGCACCAATGATGATGATTAAATTATATATGACAGATATTCTAAAGTTACAAGTTGTTGCTTTCATGTAATCAAATGAACTGAACAATAAAGTTGCCCCAGGAACGCAACGTCGTCCCAGGTGCCAAGTATCAAAAAACAAAATTTGTTAAGACATTAAAATTAAACGTATTTTTGGCCGTGGACAGTTTTCGCTGTACATAAATATAAACATTAAGCTGACATTGAGGAGTCACAGGTATTTGGATATTTATAGGCATAAACACAGTATTTAATTTAGAGTATTGCTCCACAATGTTAGCGTGGGCCAGTATCACGTGTTTGGAAACATGTTTCACGTGATTATAAACAAAAGTTAATGGCTAAACCAATAAATAATAAAATAAATGTAATAAGATCTTATCAATTAAGAACGGACTCAAAAGGAAACTCGTCCTTATACCAACCTAGTTAATAGCACAAAACCAATCACATGCCAAAAAAAAACGAAAGCTAAATAAATTTAATAGTTTCTTACCGAAACTACAAAAAAAATACACATCTTCATCATATTTTTAAGTAGTTATAGATATGATATTGGTACATAACATCAAGTAACTTATCTAAATATATTCTTTGTATAAATCATAGTCAGTTTTATTAATATCATCTGGTTTTTGTCAAACAATTTTAAATAAAGTAATAAAATAAGTAACTACAAAATGTTTTAAAATAATATTTTTATAAAGTTTGTTCAAATATTTAATATTTTAACTAAGATATTTACAATGTTTAAAATATATTACGTCTATAATAATTAAACAGTTTAATAAAAATTAATTTAAATCCAAAATTAAAAAAAAACGTAGGAAACTATTGAAGAAATTATAACAAATAAAGCGACGATGCAAATATAATATTATGAATTTAAACTTGTTTTACCGCTGCGCTGACTGGCTACCTTTCTGTATACCTGGAAAGGTAAATAATTCAAAACTATTCTATCGTATTTTTCGCTGAATACGAATATGTGCTGTGGAATGATTTTTTTTCTTTATATATCAAATATTTAAATAAGTATATAAAAATGTATAAGAATTTATTTGATACGCCCTGGCTTTTACGTAACAGTGATATGAAGTTTGTTTACTTAAAAACCCCTGCTAATACGTCACAGACACCTAAAGTTTGTTCACTAAAGTGTATTTAAGACGCCATTTGGGCAGTCGAGGTCGAGGGTAGTGCCGAGGATAGAACAGATTAAGGTCTGAATGGAAAAATATGGTTCTCGCCACACAGTTTAAACAATCGGCAAATTTTCGTTTAATTCCATGAGTTTTAGTTAGGAGGTGATTTAATCTCAAAATATTATTTGGCAGACTTTGTAAAGTGAGATAATCACCTGTTTCTGGCTCTATTCCATGGCAAGAGATTTTGATAACAGCGTTTCTGGGCAGCCGAGTTTAAAGAATACATATCGTTATTATCCAGGATAACCTGAGGCCCAGTTTTGGTATTTGTCAGATTTTATTTTGTGTCTCACAGGAGTCGGATAAGCTTGTTGTGAAGTTTGTGTGGAACAATGTTTTTACAAAAAAAACTTTAATAATTTTAAAGGAAATAATTAGCTCGTGAAACATTAGTTTTGTTAATTTTTTTTAAAACATGTATCTTTAATATACTAAGATTTGTTTTATGGAGCAGCTAATTGTTATATTTTAGTTTTCTACTTAATAAAATTAACCGTGATAACTAATTAATATTTTAGAAGAGTTGGGTATTTCATTTCGAAATATGGCAGTTAGAACATCTTTTGTGTCATTCGGTACATAACTATATTTTTAAAACGTGTTTTGTGCAATGTCAAGAAGGTTCAATGTAACATTTGTTGATAAACATAATTTTTATTCTGTTTTGTTAGAAGGTTCAATTCAATGTAAGGTTTGTTGATAAATTTGGATATTTTATTTGTAATAGCTGTTTATGTAAAATAAAAATAAATATGTAATGTTTCTCTTTTAAAAATATATTCACCCTTAAACTTTTTTAGGAAAGAAAAACCTTCATTTTAAGTACCAAGAGCATTCGTTTTAAACGGCGGTAGTGTTGTCCAGGACATCTCTGTAGGTATTTCTTTTTTACTTATTTTTTGAAGTAAACCTTTCCAGTCCTTCCCATATAAAGGGATCCTTATTCACGACCCAGCTCTCCAACCAAAACACGAGTAACCGTTCGCAAATTTTTTAGTTTATTTGCTTACCCTATCCCCAAACCCAGTAATTGTTCAGTCTCCCGTTTCAACTCTCCTGATTCTCGCCATTCATGTCTGTTGTTTGTAAGACGTTTCCACATTGGCCCTGCAGTTCTTTTTATTCTTCCTCGTGGTCTTTTGGCTTCATATGGCTGCCAATTGCCGATTTCAATTACCAATTCTTTATTCCATCGGTCATCCTTAAGACGTTGTTTATATCCAGCTCATTTTCACTTCAGTTTAGCTGCCTTTTCGACAGCACCTTTTATTTTTATTCTATCACGAATGTCTTAACTGGTTTTATGGTCATTGAGTGAGATACTCAGCATCTGTCGTTCGATAGCTCTCTGAGTTTTTCTGATCTTCTCCATGTTTATTTTAGTGAATATCACACAATAATTAATTATATTTTTCATTATATTTAGATATAGATACCTAATATTAGGCTTATGACAAAAGTAGACAGAACGAGTCTGTTGCGAGTAGCATGCGCCTTCAGGACTGTATCTGCAATGGCCTTGTGGACTATCACGGGATTGCGTTCCTCGGCATGTGTTGGTTGTAGAAAAGAGACATCTTTATGAGAGAAGAGATCATTTCACAATAGTTAAGAAAAAAAAAGAAAGGAAAAGATCAATGGAAATATGGTAAGAAGAGTAGAACAACAACGAAGATGTTGCCTAGTGCAGTGGTTCCCAACCTTTTTCCCTCGAGGACCACAAGATCTATAAGAAAACGTCTGCGGACCACATGATTTTATAACTAGGTAAATTAAATTGAGAACTAGAGAAATATATTTTAAATCATTTAATATACATTGTATTAAGAGTAAGTAATTAGAAAAAAAACATAGTTATAGTCTTAATATAGTTATAGAAACATTATAAATCTATTGTAAAACGCTTACAAAATATGACACTAAGTCTCTCAGTGACTTCCTTGGTTTTGCATTTTACTGGCAAGATCTTCGATATTTGGCTTCAAAGAGGTCAAACTCAACCTGAATGAAGCATCCAATTTCAACAAACTGTTGCGATGCTTATTCTTAATAACATTTAGTGTTGAAAATGTTGCTTTCACAAATATATGTAGAATTGAAAGGAAGTAGAATTTTCAAGGATTTTTGGCTGAGGGTTTGGTACTCATCAAGTAACTTGTTCCAAAAGCTTGCAATATTGTCACATTGTATTTTGACAACTTCAAGCTGAGGATCAGAAGATATCTCAATAAGTTCTTCCTGTTCATTAAGTGTAAGATCAATATCCTTGAGTGATAAAAAAGGATTTGCCACCCACAAGTTTTTAGAACTGACGTCAGAACTGGCAGGGAAATAGTTGTCAAAATACCCTTGAAGCGATGCTATGTAAGCCTTTACCAAAGATGACAGCTGTTCTTTATTTATATTCATACCTTCCGTTTGTATTATAAATTCAGAAAACAGATTAAACATAGCAAAAGATCCTTTCTCTACTTCAGTTTGCCATAACCTTAACTTTTGTTTAAATGCAGCAATTTTTTTTCACAGATCGAATACTGTGTGTGAGGGCCCTTGAAGACCAAGATTCAGCACATTTATAATTTCAAATATATCAGTCAAAAAAGCAAGTTTAGCCACCCATTGTCCATCCCGAAACACAGCCGCTAGTTCGGGATTGTTTTTGTCAAGGAACATACAAACCTCCTCTCTAAGTTCATAAAATCTGGCCAATACACGCCCTCGGGATAACCATTGTACTTCAGTGTGGAGGAGAAGTGTGGAATGAAGCGAGCCCATATCATCACAAAGCGTAGCAAACAATCTTGAATTAAGAGCTTTGCTCCGGATTAAATTCACAACCAGGACACATGCTATTAATAGCCTACCCTCTCCGCGCTCGCGCTGTGCCACTGTCACTCCACACCTAACATCAGAAATAAAAACAGCATTACTCATGTGGCATACTTCCATAAGAAACGGATCTCCGAGGATGAATGTCTCATTATATAGCCAGTAAAAACATTGTTATACTCGTATTGATGAAGAAAACCGTGAATTATATGACGTTCTCTGAAACAGCCCGCGGACCACACGTAAACTCGGCGCGGACCACAGGTTGGGAACCACTGGTCTAGTAGACCAAAATGCCGATCCTAAGAGACTGGGAAGAATGTGTATTTTAGGGCGTATCTTCATGGGTTTAGAAAGACAGATACAGATAAATGCTCATACTGCGAATATTCCGACGGTTCCCAAATTCCGAAGGTTAAAATAAGTTTATTGACATTTAAATCTTTGATCTTTGATCTTGTACTGATAAACTGTTTATACTCCAATGATACAGTTCTAAGACTTAAATTGTGGCAAACTTTACAACAACTCGACAGTAGTCCATCCCTTTTATGAATATTCACAGAAGTATACAGGGATATACTTACCTAAATATGTACCTAGTTACCTAGCATATCACCCTTACTATTTAATTTATATATTGAGACAGCCCTCTAAAATTGGAAAACCACTGGCATGCATAGGAGAATAGGAATCCCCACAGAAAATGACGTACTCTTCTCGCTAAACTTTGCTGGTGACCAAGTCGTCCTAGCTTAAGATTCTTATGATTTATAATTTACGATAAAGCGTCTATACAGAGAATATGTAAAATAGGGGTGACAAGTCAGCATAAAGAAAACGGAATATTTAGTTATCAATTCAGGTGCAAGGTTTAAAGTGTCCTTCATACGAGGACGTGGAAATCAAACAAGTGGAAACATTTTAATATTTAGGTGCACTCATTGCTAAGAACGGCTTGGGAGAGACCGAAATTAAACACTGAATTATTAAGGGACGTAAAATTGTATGATTTCCGAACTCCTTAGGGTGGGATCGCAACATTTGCAAAAGGAACAAAAAAGAATAGGGCAAACGGTGGTTTAATCAGTTCTTTGTTAAGGCTCTGAAATATGAACAAATACTGCAGACCTGAAGAGAAGATTGTTGGCAGTTGAAATGGATTATTTGAAAAGAAGTGCTAGAACATCAAGGCAGAAAAGGAAGACCAACGAATCGATAAGAAATAACATGAATGCTGCAGAAACGGCCATTGACAGAATAGAAAGTAGAGGTTCAAAATGGTTTGGACATCTATTGAGAATTCCTGAAAACACGTTGGCACCAAAAACTTCACAAATGGAACCCCCTGGAAGAAGAAAAAGAGGTAGACCTCGTCGCTCATGGAATGAAGGAATTAGAAGAGCGATTGAATTGAGAGGTTTGGACCGGAGAGGAGGAGAACAGGAATACGGCGATAGCCGTCTCCAAAACGTATTGTATTTACAAGTTGGATTAATGTCGAACGTCAATAAACTAATTTTAACCTTCAATTGTGGCTTATTCCCATTAAAATAGTAATTACTTTAAAATGCCACAAAAAAAATAGCTTCAGAACAATAGATAAGATCTAGATAAACGAAGAGTGTTTCAAAAATGTCGTCCTCCTTACAGTGGCTAGCCCACTTTCGGTGTATGGTACGTGCGACAGTAAACTGCGCAAATAAGAGAGGGTGGTTTTAGTTGGTATAAAGGATAATAGATACCTGAATCTTGGTACTGCTATCTTTAGTACTTTAAATTAAACTAAAACCCAAATTTTAGGGACTCAAAATGGAGGTAACATAAAAAAATTTCAAACTTCCCCCCTCAGACAAATTCTGGGTACGCCACTGGTGCACATTTCAAACAAATGTATATACATGAAAAGATTGAACCTATTTTGGCAATATAAAATGATAAAATTTGCTATGTTAATTTGATAAAATAAACAAAAATAAATAAAGGAAAAACGTTATTTTGAGCATGTTCTTCTGAATTAAAAATATGTTTTGTAATTGGGCAAATATTGGAAGAATTGTAATTTTTGGTATGGAACAGAGTTTTTAACTTTTAGTTTACTGTAAAAAACATACACAAACGAAAATTTGCCGGATATGGGCTTATTAGTTATATTAATAATTCCTACAGTATCTTTAACAAATGTTTTATGATAAAATATGTTTGTTTTTATAATTTTTAAGACATTAATTAAAATTATACATTCATATCTTGTGTTATATTTTAGTTTATGTGTAAATAATTTACTGGATTCGATTGATGTAGATATATTTAAACCAACATTAAATACTTGCCGTTAATCTTATCTAGGGTCGTGGTCTTTATGTTATAAAATAAAACAAAAGTTTATGTTCTCATTTATTGCGTAAATAAATATTATGAAGTTAGATGTTTATACAATTCAACACAATAATTGTAACTACCAAATAAATTTAAAATAAGTTTACCGAATTTAAGTTCAGCAATAATATAAAAATAATGTGAGATTATTTATACCATATTGGGATAAAGTGTGGAACTACTAAGTAAATATCTTTAAAATAAAAAACTGATATAAAAATAAAACACTGAAAACTTTGTTTTCAAAATTTCCACAAAATTTATTATAATTTTTTATCACTACAACTCTTTCGGCAGGGTGAATTTCTCAATTGATCTATTTTTGGAACACTTTATTCATGAAACTGCACATGCAAGTAGAATGACATTAAATTAGAGACTGGATTATAATTATATGGATTATATCTAAAAAAGGTTAAAATATGCATGCAACTTGCACTTAAAAAGTAACGAAATATGCCTTTATTATATGCAATATGCATTTATATATGCACTTTGAAAAAATATTTTTTAAAGTGCATATATAAGGCTTAAGATTTAGTGAGAAATAAAATTATAGTATAACTTAGAGAGTGTTTATTTATTACTTCATTTAATAAAAAAATATAAATGAAAATTCACAAGAAAATGTCCTCGTTCTTACTGTTACAGTATATAATCATAAAATGTTTAATATTTTCAAGAGTAATGTTATGCCTTCTATCAGTTAATATATGGACGGCCTCAGTGCAAAATGTAACAAGTCATTTTTCGGATTTTTTTTTCTCATGTGATAATAATTGGTTTACCAATGTCTAACTCTGTGCAAAAAGAAACAAGTCTACTACACAGAAAGGCTACATTTTTTTACGTGTAGAACGTAATAAGTTAAATAATATGAAAAACTTCATTTGTGCAAAAGGAAATAAGTGGACTTGTTACCTCCTTTACAGTATTTGAATTCACCAAACACTGCCTGGATGTCATGTTTCCAGTTAGTAACAGTACATTTTGGTTTGGTTTGGTATCTTTTGTCCGTCCTTGTTTAAGACACTACTACTCTGGCAACCCTGTCCTCAATGACATGTGCATAGATTAATTCAACCTTGGTGGGAGTATGCTATGGACATGTGCTTGGTGCAATGCAAAGGTTACGTATTGTTGGAGGTTACTTTTGTGCTTAAGTCTTACTTCCTCAGATCGTCAATGATGTAATAAATGTAGACGAAAATCAACCCCAAGAAAAAGTTAAAATGAGAGGCTCAAAAGGTGACACTAGAGAAAAAAGAAAAAAAAAGTTTTCCCGAAATCAAGGATTAGCTTATTTTACGGGGCAAGGTATGAAAGTTGCTGGGCCGAATTTAGCTACCACTGCCCTCCTGCAGAAAAAAGTGCAGTGGGAAAATTTCACTTGACAATCAAAAAAATATTTTCACTGCCTATTGGAATTTAAAGACACGATACCGAAGGGCAGCCTATCTGTGCGGTCTCTTAAGTAAAGATGATAATCTGAACCAGGGTTAAAGAACGCGACAAAATATGCCTAAAAACTAGAAGAAAAGAACAGCTTTAGTTCATTACAATATTCCGATTCAGGGCCAAAGGATCGATGTCTGTAAAAGCTGTTTTCTCACAATATTTGGCGAGACAGTAAAATTTGTATGGACCATTGTCCAACAAAAAAGGCTTTCCATGCTTCAACAACCACCCCAGATGAACGAGGTAATCATATCCTTGGACATAAAATATCCACAGACAGAATGGCTTTGGTGCATTAGCACCTTACATCTCTTCCAGCATATGAGAGTTATTACTGTCGTAAAAAGACTACTAAAAAATATTTGCCACCTCACTACACGCCGAAGGAAGTTTACAGTAAATATAAATAAGAAGTAGATGACCCAGTCAGTTTAACTATTTATGGCAACGCCTTTCGTAACTCCGGAATGAAAATAAAAATCCTAAAAAGGGTACTTCTCATACACGTGACGAAATTAAAATAAAATTTTCATACGCTCAAGCTATCGAGAAGGAATTGTTACTGGAAAGTAGGAAGAATCATCACATGAAAGTTTTATTAACTTATGCAATGAAGTTGGCAGACAAGCAGCAGAGTCAGAATAACCCAAACTTTACTTCAATTGCATTTGATTTACAAGCGTGCTTGGGTTACTTCACTTGGGAACTTCACTTGTGCAAACATCAGGGGCCTTCTGTAAACGACAATTATGAACATTTAATCTGACCATGCACAACATGAAAACAGGAGTCGCTTCATGTTTTCTGTGGTATGAGAGTATGGCAAAAAGAGGAGGAAACGAGATTGCTTCTTGTGTGTTCCATGGACTCCACCAAATAGAAAAAAATATTTCACATGTCGTTTTGTACAGCGACTCATGCACAGGTTAAAAACCTGTTGAAAACAGAATTATCATTTACAAAAAAAACAGGCTTACCAACAACCATTGCCACTATCATTGGAAAAAAAGAGACATTTTATCAATATTTCTGTACCTCTCTCCGGTGTATCATAAATTTTATCAAGATCTACCAGCCCAAGGTGTTTTGCTCGATCCTTTAATAAGTGACGAAGAGGACTAGCATTTTTTTATTTACCATTTTTTATAATAATACATACACGTTAGATATACCTTTTTTATTAATAAAGTTTTTGTAATAAATTTAATGTATTTTTGTGCCTTGAAGCTGCTAAAAAAAAGAAATAGTACCTGAGTAAGTCTGTGGAATTGGTAACAAGTAAGGAAAATATTGTGCATTTTGTAACAAGTCAGGAAATTTGACTAAATTGAAAGTTCAGCTATAAAATTTTTTCAATAATAAGTTCAATAATAACCACTATTTTGTATCGTTTTCTGAAAAAATATGAAAAAAATTATCCGAAAAAAAACCCAAGAATCGTTTTTTTCGTTTCCTCAAAACCAAGTAATTTGACATATTACCTTTTGCACTGAGGCCGTTCATATGTTTATATCAGAAAAACGATCTTTCAACATCACAGGATGAAATTTGGTGCAAATCTAAAATTTGACACCACCTAGGGATCCATATTAATAACTTCGTTAAAGCTTCCATTGATTATGTTATTTATTGATTTGATTGCAATAAATAAAAGCCTTCATTCCGGTTTTAAAACTTCACTAAATTTATCTTAAGTTTTTTTAAAATTGTCCCTGAAATCTTTACTATTCTTTCCTTGACAGAATCAACAATGCAAATACTATCATTTAAAGATAATTTTTGACTCTCTAGTTTGGTAATAGAGTTTTACAATTATGTCAAAATTTGCTTTTATATAGGACAGTGCATTCTGAACAGAATTCTTACTAAAAATATTTTGACATTTCTAAACAGCAATACAACAAGAAGGAGATAAGAGGGAATGCCAGAATTATAGGCCAATTACATTGCTAAATGTAATATACAAAATTCTTTCTGGTATAATCTACAATAGATTATTAGAATACTCCGAAAATATAATTGGTGATTATCAAAATGGATTCAGACCAAATAGAGCCACTACAGATAACATATTCATACTAAGAACGATACAAGAAAAAGCTTACGAATACGACATAGACCTATATAATGTGTATATAGACTTTTAAACAAGCTTTTGATAGTGTGAAAAGAGACAGAATGCTGGAAGACCTTTGTAATCTAGGTATACCTAAGAAATACATCAGCCTCATAAAAATGACGTTGCAGGGTTCAAAAGCCGCAGTCAGAGTAGATGGAGAACTGACTCCCCTGTTTAACATCAACATGGGAGTAAGACAGGGAGATGCCCTATCAACCATACTATTCAACCTAGTTCTTGAGGCAGTCATCAGAAAAACCAATATAACCGGCCATATAAACACCAAATCAGTACAAATTACTGCATATGCAGACGATGTAGCCATCATTAGTAGGAATAAGCCACGTCTAATGGAAGTGTTCAAACAAATTGATCCTGAAGCAAGAAAAAGAGGTCTCAAAATAAACGAAGCAAAAACGAAGTATATGACAGTCAAAAGAATAACTGACAATGAAAATAATATCACAATAGACAACTATACTATTGAACGAGTGGATGCCTTTACATATCTCGGCACAGAAATCAATCAGAAGAACTCCGTAAGTAGCGAAATTAATGCACGTATTTCCAGCAGGAATCGTACATACTATGCTAATAAAAGATTGATGACATCGAAATTATTAGACAAAAGAACCAAAATGACTATCTACAGAACACTGATTAGACCCGTAGTAACCTATGGATGTGAAACTTGGGTAATGACGAAAAAAGATGAAGCCCAACTCAGGACATTTGAGAGAAAAATACTGAGGAAAGTATATGGCCCGGTACAAGAGGAAGATGGCACATGGAGAATCAGGAGAAACGACGAGGTTAATGAGTTAAATGAAGGTTATGACATTGTAAGATTTGTGAAAAGTCAAAGACTGTCATGGCTGGGACATGTGCAGAGACAAAACGATGCAAAAACAACAAAGAAAATGTTACAATGGAAGCCCATAGGAAGGCGAAAAAAGGAAGGCCCAGAACGAGATGGTTGGATGACGTGGAAGACGACCTGAAAACAATAAACATAAGACAATGGAGAAGAAGGGCACAAGAGAGATCTGAATGGAAGGACATAGCCAGACAGGCAAAGACCCATCCAGGGTTATGATGCCAAAAGAAGAAGAAGAAGAATACAACAAGAAGAGATCAAAATTTGATATAACATTTTTAATATCAATATAATTATTTGCAAGAAATATGGCACTATTCAACCACGTCCCCCATCTACTCAAGACTGGTTCCGGTGGTAAAGGGATTATCGGGAATCATCTCCCTATATACTTCTACTCACAATGGTGCTTTTAAAAATACTTTCTTTAGATTGTTGATTAAAGTGTTTACATTTGGAAACTCGAGTCTAACTTTCTCTGCCACTCTGTTTAAAACCATGCGCTAAGCATGTACAGTGAATCAAATTCGGAAAAAAAAGCTTTTTCAGAAGGTACTTGATTGGGTAAAAAGAAATTTGTCAAAGATTCATTAACAACTCGAGCAATTGTTGCATAGTTGGTTTTTTCTAAACATTTTACTAAACGTTATTTTAGAAAGAAGGGACAATAGTTTTTTTTTCTGTAAAACATCGTTTATACCCCCGTGGAAAAAAGTTAAAGACAAAAAAAAATTAAGTGTGTTCCTGTTTTTCTTTGCTTTATTTTTTTAAATATATTTTGGTAAAAAAAAAATTTACACAAAGGTGACAGTTGCATGGAAAATTATAATTTTGAACAGTTTAATGTTTAGTAGATTAACGTCTTACCTTTAGACATTTATGTAGTAAAACTGCATAAAATTCATCCAAATGCACCGTAGTGCATAGGGACAAATTCCCCCATTTCTAAAAAACGCATCACTTTAAATGGTAGCAGTCCAAGGTTTAGTCATATTTGATTCCATTGACCATATAAAATAATAAAAGTCCTTTAACGTTTTAGTTCTTTTTAGCCCCTATTTTTTTTAACATGACAATTTTGTATTCAAACTGCAGATCGCCCAATGGTGACCACTTAAAGCTGTTTGCACCGATTGCTCTAAGCATTCCGTGTGTGGGTGCCCTTAGGTTTAACAGCTTGTTCCCATGTTTTTTATATTGACTTGAATAAGGAATTTTATTTTTAGAACGATTTTCAAAGCAGAAATCCAAAGGTCAAATAAACTTTTAAATTGTGGATTATTCTCAACGAAAATAGTAAATTTTAAGGAATATTTTCATGCACAAAAACTTATGAAATGCGTGAGATAGCAGGCTTATAAGCCTATAGTCTTATTATGTACGCGTTGGCCTTTTTTGACAAAGCTGTAAATCTAAATTTAAGTCAATCATATGACATTTTTTGTCTATCATGTTATCTCAGAATGAATACGTCTTTAATTTTTTTAAATTTTGGTGTAATGAACATACCGGGTGGTAAATTATCAAACTTAATAGGAAATTCTATTATAGGAAACGATTTGTAGAGAACTAAAATTATATATATATATATAATATATATATATATAATATATATATATATATATCTATATAATTCCAAACCCGTTTACCCTAAGGTGTCGGGTATAATTGTCTTTCGTTAGTTGCATGTACAATTTGTCTCCATTGCTTCTTATTCTTTGCTTGGTTTCTTGCTTGTTCTTTTGCTAATTCCCCGTGTCTCTAGGATTGAGGTTACATTATCATCCCATGTCTTCATTGGCCTGCCCCTTGGTCTCTTGGTTTGTCTTCTGGCTTTACATACTTTTTTAACTGGTCTTTATTGATTCACTCTAACCATGTGTCCGTACCATCTTAGTTGGGCCTCTTCAATTTTCTTAATAATTAGTTGGACCTTAAGATGTTCTCTGACTGCCTGATTTCTAATCCTGTCTAACCTAGTTATACCCATTATTTTTTATATAGTCACTTTGGCTTTTTGGGATACTTCTTTTTTAGACAAGAACGTACTTTTAATTGCGTGGTACATCCGAGCAGTACTTTCTATTCTGGAACTTATTTCAGTTTCTTCAGTTCTGTTCTGTTCTGTTCTTCTCTATTTGTACTCCCAAGTATTTGTAAGTATCGACTTGTTCAAGTGTAGTTCCGTTAAGTGTTATCTTCGTTTATTCTCTATTTTTTTCACATGTAATTACTTTTGTCTTCTCATTATTAATCCTTAAATTTCGTTTCATTGGTGCAGCGTTCCATACTTGTAAATTTCGATTGAGTGCTTCTTCATTTATCCCAAATATCACTAGATCGTCTGCGTATGCACACTCTGAGATCCACACTGCATCTAGATTTCTATGTTCGGCATATTATTTCAATGTTTCTGCTCTAGTTTCTTTAATTATGTCATCCAAGACAATGTTAAACAGAATGGGGCCTAGGACTTCTCCTTGACGTAGACCCTCATTTACTGTGAATTCTTCGGATTCCAAATTATCGGTTCTGATTATGTTCCTTGTATGTCTATATATACTCATAATGGCTTACCTGAATTTAATTTTCACACCTTTCTTTGTCACCTTTCAACATATTTCAATCACCTTCCTTGGAGTACTATCAAATGCCTTTTCTAAGTCTATAAAGGCTTGGTATAACTTAGTGCTTGAGTTCCGTGCATTTTGTACTAGTTTTTTGATAGTAAAAATCTATTCAAAATAAAATATTGTAATGCTGTAAAAGTTAGTTCACACGTAGTGCAGAATGTTTATAACGGGTTGCGTTTTGTTTGTTAATCGGCAACAGCGATTAACAAACTAAATCATATTCAGCAGATGGCTTGCATAAATATAACAGGTGCCATTAAAACAACACCAACTGCTGCAATGGAGTTGATCATTGGCATCACGCCTCTAGATATATATGTCAAAGAGGTGGCTCTAGTGACAATGATGCGATTGCACTCAGCTGGTGTAAACCTTGATGTAGGAATGGGACAATTAAGAACTTGTTTCTGGCGGGGACAGCTGGATGCGTTACCAGTACTACAGGCAGGCTGCGACTCAATTGAACCAAAGTTCGTCTTTAACAAACCCTACAAAATGGAAACAAGACATTGCATGGAGACAAACGTGGCAAATGCCTATTGCATATACACCGATGGCTCCAAAATGAAAGGAGGATCAGGAGGCGGGATATACACCAGATCACTGAACCTAAAATAAAGTGGGGTATGGGCAAAAATGCCAGTGTAGTTTAGACAGAACTGACTGGTATCTCCATAGCCATAAAAGAGATAACCCAAAAAGGTACAGCAGGAATAACTATAATGATCTACACAGATAGCAGACAAGCGCTACTAACCTTGAATAGACCACGTGTCACATCAGGTTTAATAATGGAGTGTCACGAGTCACTAACTCAAGCTTCGGATGGTAATACCATCATCCTGAAGTGGGTTAAAGGACACAATAGGAATAAAGGCAACCTCATTGCTGACCAATTATCTAGGAAGGCGGCAGGCCTAAGACTCTTAAGACCTGGGGATTTTTTTTTAGTTGGTCAACTACAACAATCGCAGAAATTGTCAAATGTCACTCCCATACGCAAACCGTAAAAAGATGGGAAGAAGGAAAAGGATGTAAACTTGCCAGGGTAACACAAGTAACCTTGAAGAGTCAACATTAAAGAAGTACTTTAAAATGACCAGGAAAAATCTACGTTTGGCAGTTGGTTTTTAACTGGTCAGTGTCAACTAAGCAAACACCTCCACACACTGGGGCTAGTAGACACACCTCTATGTAGGAAGTGTGAACGAGAAGACGAAACTGTAGAGCATGTCCTATGTGAATCCCAGAGTTATCGTTAATACGAGAGTACGCGTTCGGCGAGTCCTGGCCCACACCTGCCCACATAAGTGAGATGTCTCCTGGTGACTTGTCCACCTTCCTAGAAATGGCAGGATGGACAATGAGCTAAGGGTGACAGCTCCCTGGGAGGATGCACAACGGGTCAATTGTGGCTGTGAAACTTAACTCGCCCTCCCTACTCTACAGATACAGATACAGAACGGGTTGCGTCATATACCTACTATATATTTCGCGTACAACTACTTTTAGCAAAGGGCCTCTTCGATAAATTTTACAATTAAGATTCCTAATGAATATTAGAAGATATAGAACATATTGGTTGATATAAAAAAGCATTAGTTGCGGTGAAAAAAGAACTTACGTCAATGTAAAAGGTACAAATATTATAAAATAGATATATTACTTTAAAAGCAAATAATGCTATTGCAAAAAGTAAGAAGTAAGATATTAAACAATATAGTTTGGAGCCAAAACATTTAAAACATACCATTATTAAAATATAATTTCTTAAGGTTATAAGGATATTTAGCAGCTTCTCGGCCACATTATCTGGACTTTCGGAGCTTCTAGCGAAACTGACGATCCTAGTCTTTGCACTTTATTGTCAGAGTCGGATGCATATTTTGTTATTTTACCTTTAGTACTATATACAATATGTATAATATTTTGCACTTTACCCGTACTTAAACTCACCGATACAATCACTCTTGTCTTTAGTTTTTTTTATACAACAAAGGGAAATCCTTCTTAGCTATAGTTAATTAACTAAACCTTTTTCTTCGTGTAATTATATAACTTGTAGAAGGAAACGTCTGTTTACCTATTTAACGCAAAATGGCCGGTTTTTAATCAACAAAGAAATCTACCGATCGTTTCAATGTTGGACCTAGTTTCGTGGGATGCAGGAAACAAAATTAGTTGATAAGAATAATTATAGAACTAATTTTTGTCCACTTGAAAGGTTACTGTTGTGGGCTATCAACCCAATTTTCGGCTTCGCTCGGATAAGGAAGCGATTATTTTGTTAAACATTAATTGACGAGTGAATGTCACACATAAAACAGTATATATCTTAATAGTCGTTAACAATCAAACCATTAATAACGTAGACATTATAAGAATTTAATTATATAATAAATATATGTACTTACATCAAAAATTTATGTATCTAGGTTTATTATTATTTGTTAAAATATTGTATAGGAACAGGTTTCTACACTATACACACACAATAAAGTACGCCCATTAATTACAAAACAAACGACCAATGTGATAGAACCAATTCCTGCATCAAAATATCTTGCCTTAACCATAAAACAATCTGATTTGAATTTTTATTCCTACTTGATATGCGGCAATTCGTATTGGTGACACTGAGCAATATAGAACAATAATTTCTGCTTATAGCTACATTTGTTCATTATGTTAACCTTCATAATCCAGGTTTCACATCCATACAGTAATACTTGATAAGTACACATAACATTTTAGGAACTTAATTATCAACTGTAAGTTCAGCTGAGAATTGCTCAGAATAGATCTAAGTTTCAAAAATGCTCCTCTTGCAATTTCTATACGAGTTTTAATTTCTTTATCCGGATTTAGTGTCTCTTTTATCCAACATACTAGATATTTAAAATGGTAAACTTTTGTTATCGGTTCATTATTGACAATTAGTTGTATAGCGCAGAGGTCTTGTTTACCAACCACGAGTAACTTTGTCTGTGTTGTATTTATGCTTAGTCCCTTATTAAAGCATTCTCTAGTGACTCGATCTATAAGGAATTGAAGATTATCGATACATTATGATAAAAAAGAGAAAACTCGAATATCTGGGACATATCATGAGAGGATGCAGATACAGGATAATGCAGTTGATACTCAACGGAAAGATCGACGGAAGAAGAGGAATTTGCAGAAAGAAATACTTATGGCTTCGAAACCTTCGTCAATGGACCGGCTTATCAGCAGATGAATTATTACATGCCGCGCAAGATCGATCGGCAAATCGTCATGGAAGCTACCCACGCCTAAAACTTGGGCACGGTACTCAAAGAAGAAGATAGCTACATTAATTACTCCAGATTGATCTATTCGTCTTATCGAGCAATTTTAGCGCATAAGCGCACCTTAAGGATCAATATTAATCAAAGTTGATGACCATTACCATTAAACAACATAATCAGGATCTAATATTAGTAGATATTTAACCTTTGGAAAGAGTTAACAAAGTCCTAGCCAAGTATACTCTGGATGCACTATAAATAAAAATATATATAATCATGTAGAAATAAAAATAAGAACAGCGATGCCAACATCAGCAGTTATCGAGGTGCGCTTGTCTCGAACGGTTTGAACCGTTCCATCGATCATTATCATCATGTATTCTAATAACTATGGTGCAGCCTCCCTTACATACTATAAGTATACTATAGATTGTCTAATATTTGCTTTTCGCTTTTCTGTGCCATGTTGTACCGGCTTGTTTCCTTATGTCATAGTTCCATCTTAAATTTGAACATTTTCTTGGTCTTTTACGCCTCTTGGATACCACAATGTAATTTTAGTGGACCATCTATTGGAAATTCATTTCGCTAAATGTCCCTCCCACTGCCATTTTAAAGATTTTATTCTGTTAATTACATAAGTGACTCTTGTTTGCTGTCTGATTTATTCTATTATTTTTCGATCTCTCTTTATTATACATACCTAGCATGCATTGCTTCATTGTCCTTTCAGTGACTTTGAGTTTCGCTATTATCTCCTTCTTTAGTGTTTCGCAGCCCTACGTCATTATTGGTAGTATACACTGATCGAGTGCTTTTTTATTTAGGTGAAGTGACATCCTAAATCGGCATATAACTGTATTTTAACCAAAAGATGTCCAAGCTAATTTTATTTTTCTATTGATTTCTGGAAGTATGGAGCCAGATTTATGTATCAATTGTCTCAGATATAAATACAAGTCTACTGTCTCGAGTGCAGTGTTGTTTATTATTACATCTTGGACATCCACTTTCTTGTTGTACATGGTTTTTGTTTTTGTCAAGTTCATTTTTAAGCCAACTTCAGTGCTAGTTGCATTTAGGTAGCTTATAAGTTCTTGTAGTTCTGCAGGATTATCAGCAATCAGAACGATGTCGTCTGCAAAGATTAGATGCTTGTAGATCTCCATCAACAGATAGGCCCTTGTTCTGCCAGTTGATTGTGCTAAATAAATTTATATATATTTGTTAAAGTCTCTATGTAAGGTTTTTCAATGCCTTGGTTGGTCAAAACTTTTATTACTGTCTTGGGATATATATGTCAAAAGCCTTCTCGAAATCTATGAAGGTTAATCCTAGTGGTATTTCATAAGCTCTACTCATTTGTTATTGAAGCGTATGAATATGATCCAGGGTATTAAACCAGCGGTGTTGTCGGTCATCCTCCAAATTCCGTTGCTAAAAATAATGTAAAAAATCAAGGGTATACAAGTGCCACGTGAAAATGTAACAATTACACATCAGCAATTCTCAAGCGCATTAACACAGGCACAATAAAGTTTGAAAATGAATGATATCCACAGTCTTCGTCAAAATGTCAACCAACCTGCTTGGTCGGATGTAAAAGTTGTGTGGATTTATGTCGCTTGGTAATAACAGCGATAGAGTGTAGCATCAAAAGACAAAGTGTGAATTTATGCTGCAATGTATAAACAATATATAGTACAGAAAAACTGGGAACATATTTACAAATAAAGTTCCCCGGAGATAAGTTCTCGTGCACTTTGTAGGAAAACAAGGTAAATGGATCCAATTCCTTCAGAATTACAGTAGATGCAAAATTGAAAGATATTATTTTTTAACTACAGACCTCGCCGAAGGTCATAGAGGTGAGTGAATATTTTTTTGCAGAAAACATTCCATAGATTAATCTTTTAGTCAAACCAAATAACCTGTTATTTTGAATAACTCTGTACCATTTTATATTAAACAAATATCTTTAGCAAACTCTGATCAGATTAGTATAGTTCATATTTTTCATGTAAACACACAAAGTTTATTAAACAAAATAGATCAGCTTAATATTTTTTTGACAAATAAAAAATATAAAATATTATGTTTCTATATAATTAACAAAATTATGGGTATTTTTTGTCAACATTTTATTGTTGGAAGGAAAGAGAACATGTAGGTGTTACAAGAACAGTTTACTTAAATGACATCATGTGAATATGAGGGTGAATTTTGTGCATTAGAAATTATAGACATTAAAACTATTTTAGTAACTCTCTGCTAATTTTTTAGAAATAATAATAATAGGAGATAATGAAGAACCTTTACCAGAAACGCCAAATATAATAACTGAGAAAAAGACCGAAATCTCCCATACCGATGTGAAAGAAGGAATAAACAAATTAAAAAACAGAAAGTCACCAGGAGAAGATCAAATACTAAATGAACCCTTTAAATATAGAGGTGATTACCTTACTTGATGAATGGAGGAAAGCGATCATAGTGATGTTCTTCAAAAAAGGAGAAAAGAAAGACCTAAATAATTATCGAACAATAAATCTTTTAAATATAACACTCAAATTGACAACAAGAATAATAGCGACAAAAATAAACGAACAAATATCTCTGCAAGAGGAACAGCAAGGATTTTGGAGAGGAAGATCATGCACGGATGCAGTTTTTGTAACAAGACAAATAAAAGAAAAGTCGCTGGAATACAACAAACCAGCATATATGTTCCTGATAGATTTGAAAAAAGCCTTTGATAGAGTGTGAATTCGGGACGCGATACATTTATTATATGAAAAGGGAATATCACTAGATTTAGTAAAAACCATTGAGAATATAATATACCTAAGATAACATATTAGCTGTCCAGTCATAATATTCCCTATATTTCTACTAGCGGCTTCAAAGGAAAATTAATAATCCAGTTGACATGAATGACTTAATGTGCATATTACCACGTAAATGTACAAAATACCTATATAATTTATAAGTAGTTTAATATAAGATATTTAACACTGCACAATTAAAAACAACAGTATTTTATTACCAACGTGTGGCATTGAGGAACTAGAAATAATACTAAAAGGTTTTTATAATACTTCTATAAGTAAACAAAATATTAATTTACCAAGTAAATATATTTACTTAGTAATTCATTTGATCCCAAATGAGTTATTCATTTATAATAAAAGTATTTACCATCTGAAATATTTAAACTTATACATGGCAATCACCAAGAGTGATGAGTGCCTTTAAGCAAATATTTAAAAAATGGACATAACACTTCAATTAATAATGACATTGATTTTTTGGTAACCGTAGTTATACTTTATGTAATGTACTTTAATAGACAAAAAGACGGCAACAAACGTAATGGTTTTGAATTTCACGAGGGGAAGTAGTATGCGGTTCGCATTACTTCCTATTACAAATAAAATGTAGATTCCGCATAAACAGACCAGACGAGAACAAACACCAATAGTGCATAAAATTAAGAATGGACAACCTAAAAAATCCAAAAAAAAATAAATATAAAACTCTAAAAACAGAGAGAGAAAATAATATAAAAAGCATGAAATAAGATTAAGAGGTTAACTAACATATCTTCTTCTTACGGTGCCTATCCGTTCCGGATGTTGGCGTTCAACATGGCTATTCTAACTTTGCTTGCTGCTATTCTGAATAGTCCGGTTGTCGATGTATTAAACCACTTTCTCAGGTTTTGAAGCCAAGATATTCTTTTTCTCCCTGGTCCTCTCTTTCCAAATACCTTGCTCTGAAGAATGAGTTGCAACAAGCCGTATCTCTGTTCATTCCTCATAACATGGCCAAGATATTCTAGTTTGCGCTCTTTGATGGTGTTAATAATCTCACATTCCTTGGCTATTCTACGACGGACATCAACATTAGTCACACGATCCACCCATGAAATTCTTAAGATACGTCTGTAACACCACATCTCGATTGCCTCGAGTTTTCTTAAGGAAGCTTCGGAAGTGTCCAGGCCTCTACTCCGTATAATAAGGTAGAAAATACATAGCATCTAATGAGGAGATTTTGGTAGCAAGCAAGATTTTGGTAAATCATGACTTCTGAAAAGAGACTTTATCATTATGAACGCTGATCTCGCTTTTCCTATGCGTTGTTTTATTTCACTGGAGTGATCCCATTGGCTGTTAATGTTGGTACCAAGGTATGTGTAGCTGTCCACTTTGTCAATTGGATGTTGGTTAACCAAAAGCTGTGTATTTAATATTTCGCGCTTACAGACTACCATGTACTTTGTTTTCTTCAACTAACATATGATACGGTTAAAAAGATCTTTGGTTTATTGAAGGTGTAGCAAATACAATTAATTTTCTACATACATATACTTCCTATAATTGACCATGTTGTCGATCTACCAATTAATCGGGAACATATGACTTTAGGACACAGTAGATCTCAAAATTTCCTTGGAAATTTTCGTCTTCGATATTGGCCGTTAAATGGTATACGAAGAACTAAAACTATCATTAAAAAGTATGTTATTTGTCATATATTTAATGCTCAATTTGCATCACAGATAATGTCCCCATAGCCTTTGGATCGAGTTCAACAGGCTCCTCCATTTTTTAAAACCGGAATGGATTTTGCTGGTCCAATTATGATTCGCCCCTCTAGATTAAGGAAGGCCACTACCACTAAGGCTTATATAGCCATTTTGATATGTATGGTAACCAAGGTTATCCATATAGAACTCGTCTCCAATTTGTCCACGGAAGCTTTTATTGCTTTATTAAAATGATTTATTAGTCGTCGAGAAAATCCTATAATAATTTACTCTGATAACGGCACCAATTTTATTGGAGCTCATAATCTATTACGAGATTTATCCTTATTTCTAAAATTCAAAGAAAATAATCAGGAAATTTAGAATTTTCTTACTTCGACTGAAATTACGTGGAAATTAATTCGTCTCAGATCTCCACATTGGGGCGGACTCTGGGAAGCAGCTCTAAAGAGTGATACATCTCATTTAACTAAATTGCTCGGCAATACTTGCGTTACTGTTGAAGAACTTTCTACTTTATTAGTGTAAATTAAAGCCATATTAAATAGCCGTCCCTTTTATCCTCTTTCCAACGATCCTAATGATCTGTTGTCTCTTACTTCTGATCATTTTCTGATTGGAGCTTCCCTTATTTCTTACCAGAAAGGGATCTTTATAATGGAAGTGTGTTCCAAACTCCAACAAGAGTTTTGTATTTGGAGATGATTTACATAAAAAAAATCCAAATTCTATCAATGATAAGACTTACATTAAAGATATTTCCAACATGTATTTATGTATCTAATATATTTCATAATGTAACAAATTGAGTTGTTTTTTAATGCACTAAGGTAGATATTTAAGATACGACCCTGAACCACTCTTATTTTAAGATAGTTGCCAGATTATGTGTCAATGTCAGATACCAATTTTTTCCTTCACGTTAAACTTTTAAAAAGTGTAAACATGGAATTGAATTGTAAAATGTAATGTTTATAAAAAAAAATAAAGTGATTGTTGAAAATGGCAAATTTGCCGAAACGTTTAAACAAAAGTTAGGTAGTTTTATTATAAAACAGACCGACAAGCCGAGAAAATAAAAAGTTTCTATTTAAATATTCCCGGTCAGGAAATAACAAACTATGACACTCAACATTAATAAGAGACATATAAAATATAACATATAGGTAAAATAATGGACAAAATACATTTTAAAATTTACTTAAAAGTAACAAAGTAAAGAAATCCTTTCTGTTCTCTATGGATCAGTTAAAACACACCATTAAAAGATGTCACAAACGAAGTTTTACTATCCTTTTGACTTTTAATTACATTTTAAAATGTATTTTGTCCAATATTTTATGTTATATTTTATATGTGTGTTATTAATGTTGAGTGTCATAGCTTTATATAAATAATCCCAACGACTAGTAAGTTGCATTGACAATTTGTGATATATTGTAAATATTTAGACATTCTTCTAATTACAGTGTCTTGAAAAAGGAATAAAACAATTCCGAAAGCTAGACCAAAGTCAAAAGAGTGTTTCTATAACATCCCGGCCAAACTTCTGACTGCAGCCCTAATAAACTTTGTTGTTTGTTTATTCGCTCCGTGCGTGACTGACGCGACACCTACCGCCTTCATCTGACAATTTTGGAGTACCAATTTTTAGGTTAAACATTTGACATATGTTTGACATTGTTAATACATGCGACATTGACAATTATTAATAAATTATTTTATACTATATTTTTTCAGTTTATGTACAAAATAAATGTAGTATTAAAGACTGGGTTTCTCAAAATTCATCTTAATATATCTTTTCAACTCCAAACGGAAAAGAAAGGGAAAAATCTAGTACTGGCAAATCAAGTTTTTCCCGCAAAAGAGCATATAATTAAAAACAATAATAGTAAAAGTTATGATATAAAAGCTAAAGTCATCTGCAGTTAGCTTGAAGCCTTATGAAATATCGTTAAAGGTAAATTATTTAAATTTTTCCTATTTCAATTGCATAAAAATGAAATTATGCCATATTTACTTTTTCATATTAATAGCACGAATTCATCTTTTTCTTTTCTCTAATTTATATGTAATCTTTGGGAACCAATAAAAACTACACTCACTGTTTTTGCTATTATTAGCACAATTAAATACGCAACATGTATTTCCACACATTTTTGATAAAATTTATGCGTAAAAATATTTTGTCCAATATTCCAATTTTGTCATATTTCGCCGCTACGCACGCTGGCATCGTTTCAATGTACCCCTACCATGGTCACGCACGGAGCGAATATTGACAGTCACTAATATCCAGTACTTCTTGTATACTATATATATATATATATATTATATATATATATATATATATATTATATATATATTATATATATATATATTATATATATATATATATTTTATATATATATATATATATATATATATATATATATATGTATATATATATATATATATATATATATATATATATATTATATATATATATATATATATATATATATATATGTTCGGAAAGATTTCCGCGGTTAGTACAATAAAACTTAGAGCTAAGATTAATATTATTACTAAAATTAATATTAAACTCACCAGTCTTCCGGGTTGAACCGCGTCGTAATCGACGGGAGACTGAGACCTCGGAAGCCCTGAGGAAGGCATCAAAGAGGATGCCGAAAGCTTGGCAAAATGGATTACGACGCGGTTCAACCCGGAAGACTGGTGAGTTTAATATTAATTTTAGTAATAATATTAATCTTATATATATATATATATATATATATATATATATATATATATATTATATATATATATATATATATATATATATATATATATATATATATATATATTATAATTTATATATATATAAATTCAATTTTGTTGGGGAGAAGGTGGTTTTCTTCTTGACGTGCATCATTCATAAGGATATTGGCGATCATCATGGCCCATTTGACTCTATCTGCAACCGTTCTGAAAAGTTCTATTGACGTTTTCCCTCATTGCTTCATATTCTTCAACCAGGACGTGCGTCTTCCCTCCGGTCCTTTTTTGCCTTCCACCTTCCCTTGTCTGACCAGTCGCATCAGTTTGTATTTCTTGTTTCTTAATACGTGACCAAAATAGTTCATTTTTCTTTTCTTTATAGTGTTGAGTATTTCTTTATCTTTTTTCATTCTTCGTAGCGTTTCCGCATTTGTTATGTGTTGTGTCCAAGATATTTTCCATATTCATCGATAACACCATACTTCAATGTTAATGAATCTTTGCTCTATCGCCTCTGTAATTGTCCAGGCCTCAACTCCATACAACAGGACAGAGAAAACGTAGCATCTTAATGCTCTAGTTCTAATTTCAATGTTTAATTTTCCATTGCATAATATTGCTTTCATCTTAATAAAAGCACTTCTAGCTATCTCAATACCCCGTTTTATTTCCGTACTTCCATCCAATTCTTCATTTAGTTCGCAACCTAAGTACTGATATCTATGCACCCTGCCTAAAAGTTTTCCTTTAGCAGAAACACTGTATTTCTCAATCTTGTTCTTGCTTACCACCATGTTTTTTGTTATATTTGTATTCAGTGCCATTCCATACCTTCCGCAGTATTGGGTAATGCAATCAACCAAGATCTGTAGTCCTTCTCTGCTGTCTATAAGGAATATTGTGTCATCTGCGTATCTAGCGATCATTGAAATAGGTTGTTGTAAAAAAACGGTAGACAGGATTAAAAGGGGGTAAGAAAAGACAGATGCAGCATAGAAAAGGAGAAGGTATTGCCGTACAAGCTATTGGGGCTTCATCGGCTACACAGTAGAGATTCTTAGATAGACTCGAATGAAATGCGCCTAGACAGAGTCGAAGAAGTCGTATTATGGATAGAGCGTAAGGATTTCAGATCTCTCTTGAAACAGGACATATAAGCAATTCTGTTATAATCTAATTTATAGCGAAAAAGTTATTGATATACTTTAAAATGAGATGTGATAATGAGACAATGTCTTAAGAATACTTAATTTTTTGGAAATTTTCTATGATCTGCACGTCCCAGATAAGCGAGAACGATTAAAAGATACCGATGTAACTATATTAAATATTCTAAAAATTGCAATAAAAAGCTGTCAATGATTAAATATTTGACTGAATTACAGTACTTATTACCATTAATATTGTAATTCAAAGGATATTAGTAAAGAGTAATACAACAATTTATGTCTTTATAATCTGTTCCATTTTTAATCTTATCTTTTTCCACAGAACAAAACTGCATGTCGCCACTTCTCCACAGCACAAACCACGAAACCGCAAAAATTCGGACATTATCTACTATAACCTTGTCACTACATATATTGTTACGTCTTTTTATTGCTCTAATTTATTTGTCTTTATTCTAATTTATTGTCTATATTCTAATTTATTAAAACTCACGATAACTAATTACGAATTTATTAAAGTCTTTATTAATTCTAATTTATATTACAAATGTATTTATTTCACGTTTCGTTACATTTTAAATATCGCGTTTACCGATCTTCTTATCACTGACTGCCAAATAAAAATCTTTCATTTATATACACAACTGTGTCATCTAGAGAATTCGGCGGACTTCCTGAATAGTCTCGTATTTTGGTGAAGGCGCTCGACTCGTTTTTCAACCTCGAGACGTGGATGACTCACTAAAATTAGTGTCTAGAGATTTCTGGTAAACAACTGGTAGCTAAGCTCAGGTATATTTTGACCTACAAATTACGAGAATCAATAAAAAAGAATTAGTCATAAAATATTTACAGTTCTATATGCCATAACATTTAAAATCGTAACATTGCCCCGTTCTCTTCTTCTTTCTCATTCCCGAAGTTCTCTTCTCGTGACGCAATAATTTCGCTCAGGTTTTGAGAGAACTTTACTAAAATATCCAAGGACTCTTTCCTGTCCTCCTTGAATCTGAGACAGCACTCCTCCAATTCCCACATTACTTGCATCTGTATCTAAGATGAACTCTCCTTCTGGCAGTGGATACCCTAAAATTGGTGCTGTGATTAAATGCTTTTTTAAGGTTTCAAAGGCATTCTGGCAGTCTACATCCCAGCGGTATTCTCTTGCTTCCTCTGTAAGTCGCGTTAATGGTTTAGCGATATCTGCAAACTTCTTAATAAACCTCCGGTAGTAAGTACACAGTCCCAGAAAACTTCTCACTTGGTGTTTGTCAGTTGGTTTTGGCCATTCCTTAATAGAATCGATTTTTCCCTTATCCACGGCCACTCCTTCTTTACTGACTACATGACCCAGATAATTGACTTTACCTTGAAATAGCTGGCACTTCTTGGGGTTTAACATCAACTGGGTAGCTTTAAGCCGATTAAAAACGTTTTCTAAATTCTTCAGATGGTCTTCAAATGTCTCACCCAAGACAATTATGTCGTCTAGATAAACTAGGCATGTTTTCCAAGATAACCCTCTCAGCACATTTTCCATAAGCCTCTCAAATGTCGCAGGAGCGTTACAAAGTCCAAATGGCATAACGTTGAATTGCCATAATCCAGATCCTGTGGTGAAGGCTGTCTTTTCTTTATCTACCGGGTCCATTTTCTACCTGCCAGTATCCAGACTTCAAGTCCAAAGTAGAAAATAATTTACTTCCAGCCAATGTGTCTAATGTGTCATCGATCCGAGGAAGAGGATAACTATCTTTCTTGGTAACGTTGTTCAGCAAACGGTAATCCACACAGAACCTCGTTGTTCCGTCTTTCTTCTTAACCAGGACCACCGGAGAGACCCATGGGCTCGTAGAAGGTTCTATCACCCCGTCTTTCTTCATTTCCTGAACAATCGTTTCAGCTTCCTCTCTTTTCGCCTGTGGTAATCGTCGAGCTGTTTGACGAATTGGCTTAGCATTACCAGTATCAATTTTATGCTTAACAACGGTAGTTCTTCCCGTCTTTCCTCCTTTCGGTACGAAAATATCACGATACTGCCGAAGAAATTCCCTTAATTTCCTTTTCTCAATCTGATTCAGAGACTGTCCAGCAACCGCAACCATTTGATCAAATTTATCGTTGGAATTATCAGACGTTGTCGTCTGACGGATTATGGATGTGACAGGTACACAAGTTCCTACTTTTGTCTCTTTCTTGATGGTTACTGGGTAGTCATTGACATTAATAAGTCTTACAGGAATTTCTTTAGCCGAAGTCACTAATTCCTTTCCAATTATGATTCCACGGCCAACTTCGTCGTCATGATTCCGAGGCTCCATCATAACAGGTGTTCCTTCATCCACAATTCCCTGTAACCGCGCTACTATTATCGTTTCACTTCTCGCAGGCACGACTGTATCTTCTTTAACGGCTGCTTGCATAGTGTTGTCATCATGTGGATGGAGAAATACCTCCTCGTTACCAACTTTGATGACCTTATTCTTAAAATCCAATTGGAATCCATGCGTATTCATTACGTCCATTCCTAATATAACATCCTCTTCGATGTCAGCAACTATAACAGTATGGACGAACTTTTCTGCTCCAATTCCTAATTGTACCTGGATTTCTCCATGAATGTTTGGCATTTTCCCCTGTGGCGGTCCGAAGTCGCAACCTCGTTGGTAACAGTTTCTTTCGGCTGTTTATAACTGTCGGGCGTATAATGGTTCTGGTCGCTCCAGTATCCACCAACAACGTATGCTTTTTACCATTTATTTCTCCATCTACATATACACTATCTTCACGACATTTCAAAGAAGCTATTAGTATCAGAGGGTCTTTGGTAAAGTTCTGGGTCGAAGCTGCTCCCCTAAGGCCGACGCGTTCTGGTTTTGTCTTCGGTCTTATGGTCTTCGTTTTCTTGTGTGTCATGCTTTTTATCATATTAAAGAGCTGGTCAAGTTTATCTTCATCTCCTTCCTCTTTTACAGTCCTAACTTTGCTATACCCGCCAGAGGCCTGCGTAGCTGACTCGTATTCGAGGGCGGCAGATAAGACATCCATCAGCGTCTTGTGACGAGCTAATCGTAGTGTTATTTGCATCTCATGATCACGAAGACCATCAATAAACGTTTGAACGGCCAACTTTTCCACCATGTCTTCGGGAGCTGTTGGATAAGCATATCGCACTAATCTGGCGATATCTACTTCATATTCTTGAAGAGCCTCATCTTTCTTTTGTCTTCGATTTTTGAGCTGCGACTGATATACATGCTCCAAGTGTTCGTGGCCATATCGCATATTTAACCTCTTCTTCAGTTGTTCGAAATCATCCGTCTCCTCTACGGCTATGGTCTGGAGCACATCTAAGGCATCTCCTCGAAGAGCGATAGTCAGGTTTACAGCCTTTTCTTTTTCAGACCATCCATTCGCTCTTGCAGCTGATTCGAACTGTTTCATGTAGTTGTTCCATGATGATTTTCCGTCGAAAGTTGGGACTTTGACTTGAACATAACCTCCGCTTCCTTCAAATTTCGGCCGTGTTTCCAACTTACATTTCGTCTCGTCTTCTTTTATCTCTACCGGATCTAAAACTACCGTATTAATTGGTGGTAGCCCTCTCGTGTTAGTTATCATGGTCTCTAACTGTTTGATTTTCTCTTCAACTTTATCAAATGTTTTAGAGACTTCTTCAAACTTCTCACTATTCTGAATACATACTTCGTCGAATCTTCTAGACATATTTTCAAATTTCTCGTCGTTTTGTCTAGCTGTTTCTTTGATAATTTGAGAAGTTTCTTCGATCATTTGAGACGTTTCATCGAATCTTTTGGAAACAGTCTCGAATTTTCCATCAATTATTTTAGTTAAAACGGCTTCTTCTGCTGACTGAACTGGAATGTCTCTGGGTCGTCTCCATTCTTGTTGAGAACGGTCTTCAGTCGTTCTTGGAGGATCTTCTTGGACCCGCTGCAGTCTTCATCGCGTTCTTCTAGTTGCTCACGCAACTGTTTCACTGAAAGTTCTACTAGCAGCATCTTTGGTCAGGCACACACGTACTTTTTAAATGTTCTTTCGTACAACGATCACTACTGAACTACGCGGATGTTCCCGACGAACAATACCCTTCAAAAGTTCAAAAGTCTTTTTCAAAAATCAAATTAAATTTATCTACGATCCCACTTCTGCACCACTGTTACGTCTTTTTATTGCTCTAATTTATTTGTCTTTATTCTAATTTATTGTCTATATTCTAATTTATTAAAACTCACGATAACTAATTACGAATTTATTAAAGTCTTTATTAATTCTAATTTATATTACAAATGTATTTATTTCACGTTTCGTTACATTTTAAATATCGCGTTTACCGATCTTCTTATCACTGACTGCCAAATAAAAATCTTTCATTTATATACACAACTGTGTCATCTAGAGAATTCGGCGGACTTCCTGAATAGTCTCGTATTTTGGTGAAGGCGCTCGACTCGTTTTTCAACCTCGAGACGTGGATGACTCACTAAAATTAGTGTCTAGAGATTTCTGGTAAACAACTGGTAGCTAAGCTCAGGTATATTTTGACCTACAAATTACGAGAATCAATAAAAAAGAATTAGTCATAAAATATTTACAGTTCTATATGCCATAACATTTTAAAATCGTAACAATATGTTTTTCTTTACTTATTATATAATATCTGAGTTACTCTAAATATTGGATTCCCACTTACCTGTAATGATTTTGGTTACAATGCAATTACTATATTCAGTTCAGTTATTGCTATTTATTTTAACAACATAGACATCAATAGAAAAATATATACGTGGAATGGTAAGAAAAATAAGTATGAGATAACACAAATAGACTTTGAGGAGATGACAACGTTCAAACAACTCGATGATGGAATGAATATCATAGACGTTAAATTATTAAAATATTTAATTTCTTAAGGCTAGAGTATTGTACTATATGTAACTGTAACTAGGATAATTTCAATATAAAATTAAATATAACGGGACTGGTAACTATTTTCGTACTACACAATATACTTTTCATGTATCCCAATAAAAATAAATCAAGAAAAGTCAAATCAGGTCACCTAGGCGGCCATTCTATTGTTCCTCTTCGACCTATCCACCGATTTGGAAAGAGACTGTTTAAGAACAACTGGTTCAATTCGGGGAGTAAAAAGTTTTGAAAATATTCTAAATATTTAAGGATTTGCCCCTGTTAAGGATTTTTCGAAAAAGTATGGTTGAATAATCCTATTATATATATGATTCCCGCCCAAACAATAACTTTTTCTGGGTATTGAGTATGGTACTCTGGTATCCAGCGTTGATTTTTTTGCAGGCCACTACTGAGAAGTTTGACAATAGACATGGCCATTTAGTTGAAATGTAGTTGAAATTTAGTAGTTGTCATCAGAGAAAATAACTACTTTTAAAAATATCGGATCTGTTATTACGATTCATTAGAATACCACCAAATTCAATTCGTTCTCAAAACAATCTTCGATAAGTTCTTGCATTAAACTTACTTTGCAGGGATGACACTTTTCCTTCTTCAGCTTTCTAAGAACTGTTGAATGGTTCATGTCATTAATAAATGCTACTTGCTGTGAAATGGTGCAAGGGGTTTATCTTGAAACGCTAACAGGACCTCTAGTTGTTTGTTTTAAGAAATTGGTTTTTTACCAGCTTTAGGGAGGTCTTTGACATAACCCGTTTCTCTGATTTTCTTCTCAATTTTGCTTACAATGGATTGTAAAATTAGTTCTGGGTTAGGGTATTTAATAGTAAACAACGTACATACTTCTTTTTGCGTACTTGTTTTATCTCCATAAAAAATCATTATTAGAATTTTAATTATTTGCGTTTCCGTCGCTTCATGTTGATAGATACAAAGTCTTTTTGAATACGTCTATTACAATAATACTATTAATCACATGACAAATAGGTAATTAAGCCTAATTGTCCATGTATTAAAACCGAAACAAATCCTCTCTTCACTTTATAGTGGAAGGTGTGGAGGGGTGGCACTGGTTAAATTGGTTAAGTATCTCGGAGTCTGGTTGTTGGAAGGACTGAGGTTCGGAGTACATATCCAAATGGTGGTGGGAATGCAAGCTCAGTAAACTAGATTACTTGCTGACGCAGTTTCTGCCAAACATGGTAATTTTGGCACCTTTACAAATAGAATAGAAAAATCTACCTCGGCAGACTGTGTAGTGTTTGTGGGGTTCCAAAATTTTTAACTGCCAGAAATGGACAAATGAGAGTAGAGACTTCGAAAGGGAATGGGTTTCAGGCTCGATGAAAGAAAGTTGCTAAACATAATGATGAGACGAGGAGAACAAATGGAGAGAAGTAGACTGTCTGATTTCTGGGGTGATCAATAAGAAGGAGCAGGAGGACAGGTAGGGAAATTGAACTAGGGATCTGAAATCTTGTTTTTCTGTCTCTAAAGCCAAGAATCGGTAAGTACCAAAATTAGTTTATGGCCTCGCTGAAATATTTTCGTTCTTTTGATTTCTTTTAGCAATAGACAATTCTTAAACAATATTTTTTCTGATTTACGGTGATAGGTATGGTTATTTGTAAGTGTTTCCTTAATAAATATAGATATTCTTCTTATAAGGTAACAGTTAATATAAGGATTTTAGTTGTTTGTTGAGTGGCAAGACCACTACTCTGGAACGGTGGTTAAGGTTTTAGCCGGAACACGGTTAATCCATCACTACCCTGAGGTCTTTTGGCCTAGTATCCTACTCCGCCGAAAGGTGCCATTAGATGTCTTGCTCCGTGACATTGGATGTCTAAGAAAGATTTCTCCCACCGTTGCCTGCCAGAATTCAATGGATACCTTCTTAGACTCTTGCTGGAATCTGGCAATACGCCAATAAAAAAAAAACAAATGGTTTGGAGCAAACAAGCAAAAAAAAATTAATTTAATTTAAGAATATGCTGTTAAAGTAAAGACTTCATGTAATGAATTTTACTTGTTTAAATTTTTTTTTTCTAAAAATGGAAAGTTGATTCCTACTTGTTTTTTGGACATTAAATAGTCGATGCGTTCTTCATATCGGAACTAATGTTTTGTGGGTTTATATAAATATATTTTACATATCTTTTTTTACACATACTAATAACAAAATTTACACAAATAAGTAACCTTCTATTATCTGGTTATAAAACCGATAACGATACAAATATTTTGTATGGAGGGGGAGTTTCAATTATTTCTCACAGCATTATAGATACACTTACTCCAGTAAATGACCGTTCTGGAGTGTGATTTTCCCGTCACGGCAGATTTGCTGGAAAATTTGGATTTCTGTTTTTTCTACCATCTTCTTTACTTTTGTATTTGGAGGTGAAGCCATCTCTTCCCAGGGATAAAAATATACATTCAAATAAGTCCGGAAATAGATAAATTAACTTATTTCATTGATTATTTTAGTTAATACTTTTTCAGTTATTTGCAAGTGAAAATGTTCATTTTTCGAAATAAAAATGATGTTTTCAGAGAGTTTTTCACTAATAACTCAAAAAGTAAGTAATTATCGAAAGAAATATTGTTGCAATATTACAAGAATAGCAAAAATGTAGCTTACAAAAAACCAAATAATAGAAGGAGAGTTGTAGCTTATGAAAAATAGGTTTTTATTTGTCAAATTCCATATCGAATATTTCAACGTAAAATAACCAACAAGTGAAGCATTTTTCGGGAAAAACATGGAAATTTTTTTGAAACTGTTTAATAAAAGCTTTATTTTTGACTTTTTATGTGCTACTAAGACACAAAGATACTTTCACCCATCCTAACAAGCTAATAAGGGTTGTTTTTTAGGTTGAAATAAAATAAATTTTGATTAAAAAAAATTATTGTACTTATAGTGTCACTGAAAAAAAAAATACTACGGCTATTTAAAATTCTTCGTAGGGGGTAGTTTTTATAAGGGTGGAAATTATTTGGTAAAAAACTCTAAATATAAAAAATCTAAATTTATTGTCACTGTAAATAATTCCAAATTGCTTGAATTTACAATTATATGATTTTTATTCTAATAGAGGTCGTTTTGACCACTAAAACATAAAAAGCAACTAACGGGACAAGTCCAAAAGTGAAGTTGGGGGTAAGTAAAACTTAAATACAAATTTGCATAAAATATGGTGGTGACACGGAAAATAACAGGATATCGCCGTATTTCTCATTCATTTACTGGCTTAACTATAATCCAAGTAGCAAGCATCTTGTAAACGTTATAAACGTCACATCTCTATTAATTTATATTTAAATAATTATTTCATTTTAATTTCTTTATTAATTTATTAATTTATTTATCTTCAGTTAATTTTTACTATCTTTTTTATTTAAAAAGTAGTTGGCGCCCTCTCTGTCCCTCTCCTCTCATTATTTCCTCTCTCTTTCTGTCACGTAGAATAAATATTCGCCCTCTATCTTTGTGTTCTGTGTTGACAGACAAGTTAGTTTCGTGAAATAGCAACATCCTATGATATCTGTGCTAACTTCAAGTAATTTCCCACTTTCTGTCAAAACAAATTCTAACGTGGTGGGATTATTTTTTGTCTGATTTTGACTTTATAAAAGAAGGCAAAATTTATAATTAGACTCATTTTATGGGCTACTAATTTTCTTGGGTTTATTGGAAAATATCGGAAATATACCCTTTCATTAGGAGTGTTTAAAACAATTCAATATATAATACCAAGCAACATCTCCATTTTACTGGAATTATTGACCACATAGGACCACGTGTAGGTAACTGCAGTTCTCCAACCAACAACACTCCATTGGAGGACCTAGCAGCTAGGACACACAAGTAGCCATCGAACAAAGCAATAAGTATTGCACTAATTGTTAAGCTTTGGCAGGGTCTATTATTGTGCTTTTTTTTTAAAAATATGTTTGGTTAAAATTTGTTTTATTTGCTATCAACTGAGAACTCAGGTTCAATCCCTATTTTAAGACAAGACGAACTCACCCTTGAGATACTGAGCTAGGCAAGGTATAGACGATAAGCTCCCATGGTTGATTGAAGTATTATTTTCACAATATTACTTCAATTCTCTTTGGTAGTCTTATCGTTACAATCTAACTACATATTATGCTAACAATCGAGAAGTATCATAGAAATTATTATTCATCAGTACCATGAAGGGATAACGACGAGTGATATTTCCGTGAATTTCCGTGAATCAGTGAATTGACTGTAGCAACAACTACGGTGTTGAATATAATTAATAAATATTGGAAATTGCAAGTATTGATGATTGCAGCAAAACTCAGGCCCTCCGAAAGCTGTCTTTCAAAGGAGTGTAAAACATTTAATTCGGAGATGTAAGTCGGGAAGATGAAATTCACTACGAGAAGTAACCGCTAGAAGAATAAGGAAACTGGGATGATGAATGTTTTTAGAGAATCCTATTGCGAATATATCTACAAAAGCGCTCTTAGTTCTCATAAGGTATTGATTTATTCGAGTAGGCCAAAGAAAAACCATTGCTGACGGAGACTCAAAAAAGAAATCGTTACATTTGGGCTAAACCAAAACTTTTGTGGACCAAACATAACTGGGACAAAGATATAGCGACGGAAGCAGCAAATTTGATGTCTGTGTGGGAGATTATTATTTATTTACACAAAAAGTGTAATTTGAAAGCATTCCATCGGGATTTTCTTTAAAAAACTGTAAAGTTTCAGCAGGGTATTATGGTAGCTTTCTATGTCGGCCAAAGGGTTGGGAACATTACACTTTTCGGAACAAAAGGAACAATTTTTATTTTATCAAAATTAAATATATCTAATAAATTATAAGATACAATCATTTGAACATTTAATTTGTTAATAACAAATTATCTGGCGAGTTTGTATCCTCAAAAAATCGAATCTACAGAGAAAAAAAATACAAAACGCGTCAAGGTCAAAGACTCCCCTGGCTAGTGTAGACTATAGAGAAAATCATCTTGATTTATATCGTCGATGACTATTAACTATTATTAAGATTTTTTACTATACCTGAGTAACTTTTAATAAAAAATTGTAATATTATATTGTTTCCTAACTATTCGCCACTTAAATCGGTTCACACTGTTGTCTACACTTAACCTAAAGTAAAATAATTACACTACGCTGTAAACAATTCACAAAGGTTATGATTAACTTAATCCCTATAAAATCTTATGTTTACGATATCTATATATTATATATTATCAATTCTATAGTTTAAAGAACAAAATACAGAAGTATTAGGGATATTTTATTTTATTATTACGTCATCGATAAACTGTTCAAATATTTTTTCATTATCATTATCAGAAAATTTTTACCCCTATTTAAATTTTTATTTTTGTTTTTTGATTTTAAACTTCAAAAATATAAATACAGGGTAGCAACGTAGTGAAAATAAACAACCGATGGATCCTGAAATACCACACTAACATACCCCTACTCATGATTATATTCTAGGTTCCACGGGACAAGGGCTCCTTCGTGGCCATCCAAAGTCCTCTGAGTTTTAGAGCGTATTCTTATGTAATGTGGCCTTGCATTTACGTCAGAAGTGGAAGGAATTTGTTATAAATAATTTAATTGTTTAAATGATTATAATCCGCAAACTAACAAATATACAATTACAAATATAAATTATATATAACATTATTTTTGGTTAACCTTGGTTCACTAATTAGAACCGATCTATTGTAAAATTACGGTTTTTAGGCTGTATTTTTTTCATTTGTAATCTAGCTGTATTTTAAGTAAAATAACTTTATATTCGCTCAAATTAAAGAAAAAACTCTTAGCTTTAAAAATAAACCTTTTATTATAATAATTATAATCGAAATATTTTTTATAACCAAGTTATAATAATTACAAACGGATATTTTTTATGAAAAATGCATATAATTTGTTTATATGTTTTTTTAGCTACTACAAGCAAGTTACATTGTTGTCTTGTACGATCTAAGACGAAAAATTTTACAAAAAATAAGTATGTCTAAACGTATTTCTATGCCATAAACCCGTTTTAAAGCCTGTGTTATACACCGAACGTCTAGAGATTAGTTTGTTATTAAAAATTTTTAAAGATATTCAAAATGGATTTATACATTTTTAAGAACATTTTAGATCCTATCAGATTATCACCAGTGAAAAACGTCTATAAAGTCTTTGAAACTAGCCACATGATGAGGTCAGATAACCCTTAAATTACATAATTTGGGTAAATAACATTGATCAGATGGCTGAAATACTTCAACCTGGCACTTAATATAGAGGAAGAAGAATAAAACCTGAAAGATGGAAGAGATGAGGTAAAGGGAACAGACGAGAGGGAAGAAGAACCACAAACGATTCTTAAAGTTAAAATACAGTTAATAAACTAGACAGAAACAAATTACACGGAAGAGATAATCTCCCATCTGAACTATATACAGTTCAGATGAGAATTTATACAGCTGTTTATAAAAGAAATGTGGCAACAGAAATCCCTCCCAATGATTGGAATGTTGGAATACTTTGCACCATACACAAAAAGAGGATATCTTTGAATGATCTAACCATAGAGAAATTACGCTTCTAAATGCAGCGTATAAAATATTTTACACAGTACTATATCACCGTATGTGGCATAAGCAGAACGGATAGTAAGCAAATACTAGGCTCGTTTTAAAGGTAGTAAAGCGACAATTCATCAGATGGCAACCTTGAAACCAATTTTAGAAAAAAACACTGGAATATGGCATATATACTCATCACATATTTATAGACTTAAAAGCAGCCTACGAATCAAAGCAATGAAAGAGTTAGGAATACCAGTTGGTAAATTAAACAAAAATTTACCGGTGAAAAAGTTGAATGCAGATTACGAATTCAGAGGAACTGTCTGAACCTTTTAAAATAAATAACGGGCTGCGCCAGGAGGACCCTCTCCTGCATACTGTTCAGTATGGCTCTGGTAAAAGTAATACTTAGGTCACAAATCACAACCATTCAATTAATATATAATAAATAAGTGCAAATCGTTGCCATTGCTGATTATACCAATATTGTTGGGAGAGCGAAAAATGCTGTACGAGAGGCGTATGTAGCATTAAAAGAATCAGTTACAAAACGGGTTTAATAATAAACATTAACAAAACGAAGTATATCAAAATAAGCACGCAACCATAAATACTACGACCACTTGTTATAGAAAACGACGTCATCAAAGCAGTGAACCAATTTATATACCTGTGAGAGATCCTTAACACTGGAAATAATAATGTAAATAATAAACAATGTAAATAATTGTCATAATAATGTTATTAATATTCATGAGTAGATTTTTCTAATGTTGAATTCACGAGAGTAACTTTAAGTGTTTAACAAAAGTTCATAAGTAAATTTTATCCATATATTCTTTTTAACAAAAAAAACGGCTGCAGAAAAATATTGTAGGTACGTAACACGATCCAAAAGTATTTTTACAAGACTCATAGAATTCCAGGACTCGCCTACGGCTTGTCCTGGAAACTTTTTTATTACTATTTTTTTTTTAATTTAGCTGTTATTAAGTTATTTTATTATGAAACAAAACTCTTATAAGTTGGATACCGTGGGAATATAAACGAAGCAGAGGAAGGCCCCAAAACAGTTGGACAGATGATATCAAGAAGCACGTGGGCTCTAGGTGGATGACTGTAGCGACAGACAGAGAAGAATGGAAAAGGATTATGGATGCTTATGTCCAAAGATGGACCGAAGAAGGCTAATTAGATAGAGAAGTTATTTTACTCAAAATTGAGCCGAGTTACAAGTGAAAAATTTCCTAAATGTCGTAGTATTGCAATGTTTTTGCACTAATTTTGCAATATATCTGCTTCGAATATTGGATCAAGATTTATCAATGATTTATGTTTGTTAGATTAAAAATTATAATAATTTAAACAAATAAATTGTATATAACAAATTCCGGTCACTTCCGACGCAAAAGCAAGTTTAAAGTTCGAATTCAACTGGTCAAAATATAAATATAAGAATACTCTATGAAACTCCGTGCACTTTGATCGGCCACGAGACAGCCCTGGCACCTGTACTAATAATTTTGGCAACATCACTGGTAAGATACGCTTCCTAATAAATCTAGTAATACTTGCGGTAGTAAGGTGTAGTTCTATATGGAAAAGGTAAGTGTAAGGTGTATATTTAAGGAAATCGTCCAATAAATAAACGTTAAATGTAATTTTTATTACAATCAATTACTGTGGTTTAATCCCATATAAATTTCATCATCATCATCATCAGTAGCTCGACAACCTTTCTGGGTCCTGGCTTGTTCTAGGATTTTCCGCCATTCGGTTCTGCTTTTGCTTTATTTTTCCAGTTGGTAATCTTAAGTGTTTTCAGATCTTGTTCGAATTGTTCCATGTATCTAAGTTTGAGTCTTCCCTTTGACCTTTGGTGTTTCACTCTCCAACATCCGTTCAACATGGCCCATCCAGCTCAGACGTCCAATCTTTATGGATGTTATGATCTCTAGTTCATTGTATGCTGTTTATAGTTCAAAGTTATATCTTCTGCCGCCATATGTCATTTTCCTTTACCCCCTTATATATGTGTCTAAAGATTTTTCGTTCAAATGTACCTCTCATCGCATTTCGACAGTGTCCACGTCTTTGATCCATATACAAGGACTGGTTTTATCAGGGTCTTGTACATTTTGCATTTGATATAAATTTCATATTTAACTTATGATATGTCACAAAACATCGTTTTAGCACCTCTTTAAAACCATATTTAGAGAGACAAAAATATATTTTTTTAACTTATCCAATCTGATCGGTACAATAAATTTTATCTTATCGACCACGCCTTATCTACCATAACCTAACCTAATCTAGCCTAGTAACCTACTGTATTTTGAGATTATTTAAAATTAAAAGTCAGTCAAAAAAGTTAATTTTAAATAAATTTAAGTATCCTAACTTGTACTTTAAAGGTATATCATACTTTAAGCTATATACATTTTAAAATGTATATTATTATATTATTATCAAGCCAAATAACGGAAACATTATTAGAAGGTACTAAGCCTTCATTCAATTGGATATTTACTTAGTTAGCCACACACAAGATCAAATGACATAATCTAACTTGTAGATTACAAATTTAGCCTCTTTAAAAAAAATAACATTTTAAACCCGTTTTAGATCTTTAATTATTAATTACTTTTTTGCGGATCCCTATTCTAATCTCACACATAAAATATAGGTTAAAATAGTTTTTCTTTGATTGGGAAAACTGTTACCCAAATAATAAGCACCAGAGGTAAAATGCACAATACTAAATCTTTATTTTGACTTATTAACAAACTATTCACTAATATTGTTCTGCTATTCACTATTGTGTAAGCTATTTACTTGTGGCATTTTTAAGTAATTAATATTTAAATGGGAATAAGCCGCAATTAAAGGTAAAGTTAGTTTATTAACGTTTTAATTTCCACTTCGGAAATCATTCTCAAATACAAACATTAGTATATTTTAACAAATTTTGTTTTTTTTTTTGTTACTTGGTGAAAAATTCTTCTAATAATTTAATTTTATCTGACTAATAAATATTGACAATTCAGACATATATTATATATTTTAAAGTAGACGACTTTAAAATGATGTTGTATGAGAGTTCATTCGATTACAGGAAATCAACTTAAGCTTGCAAATATCCGTCAGAAAAAATCATAGCATGTAATTCGTCTTAAAAAAGACAAACACATGCCATGATTACAGTAAACCTCTTCTGTTAGTAATTCCATAGTAAATTATGAGGGAAAACCCAAGAAAAAACCTTATAATACTTTCCCGACATGGTAAGTATTTGGTCGTGCATTTAGTTTACCTTCAATAAATACCAAATTCTGATTTTATATGGTACTTTCCTGGTATTTTCCTTTTAATAACTTCCTCTTTTAATATGGGTAACCAGATCCTACTACATTCTGCCGAAGAATTTGCGACACAATTGGTCTCATTTAGCATAATTAATAAGAGTCGCTTCTTTGATTTTTTTCTTTTTATGTACGACTGGTGTTACGGGATAATTATATCCATAGAGCAACTCCATTACTCCATTAATTAAATTAAAAACCATTGTTTTTTAATTTGTACCCTATATCGTGTTTCTTTCTCTTAAGCGCTTCATTAACAATTAAAAAACATGTTTTAAAATAAAATAGGCTCTAAATATTCATCGAGAGAGGATAGACCAAGGTTCGACCTTGAATTTAGTACCTTGGTGAATTCAAAAATGTTTTTTACTTATGTTTTTAGGCCTTGAAAATCGTAATTTTGCGTTTTTACAAGTTTTAAATTTATTTATAACTAAAAAACTACCAACTTTACAGGAATACTACTGAAGACCTACTTTGTTAAGAATGATCCAAAAAATAAAAAAAAATGTCCTGGCATAAAAATTTGTACAACTCTTCGCCTAGGCGACCTCTTGAAACTTATTTTAGGGTATCTTATGAAAGTGAGTATATCATAACTCTCATAAGAATATGTTTTCAGACGAACCCGTGCTTTTTGCCTTGTTTATTAAGATATATATAAAGTAAACTAGATTGTTTAACAAAAAAACGTTTTATGTAAAATAATCTTTTGCCTTTCGTTAAGAAAAAAATATACATGCAGATGCTTGTTTTATTTTTTTTTTATTTATGGTTATTGATCGCATTCGTTGAATTTTATGTATTTTACTTCATTTACGCAAGTAATTCTGTTGAAGTCTTGTTTTTTTATTATCGAACATATTGATTAAATTTCTATTTAAAGAATCTAATCGGCAGTCCAAGTATGATAATCAGCAATGACTCCTTCTTGTTAGCTGTATGTTATTAATTTCCATCAATGTACAAAATATTATATACAATTTTTAATAAATATAATAACAAAAATTATATTTCTTATTACGAGAAACACTATATAGTAAAAGGCTGAGTTAAAGCTTCAAAGTAACATGCAAAGAGAACAAAATTTCCAGATTGATAAAGACTGCAAAAGCCAGAATCAATAATCAAAATATGGTCATAATAAATAATATAAAAAGAAAATAAAAAATATCATTACTTTAAATTCACAGTATAATTAATCTGGCACGTAACAAGGTACACTCGGTACAAGAAAATTTGAAATGTCAGTCCCTCAAAGATTGGTAAAACCTATGAACTACTGCTTCAATAAGTTTGTACAGAATGTTGAATATATATGTATGCAATGCATTGGTTCCGACATCCAGAGAGGTGTAACTTTCTACACATCATAATACAGGGTAAGATCGCCGGATGGAAAGGCTAAGGCCGACGAAGAATATTCTAGCTCCGAAATCTCCGAGAATGGTATCAAGAGACCACCGCTCATTTATTTAGAGCCGCCGTAAACAAAGGTATTATTGCTAATATTATCGCCAACGTTTGATAATCGGACAGGGTACTGAAAGAAGAAGAGAATCTATATTTTGTATATATTTAAAATCACTTTCCTACATGTTGCATATGTCCTCTGATTTGTATATAGTTCAATTTTGCCTCATTTACTTTCCAGCCATTTACTTTCAGACTTTCCTTTAACAAACGTATGGCAGAGAGAGAACACAAAAGAGCTCTCAATAATGGAAAAAAACAAATTCAACTTACGCACTTCTCCTACTTGATCATAGTCATTATTTTATTCATCATCATCACGTAGCGCTACAACCCTGGGTGGGTCTTAACTGACTGTACAACTTTTTTCCAATTTGTTCGGTCTTCCATCAATCTAGGGTCAAATGGAATTTTCCGGAGATCTGCTTGGATATTATTTCTCCATCGCATTCTGGGACGTCCGAGTGGTGTTTTGCCTATGGGAATCTCCTCCCATACTAGTTTTACAAGTTATTTTATTAACCAATTTTAAATTCTTCACATTTAAAATAAAGGCCTTAAGCTTTATTAAAATTATTATTAGAATCTATTAAAAATCAGTAAATTAACAAATACAGATATAATTCTGAATGACCAACTTGGGGCAAACAGTTCATCACTTCTCAACTTATTTAGTAAAAGACTATAAAATGTTGGACGCATAACAAAAATTTGCTCACTTGAGAAAGGTACTCTGCCTAAACAGCTGTAGTGATAATCAATTTATAATAAAAATTTGTGAAAGTATTGAACACAAAAGTTTTCAGTGTTTAATTGCTTAATTTAGGGGGCCTTTTAGACATTCAAAATGTTCTACTGAAAAATTAGGCTAGATTGACGTATCTACTATTGACATACTTCTACAAAGTTGTTTTGCCAAACTTTGTTTACTAATGGCTGGAGTAGCAAAACATTATTTGTCATATATGTCTACCCATAGCCAGAAACTCTTTACCTAAGTTATGGAATTAGGCAGGACTTAATACATATGTCGGATAATTAAGGGATAATCAAGTTATGCCGCATCTAATAAGCATGAGAGATCATAATATACACTTCTCCAAGAAATTAACACACCACTTTGAAATATTTTATTAGCGTTAATAAAAATTTCCATTGTAATGTTATATTTTGTAAGCTCCTTCTATATGCTATTCGTACACTTTATATTTGTTTTATCGCTATAGTTTTTTTTGTAACAAAACACAAAGAAGCAAAAAATGCACTAATTCTATAAATATACTAATTTCCAAGTGTTCACAAATTAACCCCTCTGTGGCTTAGTGGTAAGAGCGCCTGCCTTTAAACCTAAAGGTCGTGAGTTCGAATCCCACCTGGGTGAAAATTTTCGTTTATTAAAAAAAATTAATAAATGAAAATAATTTCTATCCTTGTGTGATTGGTACACACCGGAGGGACCGCAGACGTTCGGATACAATTAGCGTCTCTTAGCAAAGACAATGACGTCGACGTCGAATTATATATCAACACAATTACTCTACACACACAAACACACACACACACTACATTAATAAACTTATCTTGATTGAGACTGGCTGAATGACAATTGTCCAAGCCAAAACACAAAAAAAAAGTATACGAAGAATGTTGCGTTTCGATTTAATTTGAGTCTCTTACCACTCCCTGACACGTGTTTCTGGGTCTACCCGTCATCAGAAGGAGTTTGTAAGAAGACTCAAACCAAATCAAAACGCATCGATTACTCTGGCAATTACGTGACAATAACTACCAGAGTATGCAACTAGAGACCTCTAGTGAGGAAAGATGAAGATGAAAAAGTGTTCACGAATTTTATTCGGCTACTGTTTTTTTGATGATTATTGTTAATTGTGTTTATTATGGAGCGTCAATCACGTAATTTAACCGAGATGAATGTGCCCAAGCAGTGATACTGTCGAAAGAAGGTTGGAATTACCGAAGAAATGGTCGTTGGTTTAATGTGTCCCACAAATCTGTCTCACGGGTCTTAGAAAGATGTCTCAAAATAGGGGATCATACTTGCAGACCAGGGCAAGGATGAAACCGGGTAACTACCTCTATTCAAGATTGATTTTTAAGAATTTCTGCTCTTCGACAACGTTTTGTAACACATCGAAGTCTACAAATTCAGCCTCAAGACGTGCATGCTATACAAATTAGTACTGAAACTGTTCGATAGTGACTTTGGGAATACAACTTAACGCCTAGGATTGCCGCCCGAGGTCCTCTATTAACTGCAGATCATCGAAGGGGGAGACTAGATTTTGTCAGATAACACGTTAATTGATTAGGGGCTGACTAGGAACGAGTGCTATTTACTGACAAATCCCGATTTTGTTTGTACAATAACGAAAGACGTGTTCGTGTGTTGCGACGTTCCAACAAACGATATGCTCAGTATAACTTCTCACACACAATTTTTGTTGGTGGAGGATCCGTATTGGTGTGGGGTGGTATTTATTTGACCATACGTACGGACCTAGTTAGCGTACAAAATGGAACTGTTACAGCTGAAAGGCACATAATGGAGATTCTAGAGCAACATGTAGTACCATTCGCTCCTTACATCTGTGAAAATTTCTTACTAATGCAAGATAATGCCGGACCTCACGCTGTACAGATCGTCAGAAGGTATCTAGAAGGGGCAGAAATTAACACTATGGAATGGCTAGCACATAGTCCGGATTTAAATCCGATTGAAAAACTCTGGGATATCCTTGGTAGGCAATTAAGAGCGACACAGATCCAACCAAACAACTTACAGGAAGTGGGAGAGAGGCTGATCCAGATTTGGAGAGAACCAGACCAAAATGAAATACGGCAATTAATTTTAAGTATGGGCCAACGATGTGAGGCTGTTATACGTAGTAGTGGTGGAAACACTAGTTATTAAGACTTTTGTCATATTTTTAGTTTACTTTTCTTATCATTATTTTTTTAGACTTTTCCGTTTTTTTTTTCTCCTGTACTTCAACCTTTTTTGATGATTTCAAATTTATAACGTATTATATATATATATATATATATATATATATATATATATATATATACATATATATATATATATATGTATATATATATATATATATATATATATATATATACATATATATATATATATATATATAT
>OU898282.1:99769940-99983113 GCA_918026665.1 Diabrotica balteata
TTGTATTATATTTTTTATTAGACTGTTACTATAGTTTCTATGATCGTTCGCAATTTCTTTCTTCACGTTTTTGTTTAAACTTTTGAAGCTGTCCGAAGTTCGATCTGTTCTGTTTCTTCTTTCTTGGAGTAGTTTAATTGTATCTATTAGGTTGGAGTTTAGATGTTTTGGCTGTTTTCGTGTTTGAGCATATTTTTTTAACCGATGTTGTTACAGTTACTTTTATTTTATTGGCTAGTCCGTTCATATGCATTTGTTTCAGTGTCTCTATTGATTTTAGTCTTGTGCTTAGTTCTTTTTGGTATTCCGTTTGTTTTTGAAACAGGACATCGGTGGTTGGGTATCGTTCTCGTTCAATAAGTTTGTTTCGTTCTACTCTCGTCTGTATTTTAATATTCGCTCTAACCAATCTATGGTCACTCCCGGTATAGAATTTGTTTAGTACTGTCACGTCGGTGCATATGTTTTTGTTATTGAAGAGTATATAGTCTATTTCGTTCTTAGTTTTCTTGTCTGAGCTGATCCATGTCCATTTACGTTGTTTAGATTTTTTAAAGAAAGTGATGAGACAAAATAACTTTTTGTTGTTTAAGTAGTTGTACAACACCTCACCCCTTTCGTTTCTGTTGTCAAGCCCAAATCGACCGATATATTGTGTGTCGGCCTCTTCTTTTGTTCCAATTTTTGCATTAAAATCTCCTGTGATTATTACGAAGTGTGATTTTTCTTGGTTCCTTGATGTTGTCAGATCCTCGTAAAATGGTTCAGCTTCCTAGTCTGTTGAGTTTCCTGTCGGTGCATATTCATGTATTATCTGTAAGCTATATCTGCTATTCAAAGCAATGACAAGATATATGACTCTGTTTGATACTGCACAGAACTTCGTTACTTTATAGGGAGCTCGTTTGTTTATCAGGAAAGCTACACAGCCTATGTGATTATTTTCTACGGAGTTTTTCTGATATAGCTGGTGACTAGATTTTAAGGTAGTACATGCTTCTCCTGGTAAGCGAGTTTCGCACAGTCCAATTATATCCCATTTGATATTTGAGAGCTCTTGTTCTAGTTCGTCAAGGTGTTCTTGGGTCCTCATAGTTCTTATATTGTAAGTGGCTATACAAAGCAATAATGGGTAGTTTTCTTATTAGATTCAGTTAGAACAACATAAGGAGAGAATAAACAAAAACTAGAGGAACTAGAAACGTTATTAAACAACTTAAGCCTATCTAGCATAAAAAATTATATGCAATAACCAGAATGTACATAATAAAGTACCTGTCCGAACTACCAATATTTTTTCAAAGCCAGCAGCGAGAGTAAAAATGGAAAATGTAATTTAAAATGAATATTTTTACTGTTAATATTGGTACTGTAACTGTACTAATGAGCTAAATGTTTTTAATTTTATTATATTTAAAATTAAGTATTACTTGGTGCTAAATGTAAAAAGTAAATAATTGTCAATATTGTTTAGTCTTAAGGGGAAATTATTTTGGAAGGTGACGTAGAAGAGATTTTAAATTTAGAAGTATTGTTTAATCCAACAGTTTTTAAGAAAATTCCTGGAAAAACCTCCTCCTGTTCGAGAGCTCCTAGTAGTTGTGAGGGTTTAGCGCCACCAAAGAAAAGGACAAAAAATAAGAGGAAGAAGAAACTTATAGCTTTATTAGTGAGGCAGTAACTTGAGACTTACTGCAGGATTTAGTCTAAAGATAATACTAATTTAGGTTCTAATAGGGCTTTTGCTCAGTAAGTTCAAAGGTATTGTAATGATTTTTGGTGACTTATTTTATTTACATTATTTCATATGAATTGTAAAAGAAATGGACGTCATTGATGATGATGAGATTTTAAATGATCTTTAGGAATCAATTTCTCAAAATATTTTTAGAACAAAAAGGAAATCAACACGAAGAGAAATCAAACGATTTCTACCTGGCGAAATCGAATTTAAATTTTTACCACTGTGTTTTCTAAAATTTTCAAATCAAACAGCTTGATAAATTACTAGGCAAGGGAATCTAAAACTGCATTTCACATGCCGTTCATCATGGTCAAAATTCGTAGTGAATTCAATTTCTGGTAGTCCAAACGGAGTAAAGAAATAAAACATAATGACGGTACTAGATTTTTGTTTCGATGCAGAGCACCGGCAAGCCGCTTATATGTATTTTGACTTCTCGAGGTCTCCTTAGAGCAGTATAGCCACTACCCTGAACCTAAACAAAATCTATTCCCTTCGTAGACAATAGTTATCAAAATAATTATATATGGACGTAACTACGCCACCTAATAACAACAAGAGAAATTAAACGATTTTTACCTGGTCAAATGGAATGCAAATTTATACCACGGTGCTTTCTAAAACTTGCAAAGCAAACAGCTTACTAAATTACTCAGCAAGGGAATCTGGATAAAAAGTACGATAGCTTTAATTTACACAAAAAAATCAAAGAAATGACAGGTTTTAGAAAGCGTACAAAAACGAATATCCTTTAAAATGATAAAGGAGATATTATTACTGATATGAAGGAGATATTATGTCACTGGACCAATTACATTCAACAACTATTTAATGATGAAAGAGAAGAACTGTCATTAGAAATCACCGAGGATACCGGACCACCAATATTAAGAGAAGAAGTCATCTATGCCATCAAAAACACAAAAGAGGGTAAATCTACTGGACCAGATGAGGTGCCCATCGAATTATTAAAACTCACCGATGCAGATGTTATTGATGTAATGGTTGAACTCTTTAATCTAATATATCAGACTGCTACAATCCCCAGACAATGGCTGCAATCAACCTTTGTAGCAATTCCCAAAAAACCAAGTTCAACAACTTGCTCAGACCACAGAACAATAGCTTTAATGAGTCACACACTTAACATTTTTGAAAATAATTCACAGCAGAATTGTTTAAAACTCTTGAATATGAGATTAGTGACACACAATTTGGCTTTAGAAATAGTATGAGTACAAGAGATACTTTATTTGGCTTAAATGTGCTGGCTCAGAGATGCATGGACATGAATCAGGATATGTACTTATGTTTTGTAGACTTTGAAAAGGCATTTAATAAAGTTCAACATAAAAAGCTTGTAGATATATTAAAAAGCAAAAATATTGACAGTAGTGATCTGAAAATTATATCTAATTTATATTGAAATCAAACTGCCAAGGTAAGAGTTGACAGCCAGTACACCAAAATATCAAAATACAGAGAGGAGTCCGCCAGGGTTGCGTGCTGTCCCCACTACTTTTTAATGTCTACAGTGACGCGGTATTTCAAGAAGCGCTCTCAGACTCAATAGACGGTATATCTATCAATGGAAAAGTTTTGAATAACTCACGTTTTGCAGACGATACAGTAATAATTACGGATAACAACAATGATTTACAGAACGTAATGAACGCTTAATGCCTTAATGAACGCTGTCATGAGTACGGATTGAATATATGTAAATTTAAAGAAAACTAAATGCATGATCATGGCTAAATCTGCACATGCAAATGTCCAATTGACTATTGAAGATACTGCAATTGAGATTGTTAATAACTATAAATACTTAGGAACATGGATAACATCAGATGTAGACCAAACCAAAGAAATTAAGACACGTATTGAAATAGCACGTACATCATTTATTAAACTTAAAAGTTTCTTTGTTTTCGGGATATAAGATTAGAACTACGCCTGAGAATGATTCGATGTTACGTGTTCTCTACTCTTCTTTATGGTTTGGAAGCTTGGACAATAAAACAAGTTAATCTGAATAAGTTGGCCGCCTTTGAATTTTGGTGTTACAGAAGAATCCTACGAATATCATGAATTCAAAGAATGTCAAACATGGAAGTAACTAGAAGGATAGGAAATGAGGCAGAAATATTATTAACTATTAAAAGACGAAAACTTGAGTACTTGGGACATGTGATGAGAGGGCAAAAATACGCATTATTACAACTTATTATGCAGGGCAAAATCCAAGGAAAGCGAAATGTGGGAAGACGAAGAATATCCTGGCTTAAGAACTTAAGGGAATGGTTTGAATGCAGTAGTGCAGAACTTTTTAGAGCGGCAGTCAACAGAGTCCGCATAGTCATGATAATTTCCAACCTTCGATAGAAGATGGAACTTAAAGAAGAAGAAGGGAATCTAAAATTGCATTCAAAAAAGAAAGTTATTTCAGAAAAAAACGAATTGACTATTAGATAATACATAGACCGTTTTTTTTTTAATTTATGATCTAAATAATCAATGTTGAAGACCAGTTTCTTATCTTTTTTTGTTTCCTTTCAAGTTCAAAATTTCAACTAATAAATTTAAACTCATATCGTCTAGGTAAAATGAAAATTTAATTTTATTGTGATGGTGTAAAAATAAAAGCAAAATTCGAATAATTACATATTTTATTTTGAATCTATTTTTTTAGGTAACTTTTTTCCGTTTGTAAAGGCTACGTCTAAGTACTCTTTTATCTCTAATAGATTGAAATATTACGAAAACACTAAAACACGTTCAGCAATAAAAAATAGACATCTCAAAAATAAAACATAAAAAAATAAATAAATATGCAAAATTGCTATCTGCTAGTATATATAGCTTTTCTTATTTAGAATGATAGACAAATTAAAATGTTAAATATTTTAAATAACTTTTTCTTGCCAGGGGACACTGCCATAAACATTTCCAGATTATTTTTTTTTATTATACAAAGCACGTCTAAGAGGTATCGAATGAAGCAGTACTCGAAACCTATTAGCTAGTATTCCAAATGTATTTTCAACTCACGACGACCTCTACTTAATCTTTAATTGAAAATTCTTTGCTCTTTTGTCACATAACGTAGAGGACAAGGCTTTAAAATCTAATTTGCTGCATTGTCTGCAGAGACAATTATAAATGATACCGGCATTGCTCTTTCAGGGATTGGTCTATCTTCTGGAAAATTCAGGTAATTTTTGGCAAGGGCTTGAGAATAATCGTTCTCACAAAAAACTCTGCTATCTGATATACTTCTATTTGTTCCCACATTAATGTATGTAAAGTTATATTTGGCATCTAATAAAGCAACTAAAACAATACTATCGTGTTTTTTGGAATTGAAATAGGCAGATCCTTGGGTATTAGGAGCCTCTATCATAATGTGCTTCCCATCTAAAGATGCTATGACATTTGGGATATTCCACAATGTCTCAAAATCCTTCCTATTTTCAACCACTCTGCAGTTGTCATGGGAACCTAAAAAAAATTTTGTCTGTTAGTTAAATATAAGTAGTATAGGTACTACATTATATTCTATCTACGAACTACCTGGCGAAATACTTGCCTTCAAATATTCATTTTTAAGTGCTTCAAAAATTACTTCACAAACTAAGGAAAGAATAATAAAGTGGCACTTTCTGGAACCTTATAGTTATAAATTAAGCTACGGAAGCCTCTCCTGTAACTAAGTTCTTTAGGGTAATAATTACTTTGTTTTTAGCAGAAAATAATAGAATCTCGAAATATAGATTTCTTTGTGATTAAGTTTTCAATTTTTCCCACGAGTTTATTAACACGTTAAGCACAGGTGGACTAAGTAAAAAAAGTTCCGCATGGACAGGAGTTTTGCTTATTTTTTGTTAAATAGAATGCTCAATATGTATTTCAGACATATAGTTGAGTTCCAATATTGCAAAATTTTACGTATTTTTTATCATTTTTCTCGTGACATCACATTAATGTCTCGCCATATTTCCGAAAATATCGGCTTACAGAGACGGCGAGTCACACTTTGCGCATGTCAACAAGTTGGTTGTTTGTTTCTGATTTCATTGACTACGCACATTTCATCATTCTAAGTCGAAACATCAAGTTTATTTATCCGATGAGTATGTAACTGATAGTAGTGACTAACCTGTAGTGACGAAGAAACTCCTACAAAACGTGCAAAAAAATTTGAAACAACTAAGGCGATCAATCTTGAAAGAGAAGCTCCATCCACGTCAGTTGAATGTATCAGTGAATTTACAACTAAACACGAAGACAGTATGACAGTATGGTGAGTAAGCTTAGTTCAGATCCTTCTTTTTTGTTGGCGAAATTGCTATTATAAATCAACTGAAAAATTTTTGGATCACAGCAGTTATTTTATTACAAATTGACGAAATGCCAAGACGCAGATAAAGAAAATAACACTACCCAGGATACTCAAATAGTATGGGGACCCGTTGATGGTTTTTCACTAAGAACGTTTGATTTCTCTAGTGTTGATATTGAAATAAAAGCTGAATTCTATGATAGATACTAGCAGACTCCATACGACTTTTTCAAACTATTGATTACAAATGAGATTATTGACCATATGGTGTACCAAATCAATCTTTATGCCGAGCAAGTATTGAGAGAGAAGCAGAAACCAAAAGGCAATGTAAAGAGATGGGTTCCCACTGATAACAAAGAAATGGAAATATTTCTTGGTGTAATTATTTGGATGGGTTTAGTTTAGCTACCACGTCTAAAAGTTTATTGGAGCACTAATTTTTTATACGCTAACAAGGTAAAAGATCTCATGCCAAAAAACAGATTTGGGCAACTCCTTCAAATGTGACATTTTAATAATAACGAGGATGTGTGCCTTGCAAATGAAAACCTTAGAAAGTTGACCCCACTGATCAATAAATTGATAGAAAGATTTTAGTACGTTCTTGTGCCAGGACCAGATGTATGTATTAACGAAACTCTTGTTACTTTTAGAGGTCGTTTAAAATTTAAACAATTCATTAAAAACAAAAAAAAAATTTGGAATCAAATTGTACAAACTTTGTACAACTGGTGGATATACCTATATTCTACAAGTGTATTGTAGAACTGATGGTATCAGTAATGCAACAGCGAATGTAGTCATGAGTTTGATGGACAATCTTTTGGACAAAGAGCGAACACTCCATACTGATAACTATTATACTAGTGTGTATAACATCTCAATTATTAAACAGAAAAACACATCTTGTTGGAACTGTAAGGACAAACAGAAAACTGAACGCGAAAGAAGTTGTTCCAAAAAAACTAAAAGACATGAAGTATGTGGCCAGAAAAGTGGTACAGGAGTCGTTATGATGAAAAGGATAAGAGAGATGTGATGCTGTTGACCACCAAACACACCGATGAGGTAGTGGAAGCGAGGCAACGTGGAAAATAGATAGAATGACCAAAAGCCATCGCGGATTATACCAAAGCCAAAGCGTATATCGATCTTTCGGATCAATTGAAAGCATACTTGCATTCTATTAGAAACGTAACGAAAATGGTACCGGAAGTTAGCTATCGAGCTAATTTGAGGTTCTGCTTTAGTGAATGCACACTTGTGTTATAAGGAAATAACAAAAAATAAAATGCAGATTACTGAATTCAGAGAGCATCTTGTCTTGACACTTTTAGATGTAACTCATGAGCCTGTATCGGCCAAAACATCCAAAATGATGAGCGTCATGTATTACAATAGCACGCTAAAGGTCTATGTGTTGTGTGCTATGCTTTAAAGAAAGGTAGACGGCAAGAAGCACAAAGCAAAACTCCAAGAACCAAATGGCAGTGCACATCTTGTAAAAAGAGTTTTTGCTTTTCATGTTTTTTTGAAACGCATTCTGCTACAAAATCAAAGTAATGCGATTTTTTTTTCATTTATGTATATAAAACTATGTCTTTATTTTTGTAACAAAGTTTTTGTATACTTTATATCCATTTCATTTTTGAAATACAATATCTCCTCATTGATGACACTCAGTTGACTATAAGTACTGAATGTGTCTAAACATTCCAGACCGGTTCACATAGATGTTTCTATAGACGGCTATTTATCGCCTCCCATAAATTTATCATTATCGTGTGACTTTACAGTGAGCCACACCGTCTTATTTTCTGTTTGACATGAGACGTCTATTAGTGCCACGCCGGCACTAGTTTACCGGACAGTAAGACATTGCGTTGATCTCTCACCATACTTAACGTGTTTAATGTACCTTCATTCATTCATAGAAAATTAGAGTAGTTTTCATCATCTACTTGGATAAATTCTTCTTTTAGAAATATATTACCCCTCTTCTTGTTTAACCAAGGTCTTATCCACCATCTCCGTCCTCGACGTTTTAAATTAGTAACTAAAAGGCTAGCTGCAGCAATAATAATAGGGTTGCTGCTACTGCCTTTTTCCTTTTATACTTGGCTATTTTTAATAGTCTTGTCATTTCGAAATTTTCTAAATAGTGTTAAATAAACAGCAATAAGTAATTAAAAAAATATATAAGTTAGATTAACTGTAAAAATTTCAACATTAATTGCATTGCAAGCCAAGTTGCAAGCTGTAAAATCGCACATAAAGATCTTGCAATAGACATCAAAGTTAGTCATGCAAGAAATTGCAGCAAGTTTTTCTGGAGAGGTCTAGAAGTAAAGAGAGAGAAGTAAAGCGGTCTTAAGAAATGTGAAAATAAAATAAAAAGGGATCACTAGAAATATAAATATTAACATATAAAGAATAAGTGGTAGGTAGATAGGACGAGAAGTCGGTAACGTTTTAAAATTCTGATACGTTTTATCTTGTCCAAATCTCGCTATTTTCTTAATTTTTTATAAAATCACTCAAATAATTTAATTTCTTTAAAAGTTCCCAAGAAATTATTTCAGGCCAATAATACTCCCTAATAAAACAACAATTAAATATTTTACCTTCGATGAACCATTCAAAAATATCGCTTTTTAATATCATTTAGAGGTTCGAACGAAAATGCACCTAAATATTCAGTTTATAATTTTACTGTGAATCCCCCGTACGAAACAACCGTTAATTAGGTAAATTTATCGCTGTAGCTTTATGTTACCAACCCGCACTCTTCGCTACCTCGGCAAATTCATTGATATCCAGTATTCATCAAAAGAAAGTTTACTGTAAGGAAAGCCAGCGTCCAGTCGATTCGTTTTACAATTTACTCTGAGGTAAACAGAGTACATATTACTCCAGTCGTCAGAGATGAAAATACCACTGAACCTCTAAAAATCGTACAAAAAAGCTGAATTTTGCCAATTTTAGGAATGTGAATTTTAAAACACAAGAAATGTACGCCATAGAAAAGAATATGTCAAATAAAAAATGTAGTTAGGATAATTTTAAACAAAAATGAGTAGCGTTATTTGTGTAGAATGAGCCGTTCTCTCAGAAACAACGCTTGAAGCAATCAGCGATTTAGAATGTCAGTTACGCACTTGAAGTCAATATTCACTAAAATTTGTATCAGCTTGGCGGTAAAAATTTGATATCTTTTGAATCGAATATCCTATCGACAAAAATTAATATGCATTTTAAAGGCAAAGAGTGCAGCCACAGAGTTGTATTTTGCCACAAATAAAGTTGTAGTTTTATAAAGGTGTAAAATTGTTTGCAATTTTTTATGATTCCCATGACCACTTTTATTGACCGACAACTATGAGTTTTAATAACTAGAGCCTAATTTTCAAATCTATAGCATGAAATTTTAGTTCTGAGTTTTGGCAACAAATGTGAGGTATTTGAAACATACTTAAGGAACGCTGAAGTTAAACATTCACATTACAAACAATCTAAATCGTTTAAAACTGCATTTTTTCAATTACACTAGTGTTTTAGAAAAGTATTTAACTTTTGCTACAAATCACACCCAAAACCGTCTTCTTGGTGGAATTTCCTCTTACGTGCATTAACGTAAGTTTATTCTGCGTTTTTTAGTCATATTTCAAATTCCTTAGTTTTGTTGCCACAACTCAAAATTTAAATTTCACCTTATCGGTTTTGAAGATTAGTCTCTAAAAATGTAAAAAGAGATTTATAACAAAAATACCTTCATTTGCGGCAAAACACAAAAATTGCATAAGAAAGTAGCACTCTTAACCTTTAAAATACATTTTCATTTTTGTTTCTAGGATGCTCCGATTAAGAGATATCAAATTTTTACCGTCGAGTTGATTCAAATTTCATTTAACAATGATTTCACACGAGCAACTGACATTTAAAACGGTCGGTGGCTTCAAGCGTTGTTTCTAACAGAACGGTTCATTCGACAAAAAATTTCTAATAAATATTTTCATTCAAAATTATCTCAGTTATATTTTTTATTTTAAATATGTTTTTCTACGACTTGCAGATTCTTGGTAAATCGATTTATTTGCGTTTTTACCCCCCTAAAAGGGGGCTTTTAGGGGGAAGCCCGGGAGTAAAAGTGGTAAACTTTTTTGGCATCTTTGTTGGGGTCACAAAATTGATATTTAGTCAAATCTCTGACGACTGGACTATTTCCCTACTTTTGTGAGTCAATTTAGGTGAAGTTCTTTCTTAAGAAAATTACAAATAGAACAGGAGACGAAATATAGTTACTCAACCGAAATCAATGCTTAACAAATTTGATTAAAACACGGCATATTTTATTAATATCCGAGAATGGTACCGAGAGACCACCGCTAATTTATTTAGAGCCGCCGTAAACAAAGTTTTATTGCCAACGTTCGATAATCAGACAGGGTACTGAAAGAAGAACAAGAATATTCTTGTACAGGCTGCAGCCTAAACATGTTTAACCCAAGCTGGATTAATTAGACAATAACTTTGTTGTTTCCTTCTGCATATGTAAACTTAATAGCATATTTTCTTATTTTCCAACATATTTATCCATTAAAGAGAGGACTTAGTAAATACTCATTTAAAGAGTTCAACAAGATATTTCTTATGTGTTATGACAATAACTTTATCAATATTTGGTATGTTTACCACGATATTTATTAACATTATTAGAATATTTATTTTGTGATATTTATTATTTTAATATTTTTGAATATAGTTTTATATATTGAATTTTACCTGTTTTATTTTAAGAATAGTTGCATTCTTTCTCTTTGATTTGTGAATATCCAATTTCTGTTTTTTGGGATTCAAACATTTAAAAACGATGGCGCCCTTTCTATTTTGAAGAGTTATTTACTTTTTTTGTTTAGTATTTTTTCTTCTATCTCACCTCGCCGATAATCTACCTTGACTGACCTATGACGCCTTAGAGCCTATTGTGTACCAGTCCTCCAAAATAAATTCTTCGAAATCTAGATCACTAGGTATGGTACATAAAGTTGGCACCCGACGTGTTGGTAATTTCTATGTAACACTAAATTTGACACCCTTAAGCGGTATCTTGCTTCAATAAAACAATATTATTTTCATGCCCAGAAGGTGACATAATATTTCAGTATTACACTAATTTTAACTCCTGGAGGGTGATCTTTGATTGTTTATCGTTTTTGTAATTTTATAGTAATTCTTTAGCAATTTTATTTTTGTTTAACGATTTCTCTTTAGTCCTTTACGGGTTGAGCAAAATTTGTTATCCACTTCTTCTCTTTTGTATAGTATTAACATTTTTTATTTATATTTTGTCGAATTATTATTTTTTCAATAATGGAATCATGGATTCTGGCTTATTTTAAAGACAACGAATTAGATTGTTATCTCTGTATTCAAGTCATCAAAACTAGGAAGAGTTTTGCCGAGAAAAATACTATTCTAAGCAAATGATTAGTAAAGAACACAATAATTGATCTGATTGCTAGTCCACTAATTCTAGCAGACAACCAAGTTTAGATAAACAATATATTGGAAAAAATAACTTCAATTATAGACGAATTCCAACGATTCTAATCACAGAAGAGATAAAGGTCATCTCATAAATCTCATATATAGAATGGACAGAATTACTGTAAACAGAGAGAATAATGAGGAGGTATATTTCAAGAACGAGGTTATTTGGTCTTACATTGTATTAGAGAGCCAACTGGATGATAAGGTCACTCAATCGTCAACACAAACTTCATTTCTCTCCTCTGTAGATAATTATTCTCCTATACTAACAGCAATTGCACAATTCAACCCTCCGATCAATCTTAAAAACTGGAATACAATGTTTTTATCAGATCAGTTTTCAATTACATATTTGGAAATGGTACATGATTTAACAGGATAGCGCAAAATCGACGATAAAATTCTTTGCATATCAACTATCGAGACCTTTTCGTAGGTAGTGCTGCTAGTTAGTATACAAAGCACTATTTCTAATTGGTCTTAACTAGTATCTTTACTTAAATCCACTTTCTTACTACTACTACTACTTAAAAAACTGAGCTGAGAGAACTTGTTGAAGTCACCCATATAAAAAATGCGAGAAGCTTCCTTACATTAAAAATGTACCAAGTATTAGACAATGTTTATTCTGTAACCCCAAATTTCGAAACACATAAAAGAGTAGATCTCATAAACCCAGACTTTAAAGAAACACTGGAAAAAATAATAAATAAAAAGTCGATAGGTGAATATCAAATTGTAAGTGATATGCTTATATATGGAGAAAATATTCGTATTAAACAACATTCAAAGTTAATACAGAAAATCATTATTCAAAACAGAATTCACGAATAGGAAACTACAATACTGTTCATATTTTTTATAGTTCTTTTCCATCATATTGATAGCACATTTTGTATGCAAATCCTCAACAGGTCAAAAAATCATAGGCGTCACCCTATACTTGTTTTGAAATAAATAAAAAAAAATATTATTTTAAGATGCCGTCAACAATTCATTATCTTTTAAAAAATCTTCTGTAAAATAAGTGTCCACTAACCTCACTATACCTTTTTGTGCGTAAAAAACGTCGGTATATATGCCACACGATAATTGTTAATTATACACGGGTGATTAACGAGAGAATTCAATGTTTCACGAAATAACTTAATGTATAATGAAATAACAAACAGTAATTTAAAGGTGAGTATTGTTTTCTATACAATTTATCGCCTGACACAAAAAGAATACCTTCTTTGAACGATTACCTGGAATTACTGTTAAGGCTTCACTAATGATAGTTGACGTAGTTTTTATGCCACATTACAGCTTATGCCAATAATATAAATTATAAATTGTTTGCATCTTCCATTTAGTTTGTAGATGTACATTGTTCATGTCTTACCTACCTACGTTTTTGGTGTCGATATTTTGTTATTTGCATTTAAAAATGACGTCGACAACAGGTTTTATCTCGGTTTAAGGTCGATTCAGACACATCAGTCACGTCTCGTCACAGTCCTGACGCCGAACCGAACAATCCGTCATACAAAATATTCTTTTAGAAATATAGCGACGGCATTCACATTCATCAGGCGACCAACAGTTTCCCAGCTGTCAAATAATTAATAGTTCTGTGACCAAACAGGACCGATTCGGCGCCGAGACTGTGACGGGACTGATGTGTCTGAATCGACCTTAAGTGTAGTTTTAAAGGTGCCTTCAGTCTAAGAGAGAAAAATATAATATTAAATGTACACGATGCACTTGTACATCAACGCCCTTTAAGTAATGTTCGTAAAATCGTTAACATGGGTTCAAATATAACAGTGGTTGGAGAAGCAACAATTTATACATTCCTAAAAGAGAGAACATGCGGAACTGTTTCATCTCCCAAGAAGAGAGGAGGGAGTAAATCCTTGGAAATTGAAGAAATAGATAAAAACATGATAAGACGCAGCGTCCACTAATAACTAATAAATAATATTCATTTTTTTACAAATCGGCCCCTGTTACGGTCACAAATTATTTTATATATAACCAATAAAATAAACATCTTAGATTTCTTGCAAATTCATTAGAACCTTTTAATCTCCATTACTCCGACACTGGCAACTTTATTTAGGGATTAGTAACCCTCAAAACTATTGTATTCTATTCTGCTTCAACCTTTATACCTGGTGGTCATAAAAAAGGAGATCGTAAAAATACCAATAATAGCAACATACTAAGAACGAAAATTGACGAAAGAACAACACAAAGAAGATCGATCCGCAGCTGTTCAGAACAGGTCAATCGTACACATATCTTTGTAGACCAGAGAAATTACCAAATAAAAAGCCTTTTTCGTGATAGTATTTGATACGGCTATTTATCAACTGCTTTTGATAAATTTGGTGATAGCAATATGTAATAAACAAAACACGAAAAATATTAAACGTCATTTTTTACTTATAAACACTAATCAATGTAAGATTGCTATTTGATTTTATCAAATAATTCAAATGGTTTTATAAATACTAAAGATGAAGACCGGCAAATTATATGGATAAGTGCCACAGTTTTACTCAAGAAGCATAGGAAATCCTTTAAAATGAGAGTTTATAAAGTTATTTTTGTTAATTTGTTGCTTAATTCTTGTAAAAATACCGTCAAAAGTCAATTTTTTGAAAATTATTTTAATAACTTCTAAACTTCTACCTTCTAACTTCTAAAAATGCACAAAAAACATTAATTTCGCATGATAATAGTCACAATATTACATATCATGTATTCAGCTATAAAAATTTCAAGAAGTTTAACTTATCAACGTTATTATGCGTAATTTATTTTAGGTCTACATACATTCTGAAAGCACTTAATTGAAGAGAAAGACTTACTTTTTTTAAATTAAATCCTATAATGAATTAAAAATTTTTGTTTAATATTGTAAAATAGGTTTACAAAAGTACCGTGATTTTAAACTTATAAACAATTTAAAATACCTCGGACGAATCCACATATAAGAGGCAATTTTTTTTTTATTCAAAATATCAGTATTTTTACACGAATTTAAAACAAAATCAATGTCCTACGACCCTTAGAATCTCAGTTCACACTTTTTTTATTTCTCGATTTTACTATTTTAAAAACTGAATTCATAAATTCAAAATTAAGGTTGCAATATCTCTGGTTCTAATCAAAGAAAATTTTTTTAATTTGGAGTAACTCCTTGCACAGATTATAAAAATTCATGTAGCTAGTTTATAAATAGTTTATTTTTGGAGTAATTTGTCTTAAAAATAAATATTTATTTTGCAAAATTTTACTTTTCGTTTATTATTAGCACTAGAAAAAGTTATAAAAAGATAGGTAACTTAAATATTTAAGTATGCATGTATTTAATTTTGTTAACTCTACGTTATCGTTGGACATCCGATACAATTTGTAAAAACGTTTATTTATTCTATATTGCTATACGGAGTGGAAACATGGACTCTCGGAATTAGAAGTATGAGGCGTATAGAGTGATGTGGGTTTTTCGAAGGATGCTGAAGATCTCTTGGACAGAGCACGTGACCAACAACGAGGTGCTAAGAAGAATGGGTATTGAGACAGAACTCCTAAATATTGTAAAAAACAGAAAAACGAGTTATCTAGGACATATTTACAGAGGAGAAAAATACAACTTCCTACGACTTATAATGGAAGGGAAAATGGAAGAGAGAAGAGGTCCAGGAAGAAGAAAATGCTCTTGGTTGAAGAATGTAAGAGACTGTACAAACATGGACACACACATTCTATACTAAGAATAGCTCAAGATAAAGAGCAATTTGCAGTAGTTATAGCCAACCTTCAGTGATGGAGAAGGCACCTTAAGAAGAAGTATTTAATTTATGTTTTTTAACTTAATTTTAATTTAATTTATATTAAATTTATGCATTTAAGTACATTTTTCTGCATTTATGCAAACATTAGTACTAATGTTTGTATTTTGAGAACGATTTCCGAAGTGGAAATTGAAACGTCATTAAACGTATTTTAACCGTTAGTTGTAGCTTATTCCCATTTAAATAGTAATTACAATAAAAAAAAACGTAATATGAAGCTTGGAGCTAGTCTAAAGTACCGCCTACTGTTCCATTTTTTTTTTTTTGTTTTTGTTCAATTATAAAATTGAGTCACTGAGCTAAAAAGGATCGCGATTACTTTCATATATACTATACCTATGCAGATTCCATACAATATTGAACTCTTGGTTTCACTTAAAGCATTAATTTTTAAGGTTATATGCTTTGTCCGTATTTAGGTACAATCGAGATATAAGTATGTGTCTAATACAATCGTAAAAGACAAAAAGAAATAGTGTAACCTATAAACATTTTGTAAAAAGTCTTAATATAATAATATGACAACAGAAATTTTATGATTTTTATGCATCACTATGTTGTCATATTAAATATATGGCTAATATTTGGACACCTAATATTCATTAAATGTTAGAGTCTATTTTATATTTTTGACAAGCCTCGTATACATGTGTCTATTTTATTTTAAACATTAATATTAATGTAAATACTACTACACTTGTAACGCTAGATAAACATCTAGAGTTTCATCGTTGGCTATTTAAAATGTGAACTTATTGTAAATCTTTTTTAAGAATTTTTTACGTCTCCTTCATTCTCATGGTAATAAGTTAATACGGTGAAACGCTAATGACTTGTAATATTAAAATACTTTCTCCCCTATTTTAAAAATCACTTTTACTCGAAAATCATCAGTCGAGGCCTGTTATATGTAGTGGAACGTTTATGTAGTTAATACAAACTGATTATAGTTGATGGAATCGACAGCTTTAGGATGAAAATTTATTCTGTAAATCAAACAATAAAAATTGGTCGGCATTTTTAGCTGAGTGAAATAAGTAAAAAAAATTTGGACTCTATAATAATCCAGGTATCTGGAAAGAAAACCTGCACGTTTGCTGTGAAAAATTTGGTGTCGTTTTTTAGTTATTAACAATTAAGTACAAAATTAATTATTGTTTGAATGTTTCCTACCAGTAAACACGTAAGTGAAACAAAATTCCAAAAATTTTGGCTTTAAATGATTTTTTTGCTTCGAAACTGCTAAATAAGGCAAAACAATTTATGCCTTGTAAAAATCTACATACACCTAAGAGTAAAAACTTAGGTGTTTTGGTGCTTAAAAACCCCAAAATTGCTGATAGATCTATTAACAGATTTAAAAGTTATTCAATTTGTTTATCCCGTTTTGTATCTACCAAGTAAAGATTTGCAACCTGTCCTGTTTGGATACTAATTAAATTTGATAATTCAAACGGAGAAATTAACATGACAGAAGAATACCGGTCAGTGCTGCTGCCTTCCTTATTACATTTAACCAAAATTAATATTAAAAAAAAAATTCTTATATTTTTACTTTGAAAATATATCTGGTATGTCCAAGGGTTTGTGTCTCACTTAAGTCTTTTCACTTCCTTGCTTTTATTCAGTAGGTTTACCACACTAAAATTGGGATGAATTTCTAACCGCTTTAAATGCCTGTCACTACAATTTTTTAATTTCCTCGCGCACAACACTAACTGAGAGATTACGATATATGACATTAGGGACGTAGTATGGTATGGTATGGTATGATTGGAAACTCTGCAGGATTTCAATATTGGATTCGCTTCCACACCTCCACAGTGATATGTCATAGGTCCAGATGGATTTAAGAATTACTGTGTACACTACTACTAATTTTTTTACTAGTGATAGTTCAGATCTTCTTCCAAATAGCCAATAAAGTTTTAATTTTAATCCAAGTTGTTTTCGTTTATTGAAGATGTTGTTTCTCCAAGAAAAGTCGTCTATCAAGATAAATACCAAGGTATTTTGCATTATCGGATTGCGGTATATCTTGATTGTTTAGTTGTACAGGTGAACATGCCAGACATTTAGTTGTCAAAGTTACATGGTTTGAATTAATTTCATTGACCTTGATTCGCCATTTTCTTAACTACATCTGAATGGTGTTTACGTGGACTTGTAACCTTCTGTATGCTTCGATCGAATTTGTGTCTGGCGAGAGGACGACGGTGACATCAGCAAATATTGCCAAGGACGACTGATTAAAAGTGGGTAAGTCGGCCGTGTATGATAGATATAAAAGTGGCCAAGCACACTACCTTGAGGTACGCCAGAGTTTGTAGGTCTTAATGCTGTTACTAGCCTACCGTTATTTATCTGTCTGTTATGTAGGATTTAAATATCCTATAGTATTCAAATGGTACTTATTGTTTAATTTTATACAGCAAGCCTGTATGCCACACTTTATCAAAAGCTTTTTTGTGTCCAAGAACACTGCAGAACAAGTCTAGTCAGGAACTAAGCAGTTTTCTTCAAGGAAAGAACTCAATTTCGTTATTATCGGTTTCTTAAGAATTTTAGCAAGATTGGTAATAAACAAATGGGTATATTTATGAAGTTACGAATTCTAAAGGTTTGCCTATTTTATGCATTAAAATAAATTGAGCCACTTTTCATTATGAAGGAAAAACTGTGGCTTCTAATGGGGATAAATATCTTAGATATTTTGCAGTTGATGTATTTTTTAGATCACTTTGCATTTTTTTTTAGGTCTTTTGCTGCTTTGTTAAATGCAGTTTTATTGGTCGGTGTTCCATTGTTTTTCCATGTCTTTCTCTTTTCTCCAATTTTTTGTGTGATGGCCTCAGGATAGAACTCCTTGTTAGGTTTATTATTGGTTGGTGGGGTGGATCACTGCACGCTTTCTTTGTACATGTAGTGAGATGATCCACAGCAGTGTCTAGATTACTTTCTGTCTTTAGACATAAGTTCATGATTAAGTTATTAGTAACGGTTTCTTTAATAAAGTCAAATTGGTTTTTGATAAATAAAGCATAGGAGGTCTAGGTAAATAAATTATTTAAGAAGACAGGGTGAGAAATACTGGCGAGTGATCGGATGTTATATCGAAGCATGATATCGAAGCTGATATAGTTTTGGTTATACAGAAATCAAGGAGGTCTGGAAGTTTTCTTCTGTCTGTTGGCCAATATGTAGGTTCACCTGTAGAATAACTTTCAAGGTTAGTAATATTAATTACCTAAAGTAGTTGTCTGCCACGTGAGTTCATCAATCTAGAGCCCGAAAAAGGATGTTTCACATTGTAATCACTACCGGCTAGAAACCTCTATCCAAGTGATTTGAAAAATTCAAAAAATTTATTTTATTTTTATTGTGTAAAATTAATCAGGCCCTTTAAGGCAATGCGACCACCAGACGTTCGGCGAATGTTACAGATTCTTCTCCAATGTCTGTTTTGTATATAATAAGCTGCGGCGACGGAGCATTAGGTCAGTATTTATTAAATTACGATAAGTGGAAGTTTTATGTAAAACTGCAATATACAGAACACGAAATAAATGCGGCGAAAAAAATTAAAACGTAAATGGGAGAAATAAAGTTTGTTTGTTATGTTCAAGAATAAGTGCGTTTGTCTTTGCTAATTGTCAATCTTCAGTGACACTGCTTAAACGCGAGAATTTGGAAAGGTATTACACAACCTTGCATGAAAAGTATCAAAATGATTTTGTACTAAAGAATGAGTTAAGAAGACGAAAATGGCAAGACATAAAAAGTAGTTTGAAAGGAAAGCAATCCATGTTCTCTAGGCCAGCAAAACAATCAGTAGCTACAAGAGTTGTGTCTTTTTTTCAAATTTGCTACATACTGGCACAACACAAATAACCTTTTAGAGGTAAAATAGTAGTGAAAGAAGCATTTATTAAAGATGCTAATGTATTATTTGATGACTTCAAAAATAAAACACAAATTATGTTTGTTCAAACAGTTCCAGTTATCCTGTCCAACTGCTATCAGACGAATCAAGATCTCATATTATGGAATCTATATACTTTTCTTTGCAGTTTGATGAATCCATCGATATGACTGATACTGCCTAGTTTAAACGGATGGTATTTCTTGATATGTCAGCTAAAGAAAAATTATTAGCAGTGCTACCTGCAGTGAAAAAAAAAAACTTGCCGAGAATATATTTACACGGCTTTTCTACACCGATTAAGATTTCACCTTAAAAAAAGTGAGTCCAGAGAGTTTTTTCTTTATAATCTTTTAAATAATGAAAATTTCTAATTGTTAACAACTTCTGCATATTTCACGACTACATTTACACCTACAAAGATTCAAAATAAACGGGACGCCGAAATAAAGTGAAAAATTTTTATGTATTTGGACGAATTTTTGTACGCTGATCACAAATATGTTGTCAAAATAAGTGTATATATAATAGCGTCGTTTACGAGTTACAAAGTCTTTAATAATTTTATCAAACCTGACGTGAGTGTATCTCTTTTGACAATTTTTGCCGTAATAGCCTTCCAGAAGTAGTAACTGAACTATTCAACCATTGTAGCTACAAAATGGAACAACGCCTTTACTATCCTAATACACAAAAAAGGAGATATATCGGACCTAGAGAATTATAGACCGATAAGTCTGTTGTCACATCTCTACAAATGGTTTACCAAGATCATCACAAAACGTTTAGAACGAAAATTAGATTTCTATCAGTCTAAGGAGCAAGCTGGGTTTAGAAAAGGTTATAGAACAAATGACCACCTACAAGCACTTAAAATACTAATTGAAAAATGTGTTGAATATAATAAACCACTCACGTTGATTTTCATAGACTTCAAGAAAGCTTTTGATACCGTGGAATTACCGGCAGTATTAGGAGCATTAGAACAAAGCAGAGTAGACTATAGATATACAAATTTGATAAAACATATATACAACAACGCAACAGCATCTGTTAAACTCCATGACTTTACCGATAAATATAGAATTGAGCGAAGAATTAGACAGGGCGACACCATCTCTCCCCAACTATTCACTGCAGCTCTGGAATATGCCTTTAAAAAACTAGATTGAGCTAAAATGGGAATAAATATTGATGGTGAATACTTAAGCCACTTGCGCTTTGCAGATGCTTTTGTCATTATAGCTGAGAGTTTAAATGAAGCTCACAAAATGATGGAAGAACTAAAACAGGCAATAGAACAAATAGGCCTGAACATAAACTTTAAAAAAACAAAATACATGACCAATTTAGTTCCAAGTGATGTTATGAGGGTAGATGGGAACGAAGTACATCAGGTCTCTAGCTATATCTATTTGGGACATGAAATTAGAATAGGAAAAGACAATCAAACTTGTGAGATCCAGCGTCGCATAGGCTTGGGATGGGCAGCATTTGGCAAGATGCGAGATATTCTAAAAGGAATGCTACCGATTTGCTTGAAGAAAAAGGTTTACAATTAATGCATACTGCCAGTAATAACATATGGTTTCGAAACAATAACTTTAACCAAAAATTCTGCAAATAAATTGAGAGTAACCCAAAGAAAAACGAAAAGAGCAATGTTGTGAATAACTAGAAGAGATATGGTACCAAATAGGATAGTGAGAGAGAGGACGAAAGTGATAGATGTCATAGAGAAATATAGCACGTTTAAATGATAATAGGTGGACCAAAAGACTCATAGAATGGAGACCTAGAGAAGACAAAAGACACCGAGGCAGACCACCAAAAAATGGATGGACGACTTGAGAAAAACGCTTTCCAGCTTTCCAGAACGCTTCTATTTAGAAAGATGAAAACTGGTACGATTATTTATTATCCTTCAGAGTTGAATCGATTTTATTAGTTCTTACTTTTTAGTACCAGTCATAGGAATCCGTTTTGGGTAGGTCAACGGTTATTTTAAGGCATAACTTTTTGTGTTTCTTAACTTAACTCACGTTAAGTCGGTAGGATATACTATTCTATTAAAAAATCGATTTCAAAATTGTTCGTTTTTTCCCTTAGAAGCATTTTCGGACTTTGTAAATTGAGTTAAATTGTCTTAAAATTATCTGAGGAATCTCCGGTATTCGCTTGTCAGGGGAGTTTGATGACACCCTGTATAGCATCTAAACTTTATTTTCATACTATTATTTTCGATCCAAAAATTTGTTTGAAAGTTGCTTGGATGATAAACTAAAGCAAGTGGACTGATCACGTACATCATACTGAGCATGCTCTATCCCGAAAACAAAGTCATCTCACTTAACAGTAACGCAGTGATCTTGCAAAGGTATGAGAAGAAACAGACTAAAATGAGGTAATTTTAAAATATAAGTAGATATTGTATATTCATGTTTTACAGTTTCATTCTTCTGCTTTACTTTCAAACTACCTTATGTTTAGATGCAGACCTGTTGTTAACGATTTAAAATAAGTGGGGATTTGGAGTTTTAATAGCTTTTCTGAACATCGTTGAACAGTAGGGTGATATTCTTCTAATCACCAGTACATATTTCTTAAAATGAAATTTGATGATTATCTTGGTTGATGGCATGTTCTCCAATTGCTGATTATCCGCAATGACCACGACACACTTCTTTGTGTATAAACACTCGTTTATAGTATGTTTTAATATTTTAATGTAGTGGGTCCACACCCACTGTAAATATGGAAAATTCCTGAAGAAGACAACCTCCTCTGTGAGATGTTCAGCCGATCTTACAATCTCGCTATGTCTTCAGTCAAATGTGAAGTGTTGTTACAATGATCACTGATCCAAACCCACTGGAAATACGGTTAATTCTGGCATCAGACAACGCTGTCTTGGATCTTTGGAAAATATGTGTACAAAGTATATATGCTTCCTTTTTGCAAAGCTCCTCTAGGTGACGAAGTTGTCTTAAAATCTTCTCTAATATCACATACATTTCACTGCTATTCACGGATGTAAAAATTAAAAACATCCAATTAATTTTGATAAAAAAAAAGAAAGACATGTAGCTAAAGAGGATGTTGTTGCCAACGTTACCAAATCCAAAAGATTTTGCCGCAGTAAAATTTCAAAATATCGACCGCAAAAACCTACATACACTCCTCGATAAGACGAGAATATTTAACTAATGATAGACTAATTAGATTTAACTAATTTTAGATTAAAGTTAAGTTTTTTTATAGGTTCCTATTGGTTTTAATTGAAACATGTAATCCGTTAGTTGTTCTCAGAGCAGACTGTAGATCGCAATGACAAAGGAAATGAAAATTTGGGTTTAAGTGATTATTATTCTAGGACATTATGTAAAGAGTCTAATCCTAATCTTTCTCTATAACGATTCCAAAATCACTGAATAACAGAAAGTATACAGTCACTTATGTTATACACCTAATAAAATAGTACGCGTATCTAACTTGAACTTTGGAAAATATTCAGAATTTTTATTTCGTTAAGGTCTAAACGATCTATACAATGGTTTTTAGTTGGTACAACACCTACACATAATTAGACAAAGCATGGTTATTTTGCCTTTACATTGGTTCTTAGCGTTTCTAAATTAATTATCATATTTATGGAATAAATGAGAATTGTTTGTTGAATTTCTATGAAAACTTTGATATTTTGCTGTATCGTTTTTATTAACAAAAAAATGAAGGTATAACAAATTTTTCCCATAATTATCTTGAGCAGTGTATTTTCAGATTTAGTCTAAAGCTAATGTACGATAACTTTCCTAAGGAGTTGCGTTTTGTTTAACCTTCTTCAATGTAACAAACTATTTATTTATTGTAACACCATCAGAATTATCCTATTTAATTATTCTTTTTAAAATTGACTCGCCAATGTATATTCAAATGCTGACTATTAATAGAACAGTTTTTCATATTTTTTTATTATTTAATGTCTGCAGTAATAGACGACAACAATGGAGAAACACATAAAATGATTACAATATTAACTACATACTAACATAAAAAGAAGAATAATATAATTTGTGTAATAAACTAGATTTTAATTTAAATGAGTTTTGTGCCTAGAGCTGGTAGAAACTTTAAGGTGTTTAAAATAAAAATAAAATTTTGAGGTATACAAGGCAACTATCGAACACGGTGATTAATTTAATCTTGCCCAAGTACTTTCGATCAATAGATCATCTTCAGGGGCATCTGAAATAAGGCAAGAAACGTTTTTTATAAAAAGGAAAATTAATTCACTTGGATAAAAAACTCCAAGTTTATGGTTGAAAAAATTTTTTATATGTGATAAACGTTTATTGACTTACTTCGTCAGTTGTGGCCTATCCGACATAGTAGAATGTCATAAATGTAAAATTTGGACATAACAATACAAAATACAATACACAAAGACAAACAAACACTTTAAAATTTTAAGGAGAAGCTACATGTTGTATAGAAGCCGGAGACAGAATGGGCTGCCGGTCTGACGGAAATATTAAGATGACATGTGACAAATGACAGCTTGTGAAGGGCAGTTATGTGATCTGCACCTTTCAAAATTCTATAAAACTAAGTATTGACCAAAGGTCCAACTGACACCACTATAGGAAATCAACTGATGAAATATCAAATTATATAGTATATTTTTTATATAGATTGAATAATCCCAATCTCACACTCAAACCTGTCTATAATAATTAGGATGTTAGTTTGAGAGCAATTGAAGTTGACATAAAGTATGAATGTAAGAAAAGACTAACAATATATTAGACAGTGGATAGTTGACTACAATAAAATGGTCCACCAAGCGCTATCAGTACTGTAAAAAAGGAAAATCTGAATAGGCAGTTAAATTACTAAAAGTTAAAATCAAAATTGAAGACAAAATATATAAATGGGTTATAGTCCACGTAGTTCAGTTGAATCCACAGTCAATGGAAGAACTTTAAAATTAATATTGAAATGCTCAGTGCATGAAGTCTAAACAGTCGAGCTGAGTCCTCTACGAGGTGAAGCTGTAATAAAGTTTTTAAATATAGGATTAAATTTAGTACAATTTAAATTAATTTGAGTATTAAGACAGTGAGAGTTTTCATTTGTTTCCCTTGTAATCTCCAAATCTTTCAATAAATCCAACTCAAGATAGTTTTTCTTTCTGCTAATGTCATGTAAGATAGATGAACCAGAATTGATGTTAAAATTGTGGTTGCTGGATACTAAGTGTTGACCAAAACTTGAAGAATTTGGTCTTTTCAAATGTTCAGACACTCTAGTGGATAACTTTCTGATGGTTCTACCTACATAAGAGGCATCACAATCATCACATTTTAATTTGTAAATACCACTTTATCAAGTGTATTCATCCTATCTTTGGTATTGATTAAGAAGGAACCTAAAGTGTTATGTGATTCAAAGGAAATTTTGATGTTATCAATTGTAGAAGTAAAAAGTTTAGATATTTTATTGGAAATGCTACTAATATAAGTGAAGGAGAAATATCTGATGTTATCTGAAGCATTCGGTTGAAAAAACTGTGAAGAATATGCAAGCTTTTCTGCAATTTTTAGTTTAGCTCTATTTAGAAGTTTGTATATAATGTTGGGATCATAGTCATTATTGAAAGCAATCTGCTTAAGAGTATTAAGTTCTGTATTAAAATTATCATCAGAAAGAGGAAATTAGGGTAACTGTTGTATGAATGTAACTGTTGAAAGCAGCCATTTTATGTTGATTTGGGTGATTAGACGTTCCATGTATAACGTTATCACGCTGCAAGCGTTGCAAGCTCTAACGAAATTAAACCTTCTCCGACTATAAAAGTAAATATTTGAAAAATATGTACGAATAGACGCTGCAGCGGCTTATAAACGTATCCAAATCATGCCAATTTGTCTAAACAGGAATTCCTTCGTAAAACGATTTCCTAATACTCCATACTAGAGTAAAATAATAAAAATAACATAGATCTCGTGATCCACAACCTCTTTGCCGTACACTCGAATATGAAATGGAACGCAGAATACCACCTGTTTATTTTCTGAAGTGAAAATTTGGAAGGACTACAAAATACACTTCCGCAGCTGTTATAACTTCATCATTTGATGAAAAACGCTTTCCACGCATAAAATTTTTTAGGTATTTAAACAGATGAAAGTCGCTAGGGGCCAAACCTGGTGAATTTGGTGAATGTTCTCACAATTTGACGGATTTTAGCCATTGTCAAAAACACCAAACACATTACATTATCCTGATGAAAAAGGATATTTTTCTTCGGCAAACTGGGTCTTTTTTCACGAAATTTTTCCTTTAGCTTATTAGAAATGTTACAATAGTATTTAGAATTTAATGTTCTACCATCTTGTAAGTAATTCACAAACAAAATTCCTTTCGTATCTTAAAAAATTGATCTAACTTTCTTGGCCGATTTCTGGACACTCGTTTCGGAGTCGAAGAACCAGGTTCACACCCCTCTTTAGCCACTTTTATTGATTCAGGATCATGGAGATAAACCAAGTATCATCCAGAGTGATGAGATGGACAAAATCCACTTTCTCCTTTCGAAAACGCTTTAAATGTTGCTGAGATGATCACATTCAAATGTGATTTTGTTCCATTTTTAACGAATGTCCGAATGCGGCACAGATTGTAGACACAGCCAAAGACACAGTCAAAATATTGCTCACACTACCCAATCAGTTGCATAGGGCTTTTACTAAATCTCTTTTAGTCACTCGACGATTTTCCAATACAATATCCTATACTTTTTTACTATTTCTGGTGTTGCTGTCGTTTTTGCATGTCCTCGGCGTGGATCATCTTCGAATTTTTAATTAATTTTAGGAAGTTCATAGTTGAAATCTTTTTAAACTTAAGAATAAAAACGTGTCTTATTGGGAATTGGTTATTGAAAGAATAATAAATTTTTGGGGTTTTACCTATAGAATAGCTCTGTTTCTACTTGCAACTATACTACCCAAGATTATATCTTTTAAAGATTGATTTCATTTAATTTTGACGTTTATCTGGTTAATATTATATTCATAACTTTCTTTTGATAAATATTTTTTCATAATTGTTATATTTTTATTACGAATTTTAAACGTTTCTGTCTAAAAATATTTATTGTGAATAAAAATCGATTTACAATGTCTGCACATATTTTTCATATTGTTTCATAAGTTCATGGCTGTTACACCATTGATTTTGACATCCTAATCTAACCTTATAGATACACCGGAAATAAATGTTGCACATCCTTTAAAATTGATTTCCCATTTAGTTTTAAGAAAATAAATCATCGTGGATATTTATTTCAATTCATTTGTAAATATTAAGATGAACGAAGGTTTTGTACATGACTGATAGTCATCTCTTAATAGTATTATAAATGAGATAGGTTAATAAGTTTTTTTATTTGCCTATTGTTATTTGAAATATTACCATATTTGCATATTTAGGATATGTTTGGAATTATACTTTACGGTCATCAAATGCTTAAACCATGAGGAATATTTTATAAATTATATATACATATATATATATATATATATATATATATATATATATATATATATATATATATATATATATATAGTAAACTCTTAAATATTGGGGAAATCTGCAAGAAAACTCTAATGTGTATCAATTATTTCACCTAACGTTTTCGCCAAAGAGAATTAATTCGGCTTCTTCAGGGCTGAAAGAGAATAAATTATAATTAGCTACCATATATTATCTAATAAAAAACATTTACCTTACCGTAAATTTTAGAAATGTCGAGTTATGATGTTAAAAAACTTTAGCTAGTAACAACATAGTGGTGTTTTTTTGTTACTATGTGCAAAAAAGTTTATTTGTTAACGTTGGAAATGTATGGTAGCTTTGAACTTAAAACGCAAAGGTTTACCCAAGGTTAATCGAAAAAACCCAATGTAACTACTTTTAAAGGATGTAATTCTTTGAATTGTCGGCAATAACTAAATTTTTGATTGTTGTAAAGTTTGAATGTGAGCTTCTGTTTTCATAGAACGCAAGCGCCGAACAATTACAAGTAGTACTTTTGAATATCTATGTCGTTAAGGTTCATTGGTAAAACCGATGAAGTTAGATCCCAGTCTGGGGAGATTAGTTTAGAATTTTCTTAATTGAAATTCTTTTTTTTTAATTAGTATATTGTTCAGGTATTATTATAATAATATCTTATTGAGATGTATCTAAGAAAAGCAAGGGAATGTTATCTTTTTTAGTTAATGAAAATTATTATTAAAGTAGGTTAGTTGTTAATAGATATATCAGTCAAGTTAGTTATCTGTGATGTTTTATTAGTCTTTGTATCTGATTTAAGCAAAAAGTGGTATATATCGCTTAGATTCTTGTTTTCACGGTGGAGAATTGAAGTGTTCGTATAGTCCATGTGATGACCAGTGGAATGGACATGTTTGGCTAATGCACAGCGGTCAGGGTGAAGTCGAGAATCACTTTTGTGTAGTGTAATACGTGATTTCAATAATTGAGATGTTTGGCCGATGTAGGAATTGTTGCAAGAGAGGCATGGAATGTTGTAGACAATATTACTAAGCCTATCTATGGAAGTCTTATCTTTTATCTTCGAATAAAGGTTATTAATTGTTAGGGCTGATCTACAAGCCACATTAAGTTTGTACATCATTTTCTTCTAGTGGGCGGAGTCCATTTTCTATCTTTTTTGGCCATCTTTTTTTAGGCATTCTCTGAAGGTGTCCATAGCAGGTTAGTCTTTTGGCTTCGATAATATCTATTATGTCTAGGTCAATTTCCATTTCTCACCTAATGTCTACGTACCTCACTCTATTAAGCCTAGTGTGCCGGCAACATTGTCTCCAATACTCCATTTCTATGGCCCTAATTTTTTATTTGTTTCTTTGATTGATTTTTCCAAGTTCGGCGCCGCACAACCCAATACTTTCTACCAATGTTTTTTTAAATTCTTCTTTTATTTTCTTTTGTTATTTTATTATTCCACAATAGTCCATGCAGCTATCTAGTGGCTGATCTTGCTTGGCCAATCCTAGAATGTATTTCTTTGGTACTCTCTGCTTTTGATGTTATTTGGACTCTTAAGTACTTGAAGATGTCAGTTGATTTTATAGTTTCCAATTTAATTTGTAGGCTTTTTGGTTTTTCTCCTGTAATTTGTATATTAATTGTAAGGGTCAACTTGTACTCCTCTCACAGTTTTCTTAGCATATAGTCTATATCTGTTGCCGTGGCTGTATCTGTCACAGCAAATGGAGGAAATTCAGTTCCTTCACTTGTTATTTTCCCTAGAGTCCACTTAAAGGATCGTTTTCTAGCATCTGGCCCTCCCGGATTTTTCGAAGGAACAAATCCATTGGGGTGGATAAAGAATGAGCACTTCTTGGACTTTTGTAAACATTAAATGTTCTTTGGAGTGGCCAATTTTTTTGGTTTTACTGGACAATTTTGATTTGCATTTGTAGATAGCGGCTCTAAATTATTTAAAAAGTAGAGGAGTAACAGTTTGTTCATTTGTTCGCATAGGTCTGTCTATGGAACTTCAACGCCTCGATAGGTCTGTCTATGGAACATTTAAAAAATACGTTAGTTCAGCCTGTGACTCCTAGATCACTTAAAATCTTAGACTTACGATATACGATATCCCGACGATTTTTCGATAGGCTTACTTCCTCTGCTACTTGCAGCAATACCAAAAAATATTATATCGGAATTTTAGAGTCTGGAATATCTCCATTTATTAAGTATATTTTCAGTGATCACGAATTAAATAAAATATAATATATAATGAAATAAAAAATAAATACTACATAAAATAATACTAATTGTCAGCTATAAATGTATGCAAAGAATTATACCAATTTAATCTATCAGTGAATATTTTAAAATTATTATCAACAAAAAAAACCAACTACATACTTGTACTAAAAAAAAACAGATACCTTAACTGGAAAGCGAATAAAATTTCAATTAACTGGGTATGTCCATATACAATATTGATGGATTACCAACAGTAATTATTGGTCAAACGTTTAACGCCAGACATTTAGGAACATCGATAAGGATAAAATATTTGGAACCATAAAAGCAAACACCACATCGTCATATTTTTTAGGTAGGATTATATGACAAAACGCACCGTCACGATTGGAATAAGGTCTAATATTTAGTCATAATGCTAAAAGACTGTCTCATCATGATATTCTAACTAATTTTTATCAGTAGCATAATATTCTATTTATATTTTTGGACTAAAATTATATAGAATACCATTAAAAATTTCCAATTATTAACTGTTTTAATAATCAACTAAATTGTAAAATTCTAAACCTCTAACATAAAATATACTAAGATATTACAATTACAAAGAATGATCTGACTATCTCTCTTTCAATTATTTTCTTGTTGTTCATTAATTCTGCTTCTTCTTCTTTTTATATAGACATGACTCTGTCTGTTTGTGAATGCGCCTCCAGTAAGTTGTCGTTCCATCGTTTTCGGGGTCTTCCTACTAATCGTCTTCCTATTGGGGAACCGTTTCTTACCGTCTTTACTACTCTATTTGTTGTCATTCGGCTTATTTGATCGTTTCTTGCATCTATGTCGTATATCTGTACTTCTAGCTCTGTCTCGTAGTGCCTTACCATCAATTTTTTGAGTGTTTTCATATCTGCTGTTTCTAACATCCTTTTTGTCCTCTTTGTGTCAGGTCTTGTTATCGCCGCGTATGTCATCATTGGTCTGATGACTGTTTTGTAAATTCTGCCTTTCATTTCTTTCCCGATATTTTTATTTCTCCATATTGTTTCATTCAGGTAGCCTCCGGCTCTGTTTGCTCTATTCACTTGATCCTCTACTTGAGTTTCGAGCTTTCCGTAGCTAGATAATATGATGCCTAGATATTTATACTCCATCACTTGTTCTATTATCTGACCTTCCAGTTGAAATTTATATCTTAGTAAATTTGCTGTTGTAACCATGCATTTTGTCTTATTTGGGGAAATAAGCATGTTAAATTTTCTGGCGGTTTTATTAAATCGGTGCAGCGCAGCATACGTTTTAAATTATATTCACTTTCAGAGATATCAAATTCACTCCGTGCAGAGGCTTCATATTTGGTATCCTTTTTTAGTTCTTACTTTTTTTATTATTTCATCCACAATCAGGTTGTACAATGGAGGACACAGGAAATCTCCCTGTCTTATCCCATTGCCAGCTTCAATAGGGTTAGTTAGTTCTTCTTCTACTTTTATTTTTATTTTGTTGTTTGGGTAGATATTTTCGATCGTTTTGATTATTCCTAGAGGCATCTCTCTTGCGTACAGTAAATGGATAACGTCTTTTAATTTGACCCGGTCAAATACCTTCTTAAGGTCTACAAAACATAAATATGCCGGGTTGTTGTATTCTAATGATTTCTCCTGCACTTGCACTTGCCTCGATATAAATATAGCGTTGGTGCATGATCTTCCTGATCTAAAACATTGTTGTTCTTCTGCCAGTGTTATAATATCATTCAGTTTATTTGTTATCACTTTGGTTGTTAATTTTAGTGTTGTGTTTAATAAAATAATTCTTCCGTAATTTTGCAGGTCCGATTTGTTTCCCTTTTTGAAAAGAGGTATTAGGATGATTGATCTCCATTCTTGAGAAATTCTGTTTTGTTCCATTTTGGATTAGTTTTAATAGTTGTTTGGTCGGATCTAGTCCTCCGTACTATGGGAATTCGTTTGGTATTATGTCCTTTCCTGGTGATTTTATATTTTTTAATTTCCTTAATGTTTCCTTTACCTCTTTCTTCTTAATATTTATTTTTTCGGTAGTCGTCACCTCTGGTGTTGGTGATTCATAATCGTCACCTTTAGCAAATAGGGATCGAAAGTAGACCACACATGTTTCCTTCTGAATGTGTTTCGTTTTTATTAGTTCGTTTGTCTCCTTTCTTTGACCTCTGATCATTCTCTATATTTCTTTTTGTATTTCATAGAAGTCGTCTTCCATCTGTTTTGAGCCCTGCCAGTGTTCCCTTGTTATTTATCCAACTATAGTATTCCTTTCATTTCTGATTTGTTTATACTGGTTTTATGCCTGTTGTTTTTGTTGTGTTATGTATTGTAAAAAGGCTTTCGTCTTTAGTTTACATTTTGTCTTCACTTCCTCTCTAAACTATGCTGTTTTCTTTTTTAATATATTAGTGTTCATTACTTTCCTCTCTTCAAGTGGTTCTGTTGCTGCGTTAATTATGTTATTTTTGGGTTTCTCCCAGCTTTCCTCGATGTTATCGTTTTCTAATATTTCATTACCAGCGATCTTCTCTGATATTCTTTTCGTGTATAAGTATTCCGTGGATTCCGTATTTAGCCCTTCGACTTTGATTTTTGTTTGTGTGGGCGCCGCTCTCTTGGCTGGGAAGTATTTCAAGATGATTCTTATTTTACATAATACTAGGCTATGCCCTGTTTTTCAAACCGAAAATATGAAAAATGTTAGGCTTGCTCAGGCTCTAAGCTCTCAAAATTGAACACAGAATGTACATTTTTTATGTTATCATTTAAAATATGATTTTATGTTCAGAATGTACATTTTTTATGTTATCATTTAAAATATGATTTTATGATTTAGTATTAAATCTACTATAACTTCGTCATTTGCTTCAACTAATATTGCTTGTTCTAAAATTTGAAACCTAAAATGTACAAAATATATACCTTGGATGAAAAAAAAACAAAAAAAATTAATTATTTTGCTGTCAAATACGACATTTGTCTGACAGTAACCAACTAATTAACGTGAAGTACCAATTCGACCATTTGATAACTCTAAAATTACATATCCGTTAAAACTTTAGCGTTTTCAAAAATAGCGTTTACGTGTCAAAATAATGGAAGGATAACATTTTACTTGATAACTCTCTACGATGGATGTATGTTGGTTGGTTATAACTTAACATATGACAGATCTTTGTTTACGGGTGTTATTAAATGTATATTCGTATTGGTCCTTGTGGTCGAAAAATGTGTTGTTTTTTCTTAGTTCGTTATTAGTTCAGAAGTTTATTATCAGTTTCCCATTTTCGTTTTTGAGATCCTCGTTAATGATTCGCCTATTCGAGTCTTAAAATCCCCCAATTTTATCATCTTCCCTCTGACTTGATCTACTACTTGTTATAATTGACGTCATAAAACGCTTCCCTTGTAGTTTGAAGCTAGGTATTTTCTGGGCCTAATACTCTGATGATGTTCAAGTCTTTATTTTCCATTTTTGTCTTTGCTGTTACTATTCTTTCTGATGTATTGACACTCTTTGATGTGATTTTGGTACATTTTTAGTAAGGCTACACCTTCTTTGGTCCTGTTTTCTTTTGCTACTCCACTGTACTGTAGAGCACAAATGTCTATTTCTCTCTCTCTCTCTCTCTTTCTCTCTCAGCACTTGGGCTATTTCTTGGTCCCTTGAGTTGAGCGATCTGATATTGCAAGTAGTAATTCTCATCTAGGTTTTGGATGTTTTCCGCTTGTCCTTATTTCTTGCCGTAGTCGTATTCATAGTATCAATCCAGTTCCAAGACAGTACATTGTTTCTTTGAGCAGTATTTGTTTTTACGATTGATAGGTTGCTAACCTTGCCAATCACCCTACACATTTTATCCGGGCTTGGGATCGGGTGTGGTAGCTGCAGAGCAACTCAATCTACCCCGCAATCACCCCAGGCAGTGTTTACTTGTAATTGTAGCTGAAATATTACTACATTTTTTAAGAATACTTATCTGAGGCTGAATATGTACTTTGATGTACAGATCTGTGAAGTTTATTACTATTACCAACAGATTTTGTGGCAGATAAACATGAAAATATTTGTTACCGCTTTTACATTAAATACACTTACTAATTTATTTATTTTGTAGACATTTTCGGTTTGTGCTTGTTAATGCTCATTTACAAAATCCCACTGCAGGATCACTACGTTCATAACGTAATTCCTCAAACTCACATGAATTTTACTGACAAAATCTGCTCAAGAGGTATATCCATGGTTTTATATAAAATTAAAGCAAATTTTTTCTTAATAGAAAAAATGATCGAAAATAGGGGTTGCCAGATGTTAAAAACGCGAGGTATCAAAAATAAAGTAAAATAGAGTTAGGGCGCAATGACCCTGATTTGACAAGTGATAATATGTATATTATTATATATCTATCGACGCATGCTTTAAAAACTTACATAACTTACGCAAACCAGTAGCGTTGCGCGCTAGCTGGCTTATATTTTCTCTTTGATACCTCGCGTTTTAACAGCTGTCAACCTAATTTTCGACCATATTTTTCAGGCAAACCTATATTATCATATTAAAAAAAATTAGCTTTAATTTGATATTTGCGGCCACTTTTTGACTGGCAACCTATTATCAATGTTTTCTTTTATTTTAATTCTATGTAAAAATATGAGTTTGATTAACTACGTAATGAACGTAGTGATCCTGCAGTGGGATCATAGGCTATTACATACACATTTCATTGTTGGATCTAAGGCTCACTTAGACATCCAAATATTAGGAGTCCTTTAATAAAATTCATCTTAAACACAATCAGCAATGGCATCACCAATTATAAAATACTCTCTCTATTCGAAAGTAGTTAGTATCTTATGTTAGCTAATTAAATAGTACACTCCGCCAAAAAAGTATCGTATCACCTATGAAACTGCAAATTTTGTATTAAAAATAATTTAAAACATGGATTTTTTACTGTTGTTTTTTTTTGTTTTTTAAGTACGTAACAAGTATTAAAAGAAAAATGCAGAATGTACAAAAAACAAAGTTTGATTTAATTTATCTCGTAAATTACAACTAAGCGCAAGAACAGCATTGAAAAAAATAAAAATCAAAAGTAATGATAATTTAGTAAGACGTATTGTCTCTTCTAGCTCATATAACATCTAGACAGCGTTGTGGCATACTTCCAATTAATCTTCTTGGATAATCTTGATCGATATTATCTCATTCTATGATTAACAACCGTTGCAAGTCCTAAAGATTAGCTGGCGTCACATTACCAGATCTCACCCTTCTGTAAAGATGGTCCCAAACATGTTTGATTGAAAGGTGCTCGGTGACGATATTTGCGACGTGTGGGCGTGCATTGTCATGCATTAAAACAAAGTCATTACCAATAAATGGGGCGTAAGAAACAACATGCATTTCGTTACGCCCCAAAGCATAATAGATCCTTCTCCAAAGTTTGTCGCCGGTCTTAGGTTGAATTGAAAATAACGCTTGCCGTCTTGTGTATAACCTAGTATTCTTCCATCCAAAGTGTATAAACAAAATTTTGACTCATCCGTAAAGAGTATTTACCCCAGTCGTCGATATTCCAGGTTACGTGCTCTCTTGCAAATGTTAAACGTGCTACCCGGTGTTCCATTGTAAGTCTCGGGGCAGTGGCAGCTACTCTGGCTCTAATTCCAGACTGTCTTAAGATGTGCCTAACAGTTTCTGAAGACATACGTAAATTTCGAGTCTCGGCTAAGTCATGTTGAAGTTGACTTGCAGTTACATGTCTTCGACGAAAAGTCTGAAGGACTAAAAATCTATTGTTCACATGCGTAATTGCTCTTGGCTGACCTGTTACTGTCACTTGATCTCTCGTTAAATTTAAATTTATATTGTCATGACCTGTCATACTCAATATTTAATACAAAATTTTAAATTAAACGCAAACTGTATACTTTTTACAAAAGTAAAATAAAGACTGATAATATAAAAACCAGACAAAATAGCAATTAACATTTTTTTTCTTAAACAGTAAGCTGTATTTACAAATTTCTTTTTAATATTTATTCTATCCTTAATATCCTTAAGGGCCTTAAAGAAATAATTTAAATTAACCTAATGCTGTCAGCAATATTTGTAATTTTATAAGTGATGCGATACTTTTTTGGCGGAGTATATTTCCTTAGCTTCAGAGTTTTTGAAAATATTTAAAATAGACCGCACATAGGCAGAGTGGTTTGTCTAAGTTTATTTGACTTACTTTTATTACATTCCTGGCAATAAACTCTCCGTATATATTCCAAAAGAGCTTAATAAATTTTAAATAGTCATATTTTTTTAAAATTTGTGTTTCTGCTAAAGAAAACAATTTTATACATAAGTTAGGTTAAGTTATAATTGTTTTTAATTATTTTTGTGTGAGTGATAGTGACAATAATGAACCTTCCAAAGAAAGGCTTATTCCAAGCCTTTCAGTTAGCTTTGGAGCATTTTATGTTTATGGATTTAATTACAAATGTATCTATATTTCTTATGTTAGTTGATCGAACAAGAATCAAATATTAAGATATGACAAAATTTGTGATAATAAAATGTCAGTTTATTTAAGATATTTACAAAATAATCAGTGGCAAAGCTAAAGTTTTTTGTAAATTTGGTATTTGTAAATTTTTTAAGAAAAATGATACATTTGATTCATTTTCATCGAAAACTTGCACATAATACGTACTCCTTCAATTATTTTTTCGAAGAGTATTTTGTTAACATTTTCAGATTATCACTTGACCTTTTCGGATATAATTTTATATTCATTTTCTTCCATATCAAACTTTTGTATTGTCGCGAGTACGGTGTCTTGAAACAAATAACAAAAACTTTCCCGCCTAAAATCGTACAAAATTATGTGGCACCTGAAGGTTCTTGCTATTAAAACACTTGTAATGTCTTACTCATCTTTAAATCATAAAAACCAAACCGCACCTCTGCCTTCTTGACCTATTTAATGAAAATTAAATAAAATAACGAGTACCATGCGCTGATTTGTTTATGCGGCTATCTCTTTTGTAGATATCTTTTCGTCACATCTATCAAAAATTATAGTTTTCTTGGAATTATTAGTATTGCTATGTTCGCGACAAATCAAGATTATTTCACAGTGATAAATGTGAGAGAGAACCTTGGCATGCCTTGCTCTTCGTATCTTTTAGATTTTTGTTTTGAATTTTAAACAAGAAAGATTTGTGATTTATATCTAACGTAAGTGGTTAACTGATGAAGTATAAGTATTACAGTAGGTTGCACAAATTTATATAGGTGCAACACTTTTTTTTAATTACGGAGATGTTGCAAAAGTATTACAAGAGGACAACAAGAGCTACTGAGATAAATTCAATAATGTTTTATCAACCAGTATGAGATAGGACAAAGAAAACAGCCAAAGAGTATCGCTATAATAGATATATATTTATATAGGTATATATATATATATATATATATATATATATATATATATATATATATATATATATATGTATTTATATATTTATATATATATATATATATTTATATATTTATATATATAATATATATATATATATATATATATATATATATATATATATATATTATAGCTATACTCCTTGGCTGTTTACTTTGTTCTATCTCATACTGGTTGATAAAAAACATTATTGAATTTATCTCAGTAGCTCCTGTTGTCCTCTTGTACCTAATACTTTTGCAACATCTCCGTAATTAAAAAAGAAAATAAAATTGTTGTACCTATATAAATTTGTGTATAAATATATATATATATATATATATATATATATATATATATATATATATATATATATATATATATATATATATAAGTGCACTCGTAAGTGAATGCGATGTTTTCGGTCAATTTGGAGATAAAAAAGACAAGAGTTGTGCTACTTTATCTCTTTAATGAAGACGTTTCGCCCACGGTTTAATGAGCATCATCAGTTAATCTAAAAGAGTTCATCTAAAAATCGCTTATAACATCTAAAATGTTATTAGCGATACATCTAATATAAAAAACAATTAAGTAAATAATCTTACATTTAAAAGATCTGTAGCGTTAAAATGTTAATAATTTGAAAAAACATCAAAATAAGGCAAACATAATCTAATAAATATATCAGCAAAAAAACAGAATCACAGAACCCAGGAAGATTCCCAATGTATGGAATTTTGTATTAATTTTTTAATTTAATTTTTGACAACATTGATTGATTATAAAATCTATCAAAAAATGTAATTGTCAATTTTGAAATATTATATTACCAACGGCACGGCTCAGGGTTCTTGACTGTTAAGTATGACTATAACATGCGAAATGACGTATAAAAACGCCAGAAAAAATATATCTATAAGTGTCTACAGAGAATTCTAGCATCATTAAAATGCACAGCATGTTTGGTGTTGATTGCATGTAGTGCAAGGGCACAGGTATGTTTAGACAGTTTAATGTCACTACGATGTGAAGTAAGGCGTCCTTTAAGGGAACTGCCCGTCTGACCAATATAACATGCATCACATTCAAAACAGGGTATGTGATATATATATATATATATATATATATATATATATATATATATATATATATATATATATATGTATATATATATATATATATATATATATATATATATATATATATATAAGAGTAAGAAAAAAGAAGTACTTGTGACTCGTTTGGAAAAAATATAACACTGTTTTTGATGGGTTGGAGTCAATAAAAGGGGCTATTTGTTGACTATTTTTTACTCGAGCTTTCAATTGTGATTACAATTTTTATCAAGAGCTTCTAAAAAATACAAAATGTCTTACAAAGTTGAACTAGAAATAAAAAATTTTTTGTTAACTCACCAAATAAAATTAGTTTCTTATATAAAACTACTGCTTACATAATAAATACAAAAAATATTAATAAAAAAATGCCTTATCCTAATAATTGTTTCTCTGAAAAATTTAGATGAAGTTTCTTAAGAAAAAAATTGAATTTATAAACAAAAATAGAATAGCTACAACCAGCCTAAAATGACATAAATACTAACTTAAAAATTTTTATTTTTGACATATTGTCAAAAATAAAATTTTGTTTGTTAAGTAACAAAAAAGAAGAAGATTTATTCACCATTGATAGATGCCCGAAAAAATGTAACAAATACATGGAAAATTCAAAATGTGATATTTTACTGACTGCATAAATTAAATAGAAATTATATAATTATAAATTTTGCTTAAATTTTGAATTTTGAATGGGATCTAGTCTTTCACCCATTCTAAGTAGCTATGTCATGGATGATGTTATTAGTGATTGTATCAATAATTGCACTTTTTTCATTCCATTTATCAAAAGATATGTAGATGATCTAGTTTTGGCACTTCCTAAACACAAAATTTTTGAAACAGTCAACATTTTCAACAATCATAATCAACATATACAATTTACAGTTGAGGAAGAGGTAGATAATTCTCTACCATTCCTTGACATGAGAATTGTAAGAAATACAGACAATATGTTGAAAACTAGATGGTTCAGAAAACCCATATGTAGTAATAGATTTATAAGCTATTACTCTAATCATCCAAATAAAATGAAAATGAACCTTATAACAGGATTAAAGGAACGTGTTTTAAAACTTTCTCATCCAGACTACCTACAAGAAGATCTTCATTTGTTAAAAAATATTTTAATTGAAAACTCTTATCCTCCTGATATGCTACATAGGATGCTTTTTTCTAATTTATTAAATATAAATACCTTAACACCATTTTTTGCTAAATCTCAAAACACTGTATCCAACAATCAAAACATATATTATCATTCACTACCTTTTATACCATCATTAACTCCTAAATTAATACAAACATTAAAGGTTATTGACAATATAAAAATAGCAACAAAGAACATCAAAACTATTTCATCTTTATATTCCAAAACTAAATATCCTATAGACAAATTAGATCAAACAAATGTAGTATACAGCATTGTTTGTACTCAGTGTGAAGCTGAGTATATTGGTGAGACTGGAAGAAATCTCTCAAATCGCATTATTTCTCACAAGAGTGATTGTAGAATTAAGAAACCATCTTGTGCTTTGGCAGAGCATGTAATAGACAAAGACCATATTATGGATTTTGATAATATTAAAATTTTATGTAATGAAAGTAATAAATTTAAAAGAACTTTTTTGGAAATGGTTTGTATTAGCAAAAGTGATAATAATTTAAACAAAAGGTCAGAAATTCAAAATTTAAGCAAAATTTATAATTATATAATTTCTATTTAATTTATGCAGTCAGTAAAATATCACATTTTGAATTTTCCATGTATTTGTTACATTTTTTCGGGCATCTATCAATGGTGAATAAATCTTCTTCTTTTTTGTTACTTAACAAACAAAATTTTATTTTTGACAATATGTCAAAAATAAAAATTTTTAAGTTAGTATTTATGTCATTTTAGGCTGGTTGTAGCTATTCTATTTTTGTTTATAAATTCAATTTTTTCTTAAGAAACTTCATCTAAATTTTTCAGAGAAACAATTATTAGAATAAGGCATTTTTTTATTAATATTTTTTGTATTTATTATGTAAGCAGTAGTTTTATATAAGAAACTAATTTTATTTGGTGAGTTAACAAAAAATTTTTTATTTCTAGTTCAACTTTGTAAGACATTTTGTATTTTTTAGAAGCTCTTGATAAAAATTGTAATCACAATTGAAAGCTCGAGTAAAAAATAGTCAACAAATAGCCCCTTTTATTGACTCCAACCCATCAAAAACAGTGTTATATATATATTATATATATATATATATATATATATATATATATATATATATATATCGTACATCTAGTTCAATACTGCCACAACTCCAAAAATTCCAATTTTGAGTTAAGGCTTTAAAAAGGTTGCATATATGATACCCATCTAATGCAATACAACCTTAACTGAAATATTGTCTTGGATAAGTATAAAGTAAGATATTTCGGTATTACACTGTAGGGTTTTGAAATGCAATATGGCCATAACTAGGAGATGTGGCGATAATACACTCCGCCACAATACAACCGATGTAATTCAATACAACCACAACTGCAAAAATTGTTAAATTAGTGGTACGATTTTATCAGTTCTCAATTATTTATGCACGAGGTATCCACGTTTCTAGTGTACAACTATTTGATTGAAAGTCTGAAAACAGTATATAGTGATATTATTATTAACTTTATTATTAAACACGATGTAAAGGGCAAGAAAAATGCTTGGACTAGCTTTGCAAAGCTATCTTAAAGATGATGAGAATCTGAGAGACAATTCAGAGGTTTCTGAGGTTATGAATGACATCTCCTTTGTGTTGACGGAGGTTTGTATTTCAACAAAAATCACAGTGAGGTTTTACTTAATGTATGTAATTTTTTAGCTTACTCGGTTGCGTTACCCGTGCAATCAAATCATACCGCAAATACATTTGAAGATCAAGAAAATCTACATACAGACCCTTGCCAGGATGATTACATAGAGCAGGTATATTTTTATGAAACGATAAACGGTTACTGGATCGGTGAAGAGAACACATAAATTCTTTCCAAAGGGTAGAATCACATTATCTTAGAGCACAAACTACAAAGGAATACATAGATGGTTCACTTACTTTAGCTCAAATGTATCGCTACTACAAACTACAGGAAGATAGTGAAGGAAGGCCTGTGGCTAAAAAGCACTTACAAGCATATTTTCAAAACTGAGTTTAACATAACTTTCTTTCAGCCAAAAAAAGATCAGTGCGCAATTTGTGAATCATATAAAAATTCTTCTGCTGAACAGCAAGCTACTCTTCATCAAACTTATAATAAACATATCCATAATAAAATTAGAAGCAGAGAAGAAAAAGCACAAGATCTAACAAGGCAAAAGATAATTCTCAAGTATTGGTAGCTTGTTTTTATTTGCAGGCGATCCTTCCTACACCTTGTGGAGATGTTTCAAGCTTCTACTTTAAATGCCGCCTGAACTGCTTCAACTTTACAATTTTTCAGATATTGCAAAAGACTGGTTACTGTTACTTTTGGTACGAGGCTATTGCTAACCGCGGCTCAAACGAAATAGCTACGTGTCTGTTTGATTATCTTTCAAATCATTGTAATGATAAAGACTTTATATTTTATAGCGACAATTGTGTTGGGCAAAATAAAAATAAATTTAGTTACCATGTATCTCTATGCAATTGGAAAAATTAATATTAAATCAATCACACATACATTTTTAACAGTGGGACATACCCAAAATGAAGGGGACGCCATGCACGCAACTATTGAGAGGCAAAAGAAGAAAATACTTAAAACAGGTCCCATTTATGTTCCTGCACAATGGCCTGTCATCATAAGATCTGCAAAAAAAGAGGAAAATCCTTACAATGTAAAAGAAATGTCAACAGAAGACTTTTATGAGTTTAAAGATCTCAATTCAAAAATTGGAGGAAATTTTACAAAGAATACAAAAGATGAAAAGGTAGTCTGGAATGATATCTAAGTTATTAAAGTTGTAAAAAGCAATCCTGGATCTTTCTTCTATAAAACAGATTATAATGCCGATGAGTTCGAAGAGGTCCATTTTAAAGCATCGACAAGGGGGCGTTCAGCAACTGTGGAAGCAGTAATCGATTTAAAAAAGGCGTACATAAAGCCTCCATCGATATCCGCAAATCCAATCAACACCTTTTGGAACTGTACAATAAAAACTTAATATTACCTGTTTATCACAATTTTTATAAGGACTTAGTTAATAGTAATTAAAAAAAATGTTCATACACACTTGTAATAATAATAATAAAAATATTTTTTGTAAGAACTAGTTGATTTTTTTATTATGTTGCCGCCGTATCTCCTATTTATCGTTTTATAAATGACTTTCTTTACAATGCAATATCGCCATAACTATCAAAATACAATTAACGTTTTATTTTTAATAAATTGTAATAAGATCCAGCGAATAACTGTATAATTTGCTAACTAAATTGTAATTTTGAAGCCAGTCATTCTAAAAATAAATTATTTACAAAGCATAACACGTTTGCTACAGAACGTTTTGCTCATTTCTCGAAATTATTGTATTTTGGACTTGTGGCACTATTGAACTAGGTGTGCGATATATATATATATATATATATATATATATATATATGTATATATATATATATATATATATATATATATATATATATATATATGTATATATATAAATCCATATAAATAATCCATATAAATAAATATTTTCCATCAGCGTACCTTAGATGGTTCAAGCGTTGTCCACAAATTTTTATACCTTTTTTGTCCCATTCTAATCTTTTAAAAGTATCTTCAAGAGCCTGATTGAAAAGTTTCGGTGATATTGTATCACCCTGTCTCACGCCTCTACTTATTTGTAATGATAATAATATTTACTCAAATTAATCCATGCAATATCAATTGGATTCATTATAAATTTTAATAGATTTACGTTTTCCTCTATGGTAGTTACGATGGTGATTCCTTAATTTCAAAGTTAATTTTGAAACAATAACCTATTTTGCGGACGTGCATTATCTTTATTGACTAGCAGAAAAATGTAGCAATTAAAAAATTATACATGATAGTTTATTAATAATACATCCGTTTCGTACCTATTGATAAGTTTAATACTGCCTTATTCTATTACAACTAAATATGTCAGAATTTGCATCGAACTACGTGATAAAAACAATATTGCTTTGGAATATTTTTTATGTTGACATAAAAAGATATGCAAACAAAATTTGAAACACTAACGTAATTTTTGAATTCAAATAAAGTTGGAATTTTTTTTCGGAACCCATTTCATTTATGATCCACATTGCAGAATACCAACGTGTACAGGTCTAATGGATGGGTAGGTTTCATGTGATTTGGGAGTCATTTAGTAGTTTCCAAAAAATTGATTACTGCTTGCTATCGAATGCATTGCAGTCATGTAAGAAATGGTTTACTGTTTCAGGTTCCCTGCATCAAATTCTGTAGCTAAGGTCTCAATGTAAAACCCAAAATACATACCTATTACTAAATGGTCCTTCAAAGCCAATTACAAAGCCTATTAAAAATTTGGAGATTTCAATGCAAAGATTGGGAAGGAAGCAGCGTACAAACCAACAATAGGTAACCATAGTCTTCACGATGTTAGCAACGATAATGGAACAAGGCTAATAGACTTTGCAGCATCCCACAATCTACTAATAAAATCGACAATGTTTGAACACAAGAATATACACAAACAAACATGGGTTTCCAACGACGGCGTCACAAGAAATCAGATTGATCATGTTCTAGTAGATGCCAGGAGGGGTAGTAACTGTCTAGACGTAAGAAGCCTAAGAGGAGCTGATGGAGACACGGATCATTTTCTTGTAAAAGCGAAGATAAGGACAAGAATAGCGTCCAAAAAAACACACAAGAATACACCAACACAATTATGGAATACCGAAGTTCTACGTAATAAGGAGACAGAACAGAAATTTCAAAAGGCTATAAAAATCGCTCTAGCACAGACAGAAAACTATAACAACATAGACTCAGCTTGGAAAAATATCAAAGTAGCTCTGACAAGCGTATCAGATGAAATACTAGGACACAAAAAGAAAACAACAAAAAAATGGTTCGATGATGATTGCCTGAACTCCATATTAGCAAGAAATATGGCTAGAAGGAACATGCTACAAAGCCCCTCGCACAACAACAATGAAATGTATAGACAAAGAAGAACAGAGACAAGAAAACTAATGAAAAGGAAGAAGAGAGAGTATCAGGAACAAATAATCAGAGAAATAGAAGAAAAAAGAAAGAACAAACAAGCGAGGCAGTTCTTTAAAGGAGTTTCAGATATCAAGACCGGGTACCAAGCAAGAACAGGAAACTTTCTTCAAAACGACAGTGGACAGCTTATCACTGATGACAAGGAAATCTTAAAAACCTGGAAGGAATACTTCTATCAACTATTGAATGACCAATCTAGCAGAAGTACATCAAACATAGAGGTACATACAGCTGAAATAGAAGACCAATACCCGACATACGAAGAAGTAATACAGGCAATTAAAAAACTCAAAAATAATAAGACACCAGGTAGCGATGGTATACCCGCAGAGTGCTTAAAACATGGAGGAGAAGCATTGTACAGTTCGATATACAAGCTAATTCAAGACATTTGGCAAGAAGAAACAATGCCAGATGAATGGAAAGAAGGGGTTATTGTACCAATACACAAAAAAGGAAACAAAAAGCAATGTATTAACTAGAGGGGAATAACACTCCTAAACACCACCTACAAAATCCTTGCAAACATCCTGCTAGAAAGAACCAAAACATACACAGAAGAAATTGTTGGAGATTATCAATGCGGATTTAGACCGGGCCGCTCTACAATTGACCAGATATTCACAATAAAACAGATAATGGGAAAATGCTGGGAGTTTGATCGTGAGCTTCATCAGATGTTCATAGATTTTAAACAAGCATTTGATAGAGTATCTAGGGACAGACTGTGGACAGCGATGCAGGAACTTGGCTTTCCAAAAAAACCAGTCCGGTTTTGATATAATATTACAGTTATTAAACAAGCAACAGAGTTTATGTTACTAAGTAATTAAGAAAGAAAAAATACAAATAAAAATAAATTTTATCTCACTTGAACTTGGAATAATCCCGTTCATATGCGTAACTTTTAAGAACTTTTATATTGTTGTTCTTTTATTTAAAAGAAGATTACTGTATATAGCACTAAGATTTTCAATGTCTTCTCTTTTGTTTAAGGTGTTTTGTGTAGTTTTAATTAAACACATTTCTAGAAACAGTCTTTTGTTGTAATTTCTTTCCCTTCTCAATATTTCTGTTTGATCATAGTTAGGCGTATGGCCCATTGTAATACAATTTTCACTTAATGCACAGGCTTGTACTTTATTCAGATTAATATCACTCTTGTGAGATGTTAATCTTCCGGACAAATTTCTGGACGTTTCTCCAATATATATTCTATTACAATTATTACAGGGTAGAGAGTATACTACATTGGAGCTTTCTCTATTATTTAAGGGTGTTTTAAGTTTAGTATATAATTTTGATATTGTTTTTATATTTCTGGTTCCAATTTTGATATTAGGTACTTCTCTAAATGTATTTAGTAGTCTATTTGTTAAACCTGGAATATATGGTAAAGAGTGGTACATTGTATATTGGTTGTTTGTTGAAACTTCTGTTTGATTTCTCAAAATTTGATTTTAATAACTGTAATATTATATCAAAATGTGCAATGAAGGTTTGCATAAACATAGACACTTCCTCTGTCAAACTCACCTAAAATAAATATAAAAAATAGAAGCGACATGGAAACCTTAGTAATAAGTTTTGACAGAAATAAAAAGTAAATCAAATTTAATGTCATTATGTAAATGACATAATGACAAAATGTAAAATTTTGCTAATTTTAAAAGACAATTCTCACAAGGGTAAGCCTATTGAAGACATAAGAACTTCATTTTTATAATGTAAATATTTTATGTTAATTTTTAGTATGTTTTGATAAAGAGTAAAATAAACCCGAAAGCTTAGCAAACCTAAAAGAGTTTCACTTAAAGGCCAATATATTGACTACTAAACCCAATATATCCGTATATATTACTCACATAGTCACTAAAGCCCTTTCTAAGAATATATATATATATATATATATATATATATATATATATATATATATATATATATATATATATATATATATGTGTGAACTGTTGTTATATTATATTGTATTAGACATAAGTATTTATTATTTCACAGAAAGATTAAAAAAAACATGGCTTAACATGTTCTACAATTTAAAAAAATCGTAGCACTGTATTAGATAAAAAAAAATAAAAAAACTTATCTACAATTTCCACTTCTTCATTACCATTATCACTTGCTTCTTTTAGCTAATCATAAAACGTGTGGTCGTTTGGCGGATTATAAGGTACTAAGCTTTTTAAATTTCTTATTTTATTGTTTGCTATTTTCAGAGGCTGCGTATTTTTTGTGAATGTTTGACAACTTCACACGTCTGCATTTTTTATGATAATAATTCTTGACAGTGTTTGACAAAAAATGACTACATTTTGTGATTTAAATCAAAAGATGTTCCTGCAAAATCTAAGCTCTGCTTCTCATTTTGTCTGTAAAAATCATTTTGTTTCATTTGCGTAACATCAAAAGGATTCATTCTATTTGCTTTCATAAAAATGTGAATTAATTCCTTGCGATTCACTTTTCTAGTTTCATCGTTTTTGGTCGATATCTTAATTTTTTCAGGAATGAGTTTTGTGCTCTGGGATGATGGGAAAATATTTGGGGAATGATCAGTATACCAAGTAATAAAATATGCCGCCAAAATATCCCTTGTAAACCTTTTCCTTGCCGAGATATAGCTATGCTACCTTAACCGTAAAGTTAGCACAACTATTGTTTCTCAGAAACGGCTACAGCAATATTTTTCTCTTTCCGTAATAAATTAGCAATAATTTAGAAATAAATTAGCAACAAATTATCAATAAATTATAGTGTTGGTCTGAATTCGAAAATTGTTTTTGAAAATATTTTATGAATTAAGAAATTATGTTATCAATGTAATATTTATCAATGGACTACCTAATTCTGACATCACAGTGGACGGGGATTTTAAAAAACCTTTCCAAACATTTTTAATTTGTGTGTATTTGTCCCATAAGCAGTTGGAAATATTGGTTTTTTATTTGTTTGAAGAATAAGCATTTATTCTGTGCGATTGTTATTATTTGTTGTTCGTGATTTTGTGAGGTAATAATATCAAAGTATTAAGATATTTACTATAAATGTTCATATTTTAAGGTTATGTTATAGTTTGATTAAAACTTTATTTATTTTTCAATGTATTTTAAGGCATTTTGTTGTTTTTATCAAGGGTATTTTACAATAAATCAAAAAATATTTTAATTTATTTACAAAGTTGAAAAATACTTAAATTAATGTTTTTTTTTGTTTTTTCGTTGTAATAATTTTTGTGTTAATTTTTGTAGATCTGGGCATATAATTTATAGTAAACATGTGTTGAAGATATGCAGTATTACTGTAATTTTTAGTAATGACAACAAAATCACTAAAAACTATTTAAACTACAAGGAAACGAATATATTTATTATTTTAGGGGATAAAAATAGTAGCAGTTAAAAAAGAATAAAAAATTAATTTAAATATGTTTTAACTTCGTAAAGAAATTCAATTATTCATTGATTCATTTTAAAATAACCCCGTTAAAACCAACAAAACAAAAATTTGTTAGTAAGACAACAAGACAGTAAAAAATAATTAAAGTTTTATGCAAACAATAACATAGCCTCAAAATATGAACATTTATAGTAAATATCTTAATAATTTGATATTCTTACCTTGCAAATTAGCAACAAATAATAATAATTGCGCAGAATGAATGGTTATTACCAAAAGTCCTTAGGTATTCTTCAAACAATTAAATGAAACCAATATTTTCAACTATTCCAACATATTTATGGGACAAATAAACACAAATTAGAAATATTTGGAAAGGTTTTTAAAATAACCCGCCCATTGTGACGTCAGAGCTTAGGTCGTTCATTGGCCTTTGTGACAGTCGATTTGACAGTTTCTAAGATGGTCTCGATGGTGTAGGCAAATGGCCATTTCTTGCTGACTTCTTCTTTCAGTATTGATAACCACAGCCTGTTGATGAATTATAGAATGTAGCAGACTCTGGTTCCTAATACTGAAAAAAGAAGTTAGCAATAATAATATACCAGTATTTTCGGCCATAACAGGCCGAAAGATCTGAATTTGCTTTATATCTAAGAGTAGAACATCATGCTCAGTATTTGAATTCAAAAAATAGCTTTTTGTCTACAAGGTCAAGTAAGTCAACTGTCAAATTGTCTGCCATAAAGTGCCAACTGGTAAATATTAGAGGTTAACATAATTACTTAAATTAGAAAAAAATTTTGAAAACTATCAACACATTGGAAATCGAAACAAATCATAAAAAAAAAATGTAAAATTGTAACAGCCACACCGCTCCGTGGCTGAATACCACCCAAGTTATCATGACAGTGTCCACCGAGAGTGAACGGTGACAAGAGACAGATATATATGTTTGTTGTTGTAAGATGTAGGTTAAATTGTAACACATGGTTTTCTTTTAATAAAATCGTGTGTAAACCAATATTCACAGTCATTACCTAACTAGTTTAACTAATACCCACATCACAACTGGCACCCAACTTGGGCAAAATAGTTTAAAGTGTAGTTCGTACTGTGAAAATCGTAAAGTTTCATTGTGAACAGTAAAAAGTGTTTTTGATCCCGCCATTGTAAGGTGATTAGTGGACATTTTCACTTAGTTTAGTGCTTCACAACAATAAATCTACTGTGTATGTGACTGCTGTGGAAACTCCGCACAGACCATCCAAGAACATCCTGTGGGAATATCAATCTTCCACTACAGACCATTCAAAACATCCTGTGGGAATATCAATCTTCCACTAGGCCATTCAGAAACATCCTGTGGGAATATCAAGCTTCCATTCAAGGGTATTTACAAGAAATAAGCAACAGAAACTTGCAATCACGGCAACAAACGATAAACACAGTTATTTCAACAGCGAATCAACATCAGCAGAAATGTCTTCAGTAAATTTAACAAGCGAACAGTTTCAAGCCTTATTAAATACAGTAGCAAGGCCTATTTCGGACTCAGGTAGTTTAGCAAAATGCGCTTCTCGCTTCGATGGATCAAAGGGGACTGATGTAAAAGCTTTTATAGATGCGGTCGAGATCTATAAAGAGTGCAGCCACGTGTCTGACGCGAACGCATTAAAGGGTATACCATGCTGCTAGACGGTTTCGCCGCCACGTGGTTTCAAGGTGTTAAAAATACGGTAAACACGTGGGCCAGCGCCATTAATTTATTACGATATACTTTTGGACCTCAAAAACCAGCCTACAGACAGAGTATATCGGGAACTGTTTTCGACGGAACAAGATGCTAAAACACCGTGTGACATTTTTGTATGCAAAGCGCGCGATGATAACTCAGTTACCGGCAGATACATTAACCGAAGCCACTCAATTAGATATGGTATACGGTTTGTTGCATAGGAGAATACGTGAAAAAGTAGCACGTGATAAGATCAATACATTTAGCGAACTCTTAAAAGAAGCGAGGCAAACTGAAGAATCGTATGAAATCCGGAAATAAACATTAAAAACGAAAACGAATCAAAACGGGTACGGTGTAGCTTTTGCAAAAATCCAGGTCACGTGAAGGATGAATGTCAAAAATTGGCCGCAGCCAGAACCAGGGAAGCAGATTCTCGAAAATCTTCGGTTGAGCCCAAACCTAATCCTCCTCTAGTAACTTCTCGTACTAGCCCTAAACCAACTTTTTCTACTTCGAATCAGATTTCGTGTTATGGATGTAAGACTCCTGGATTCATTAAGAGTAATTGTCCAAAATGCAAATCATCCAGTAAATCCTCAGCAGTATCTGAATTTATGCTTGCTGAAACAGTTAATGTCGACCAACAGTTTTCCACAAACCTATCAACTAAACCCATTGTTCAGGTCACTATTGAAGGTTATGTAGGTCATTGATATCTTGATTCGGGAGCACAGTGCAGTATTGCTGGCTCTCAGCTAAGAGATATCCTCTTGAAGGATGAGGTACCCTTTTCCACAAAAAGTGTAGACATGACCCTAGCGGATGGTAGGACTACTTCTACCACTGTTTTGGTCTTTGATTTAGTTGTTATCTTACAAAATCGCTCTTATAGCATTTCCTTAATTTCTGTGCCCACACACACAAATAGTCGTACCTTACTGGGGGCAGACTTCTTAAGAAAAGCTAACATTATTCTAGATATTCCTAATGACTCATGGTTTTATGGTGATGTCCCTAATATCCCCTACTCATTTGCTCCAGATCCAGCTCAAGTCAGCTCTCCTTGCCAGGTCAATAGCGTTACTCTTGCTCATTTAGAACTACGAGTAGATGAAGGCATTTCTCTATCCTTAGAAGAAAGATCCAATCTTAACAACATTGTTAAGGAAAATTCTGATTTATTCGTATATAATAAAGACCCTACTCCATATGCTGAACACTCCATTGTATTGGTTGATGATGTACCAATATCTGTTCCACTTTACCGTATGTCAGAGCCCAAAAGGCAATTACTGCGTCAGGAATTAGATAAACTTTTGGCTCAAGGCATAATCGAAGAGTGTGAGTCCCCATATGGTTCACCCGTGGTACTTGTGCCTAAGAGAGATGGAGGTATCAGATTAACAGTAGACTATCGACGCTTAAACGCAATAACACGTGCAGATAAGTACCCTCTGCCACGTATTGAAGATATTTTGCATGCAGCAAAGGAAACCGATTTATGACTACCCTCGACTTAAAATATGGTTATCATCAAATCTCTGTACGAACAGCTGATCGTGACAAAACAGCCTTCGTGTGTCCATTTGGCACCTTTCGTTACACACGCATGCCCTTTGGTATGTGTAACAGTCCCGCTAGTTTCCAAAGGATAATTGATAAATTTCGTGCTGGTCTTCAAAATCTGAATATCCTAGCTTATTTAGATGATCTGATAATATTATCCCTATCCTTCTCTGATCACATAGACGATTTGAAACAAGCATTCAACCGGATGCGCCTATTTAAATTATGTCTAAATAGAGCAAAATGTTCATTTGCCTGTGAGGAAGTCCAATATCTCGGACACATCCTTTCATCTTTGGGTATCCGGCCAAGTGAAAATAAAGTATCTGCCATATTAAACATGACACCACCCCTAAATGTTACTCAACTGCTAAAATTCCTGCAAACATGCTCATGGTTCCGTAGATTCATCGAAAATTTCTCTCATGTTGCTAAACCTTTGTCGAATTTAACCAAGATAAATGTGAAATGGACCTGGGGAGCAGAACAACAAGAGGCGTTTGAATGTCTGAAACAATTATTGTATTCCGCCCCAATCCTACGACAAGCTGACTGCAATTTACCTTATATACTTCGTACAGATGCTAGCAATTATGCTTTGGGGGCATGTCTTCTCCAGGGGGAGAAAGAGAACGAACGACCTGTAGAGTATGCTTCGAGACTCCTGACTCCTGCTGAACAAAACTGTAGCACTACAGAACGAGAAGCTCTCGCTGTGGTTTGGGCAGTGAAGCAATTTCGAGGATACTTAGAAGGCGCTACTACAATAGTGCAAAGTGATCACCAAGCCTTAAAATGGCTAATGACCTTAAAGTCCCCTACTGGACGGTTGGCTCGATGGGCTTTAGAGCTTATGCCATATGACCTAAAAATAGAATATATCACAGGAAGAAAAAATGTAATCGCAGATACTCTATCAAGGCCTCCCATGACAGAGGTTCCCATCATAGCTGAAGTTCATCTAGTAAGAGTAGATTTTCCAACTCTTAGTGTTGCTGATGTTCAAGAAGAGCAGCTTAATGATCCAGATGTTGCCAAGATTATTAGATGTTTAGAAGATCCCTCTTCTGACACAAACGTAGATTTCAAGAGGTGGTCAGAAAGAGGATATATCATGAACAATGGGATATTATACCGTTATACTCCTGAAGTAGATGAAGAAGAGCCCCAATTGGTAGTGGCTAGTACACGTATTCCTCACATACTGCATGAGTACCATGATTCCGCTACTGCTGGTCATTTTGGAGTGGAGAAGACATATCAAAGAATAATAGGACGTTACTATTGGCCTGGAATGAAGAAAATTAACTCTGACCATGTAAGTAAATGTCTTGAGTGCCAACGCTATAAAGTCTCTAACCTCAAACCCGCTGGTCTCCTACAAACTCCTGTTCAGTCCCAGAGTTTTGAAGTGCTATCTGTTGATTTATTTGGGCCTTTGCCCCTCTGTACTCAAGGTTATACATGGATTCTGGTAGTGGAAGACACTGCTAGTCGTTGGGTAGAATTATTAGCGCTAGAATCTGCTACTGCCGCTGCCTGCGCCAAGTGTTTCATAGACAACATAATCTTACGATACGGAATCCCTCGTCGAGTCATCAGTGACAACGGTACTCAGTTCGTGAGTGCGGTAATGCAGCAAGTGGCGCATTGTTTCGGATACCAACAAAACCTTATACCTGTATACCACCCGGAAGCTAACCCCGTCGAACGAAAGAATAGAGACATTAAAACTCAGTTAGCTATTCTAACAAATAATGACCATTCGTCTTGGTCTGAAAAGTTACCGCTATACGGTTCGCGATGAATTCGCGATGAAGGACAATTTCGTGCCACAAATCACGCCCTATCTAATAACTTTGAGTAAAGCTCTTAGTGAAGCTCGCGAAACACATGAACAATCTCAAGATAGACGTAAGAAGTATAAAGACTGCCACCGCCGCTCGGTTTCGTTCGAAGTAGGTGATATTGTGCTAGTCGATTCGCATACACTAAGTGACGCGTCTAAGTCCATAACTTCGAAGTTCGCGCCGCGTCGTGACGGACCCTACAAGGTTACCAAAATGCTGTCCCTACAACCTATGAAGTTTCACACATCGACACTCCAGATGTTCCTGCTGGGAAATATAATGTCTCAGCCTTGACGCCTTTCCATGCTGATCCAGAAGATCCGTGCCCTGCTCCAGTTCAACCTCTTCGTAGAAGAGATCGTCCAGTGAAATCCTCAGAAGCAAATGCTCCACTGGTCTCCTGCCCAGAGTCTTTGACCCTTGGGTTAGACGATAGCGAAATGGGCCCCCATGTTGGAGATGACCTTGCTCAAATTGAAGCTGAACCTGCTCCTGACATATTGCCAGACGTAGACAACCCCGACCAAAACGTTGTCATTGCTGTCCTGTAGAGCTCTATTCCTGCTTAGACTCTGTTGCCCCACCCGCGAGTCGCCAGGGTGGTGCAAAGGGGGAGGATGTAACAGCCACACCGCTCCGTGGCTGAATACCACCGAAGTTACCATGACAGTGTCCACCGAGAGTGAACGGTAACAAGAGACAGATATATATATATATATATATATATATATTATATATATATATATATATATATATATATATATAATATATATATATATATGTTTGCTGTTGTAAGATGTAGGTTAAATTGTAACACATGGTTTTCTTTTAATAAAATCGTGTATACCAATATTCACAGTCATTATCTAACAATTTTAACTAATACCCACATCACAAAATATAATTTGCACTGCAATAAATTGTAGTTTAATCCCACATAGATACAATATTTAGGCTAGGGGTATTAAAAATGAGAAATAAAATATATCCAACAAATAAAAAAAGACATTATAAAAATTATTCTGATACCGATCCTAAGATTTTTTTGTTCTTGAATACTTCTAATACATAGGGCCGATTGTTCGAACGCTAATCAAAACTTTATTATAATCAAATATTTAATTAAAATCAAATACGTCATATTTTGAGGTTATATTGTCTGATTTATTTTATTCAATTTTATTATTTTGCGTTAATTTAAAATAAACCATGATTAAACTCTTTCTGATGTTAATTTCATGTTTTTATTTACAAATCAATAAATCACAAGCAATTTTTAATAATTTTGACAGCTGCTGTGACGTATTTGATTGTAATTAATATTTATTGTAATTAAATATTTAATTACAATCATGTTTTGATTAGCGTTCGAACAATTGACCCTTATTGTAACAAATCTCTCGTAACTGAAAAATAAAATATATCATAAACTAGTTTCCCATATTTATAATTAAATATCTCAACTGAAGCACATGGTTTACCTAAAACATTATGTATCAGATGTATCTAAGAAATAAGTAATATATAATAAAAAAAAATTAATTTTGTTTTTCTAGAGCTGTCAGTGTTTTCCTGTTCTGAAAAATTCGGTTCTTGAGGTTGGGAATCATTAAAACTACACCGACACCATAAATTTCACATGTACTTTGAATGCAATCATGTATAAAAACTTAAGGTTTCGTAGATAAAGTAAAATATTAATATATAATCTTATTAAAAAACATGTGTATAATAAAATAATCATTAAATCTTTTTAAAAAACTTATTTAAACCTGACCAGTCGCCAATACAAACATAGGTACGTTTGCGTTTTGTTTTCTGAATTCTTGGGTTAGGTCAAGACATAAACAAAAACAGCAAATCAAAACGTAGATCAAATGTAACTTACCAACTCCATGTTGTCTCAGTTAAGTTATCACAAATAATTCACAAAATACACAGATCAGCATTTTAACCCTTTTTTATAACCGTTCTACTGTGGTTGTTCAGTAAAAATATTTTGAATACAACAAGCATAATATCGATTACTCCAGCAGACTGACTTTTATCAGCTGTTTCCAACAGGAGCTTTACTTTTGACGTATTTTATTATCAAAACAGGTTATTTTTTGGGAAGTGCTAATTTCACCTAATGTATTTTTATACTTTTAATGAGGTATGTGTGTGCGTGGTATTTTTAGTTAGTCAGGAATACAATTTTTCTTTCGTTAACACTGTTTTACGTCTTCTTTTAAATACACGATACACTCGTGGGCAAATAAAAATCCGGACGAATTTAACTTTGCAACTTTAAACTGATTAAATTTAAATAAAGTTGTAAAGTAAATATGAATGTTTTTAGGCTTTAGGTAACCATATAGCTAAGATGTTGTTCTGCAGAGTTCTACGTAGAAATAATTAAAATATAGATAATACATTGGAAAACAAAATAACAGTGGCGGTCGGCAGGGTCGGCAGTGCCGACCCACATCTTTATAGATATTATAGATTTTTTTAATATTTAATTTAATCAGTATTTCAATAAATAATTGTGGCAGGCAATCAGTTGATGTCATTTGTTTTTGTGAAACAAAAAAATATCTGTGAGATAATAAAGACTAAATTTTATTCATGTTTTTAAAAGAATTCGGCCAGACTAAATTTTATTCATGCTTTTTAAAAGAATTCGTCCTATCTGAGCGTTAAGTGATCCCTGCGTAGACACTTTTCAAATAGATGATTCGATATCGGAGACAACCATCCGCCTATGAATTCTTAAAAAGGCACGTTTTGTTTTTTCGGCTAGCCGATTCCAACCTTGACTTTACTTGTAAAAATCAACGGAATATTGGTTGATTAGCAACCAAATATACATTTCTTTTCATATGAACTTAATTACCAAGTACGGCAAATTTAAATTAAATTAAATTAAATTTAAATTTGCCGATGTTTCATTTGGATTGGTGATTGGTCGCGAACTGTACATTGCGAGCGTGGGACAAAATGTTATTTCATATATTATGTAGTAAAGTAAAGTGATATTCAGTGCACGAACTAGCCTTTCTTTTGTGATTTATTTTTATTTTCTAAAGTAATACTGTAATACGTTACGTCTGCCGTAAATAGTTAAAGGTTAAAGGGTTTTTTGATATATTAGAAGTTTTTTTTTTAATTAAAGTGTAAACAAATTCAGGTAAATTAACCTAAAAAATGCAAGCCATGGGAGAAACTGTAAGTATTGATGTCTGATATTGTAAATTATATTTTGCATAATGGGTTTTCATCTATTCCATACGAAGAACAAATTGTTATTAAAAATAAGGGGCGTCCTTTGCCTAAAATGTCCCGGCTTATAAATATTAGTGTGCGTAAGGGAAGTAATAGATCGTTTTCAGATAATTAGTACAGCAAGTACTCATGGCTTACCGGGAGTGAAATAAAAAACAAACTTTTTTTGCATTTTATTTTCGACAAATAGGGGCAAACATCAAAATCCGTGGTGTGAATCTGGTTACGATAATTTAAAGGAATTATTTAGGGCTTTACATAAACATGATATTTCGAAAGATCATATTTACAGCCAGATTAAATTAGATTTATTTGGAAAACAAAATATCTGTGTTTCATTAGATAATGCCCAAAGTGAAAATGCGATTAAACAGAACGAAATTGTAAAAAATAATCACGCAGTTTTACGTCGTTTAATTGATATTGTAATTTTTTTAAGTTGTTAGGAATTATCTTTTAGGGGACACGATGAATCGGAGCATTCGTTAAATCAAGGTAATTATAGGGAACTAATAAAAATGTTTAAGAAATACGATTTGGAATTTTCTAATTTATTTTCTGATTCGAAGACATTTAGCGGTGTATCTAAAACAATCCAGAATGAATTAATAGAATCAATTAGTTACATTTTGAGTAACGTTATTGAATTTGAGATTCAGGAAACCATTTGCTTTTCACTAGAAGTAGATGAAACTACCGACATTATCATGTCATTCACAATTATCAATTGTTGTTCGATACGCGTTACGTGGTAATATCTATGAGAGGTTTTTAGGTTTTACAGACGTGAGTAAAAGCTATAAGGCATAACATATTTTTGGTGTTTTAAAGGACAGATTAAAATTTTTTGATATCAAAAATAAATTGGTAGAGCAAACTTATGACGGCGCTGCCGTGAGGTCTGGTGAATTAAATGGTCTCCAGGCAAAAGTTAAAACTATTGCACCGCAAGCTTTATTTACTCATTGTCATGCGCATAGAATGAATTTAGTTTTGCAAGATACATGTAAAAAAATTAAAGAATGTCGTCTTTTTTTGCCAGTTTAAGCGGATTTGCTTTATTTTTCTTAAGCTCGCCTAAACGGACTAATGTTTTAGAACGGCATGACACAGAAACAGATCTCGAAAAACGAGTATATTTTGAAATTTTGGATACTATTATTATGTAAATAGATACTCGTTTTTCGAATTTGAAATTTTGAAAATTTGAAGATTTGAAAATTTTTTACCTTTTTGACAATTCAAAATTTAAAAGTTACGTAAAAGAATTTCCAAGATATTTATTAGACAGGTTAATTAAAAATTATCCATCATTCTTTAATAAAATAAAATTAGAAAATGAATTAAAAGTTTTATATGCTGATCCAAATATTTTCGGAAGATGGGATAAGTTACAAGATATGTATAATTTTATATACTGCAATTCATTACAACAAACTGTTACCGAAATTAATAAATTATTGTGATTAATTCTCTCATTACCACCAACGTCTGCCTTAAATGAACGAGATTTCTCTTTCCTCAAAGAATCAAAACTTATTGTCGAAATACCATGAAACAAAAGAGAATGTCAAGCTTGTCTCAAATGTCAATAGAAAAAAAACTTTTAAAATCTCTCCAAAACTCTAATAAATTTTACGATGACGTTATTACCCATTTTGCTACTTCCAAACAACGTAGACTAGAGTTAATTTATAAACATGTTTAGGTTCTAAATTTATAGGAAACAAACAAAAAAAAACAAAAAACAAGAAAACAAAAAATCTCCTATGATAATTGAAGTCTTTATTAGACGGTATACCTATCTGAGGAGACAAAAAATACCTTGCCGACCTTGTCTCTCAAGCCACGAGCCGCCACTGTAAAATAATAATTAATTATTTTAAGATATCCTATTAGATTTATCCTTATTAATATAACTGATAAAATGTCTTATTTAAAATATAGAAAACAATTAATTCTTTAATATAACTGTGACTGATACAAATCAATAAAATGTAAAGAAAACATGCTCTTAACAGAAACTTCTTAAATCTCTTCTTCTCTCTAGATATTATGTCTCTAGGAAGAAAAGATATTGATAAACCTTAATCAAATACAAAACAAAGTTAAATTGTACTCTTAACGCAAGTATACACAATAAATTATAACAGAAAAAAAGCGCCATTGACGACAGCTCTTCATCGGCTTTCTGTTGAAGTATTCGTCGTATATCGACTTTATATTAAACTAAACAATACCTATCATTATTTCTCATAATATGACAAGTACTCTAATTTCTATTTTTGATCATGATTAGTACATTCTTTGCCCATTCTACGGAGAACTTTATAATTCGCCACTCAATCAACCCATAAGATCTGCAATATCCGTATAAAACCAGAATTATATACAGTTCGTTCGATGTATCTTTGCACATGTATGAAATTATTCACGAACTATTTTTAAATTTTGTCTCATTTCTATAGTTTATTTTTATGAACGAGAGAGTAATTAGCATAATTTTAACTGGTACCTTCGACCACTCCATGGGCGTGCTCAAGATTAATTGAAAAATTACTTTGAATAATTGTAAAAAATAAATGAATTATTTCAGTGTTATAAAGTGTTATGTGTATGTAAACAAAAGTGACCTCTTTTATCACACACTATATTAGAACTGACTGGCCTACATTAAAAAGGGTTTTAAAAATTCACATTTTTTTTAATTTTTAAAAATAACAAAAGAGAAAAAGAGTTTTTAAAACCGTCTAAGGTATGTTAAATAGATGAATAAAAATATTAATATAAAACTTACAGCTACTTGTTACAAATCCAAATCAGATTCAGAAGATGAACTTTCAGAACCAAGATTTATAATAACTGGCTCGATCATTTTATCAGTAATATTGTCCAGCTTCCACATTTTTTCCTCTTCTTTAATAGTGTGATTTATTGCCTTTTCCCAGTTTTCAGGTTTTACATTATTTACGGCCTCCAAAAACAACTGTTTAACATCATGAATTTTAAAAGTGGTATTTTTTCTTGAAACTTCACTCTTTATCTGTGCCCATACCAGTTCAATTGGGTTTAATTCACAATGGTATGGTAGGGATCATTCAAGTACTGTCATTCCACGATTTTTGGCAATTTCATCAATTTCGTATTTTTTAAATTTTTCTTTATCAAGGGCACACAACGAATAAAGTTCCTTACTTATAGATCCGGGATGGTAGGTAATATTTTTTGAACTCAGCCAATTCTGCAAGTCTTTTTTTAACCACTTGGTTGTGGGCAGTCCTTCTATAAGTCTGGAGTGATAACTTGCATTATCCATTACTATTACACAGTTCTTAGGAAGAAGATCTATCATTTATTCGAACCATTCTTGAAAGACATCAGCGTTCATGTCTTCATGGTAGTCACCGGTACGAGTTGATTCAAAAGGTAATAAACCACCTTCAACAAAACCGTCTGAACTGCCAATGTGTACTATTATCAGCCTGCGTCCCTTTCCTGATGGTGGGTTTTAAACCAGTAGATAAGTTATTTACAAAAGCGTGCCTTTGACTTGTAACAGTTTCATCCTGCCAAAATTTATTTGGTGTATGACCCTCGTTGATCCATGTTTCATCAAGATAAAATATTTTTCTTTTTTGGTTTATCATTTCTTTTATGGTTCTTAGAAAATGTCTTCTCCATATGACAATATCGCTTCTTTCTAATAATATAGACTTTCTGGGATTCTTTTTCCAGCAGAAGCCTATTTCTTTTAAAAGTTTCCATAACGTACTTCGACTCATTTCTGGGTAATCCTTATCATCTTGAACTGAGACAAGAACTTTATCCAATGTTGGAAATTCTTGTCTAAAGAAAAATTCATGCACTTTCCGTCGAAGTCCTTCTTTAAAATGATATTCTATTTGAAATTTTGGTTTCCCTGGAGCATTACGTGGCATTTAAAACTACCACATTTCTCTTCTTTAATAACTCTGTAAATCGTAGATTTCCCAACACCAAGTGTACTGCTAACTAACTCAACGGTCTCATCAACACTTTCACATAAACGTTTGTCTGTAAATGATTTAAAACAATTAAATATTAATGTTTTTCATTAACTGTTAAAGGACCAATTTTTCGGCGTTTACACGGCACTTCCAAATTTTCCATAACACTAGTATACACAATAAACTGCACCTTGCAACTGAAGTACCTACTTTTAGTGAACTGTTAAGAATTTTGAATACGCCACTTGGACCTTCCTACAAAATGGAAAAACCCACTATCACATTTTCTGTGGAATAAGTTTAGAAGGTAATTATCTAGTCAATTACTGTCGTAGATTCCTGGAATTAAAGAATTAAATGTTTGATTGTTGAAACCCTTACTTCGTGGAATGCACTCATTTCAGATAAAATAAAACGTTTTATTTTATCTAAAGAATTAAACTTTATTTTGCAAATAGGTAGGTACTTATTAAACTTTTATTGGTTATGTATAACCAATAAAATAAACATCTTACATTTCTTGCAAATTCATTAGTACTTGTTAACCTCCATCACTCCGACACTGGCAACCTTATTTAGGGATTAGTAACCCTCACAACTATTGTATTCTATTCTGCTCCAACCTTTATACCTGGTGGTCATACTCAATTTTAAAATTGTTTTCCTATATACTTCTGTAAGCTTGTTGACAAATATCTGTTTTTCATTGAGTCACCCGTATCAACATTTTACGGATTTGCATACATAATTTATTGTTTTATTACTCTCTCATACATAAAAATACACTATACTCACATAATATAAAATGTTGAAATTAAGCCGCTTGTCCAACATTTAATAATACATAAGACAAAGACGGCAATATAACAACAGTCTGTGATAAATTCTCATCATTGAACCTGCTTATTGTCAACTTCACAGCGTTGTGGTGTTTACAAAAATTAATTTCATATTGTTTAATTTTCCATTACATTTTCGTGCCTTGAGTTAATAATTTACCGATCATTAAATTGTTTTCAATTTAAGAGGGTAGCTGCTGCCTAGAAAAGATCACGGCGTACAGTATGTACAATTAAAAACGAAAAGAAAGCAATCCTGTCCTTTCAAGTTCAGGCAAAAGTAGACGTCGCGTCGTCGTAAAAGCAAGACAATTGATCTGCCTGAAGGAACTAAATTGGAAATACGAAACACTGTGTACAATATGTACATACCTACAAAGGAGGTATAGGTTGATATTGTACAAAATAAAAACGATCTTGTTTATACCCCAGAAAATAGATGTTACGCATCAAATCACTATTATTAATAATTTTTATTATTTATATTATTATATTTTTTTTAGAAAAGCAAATTAGTCTAAAAAGTTTGAAATGTGAATTAGAGGAAAAAGAAGTTGTTACTATGGGGAAAACATCTTTGAGAGACATAGGATTTAAATATAAAAAGGATGACAATCGAAGATTATTATTCGAACGAACCAAGATTGCTGCTTAAGAGCAAAATTATTTCGTAAGTACTTTAAAAACCTGGATAGTGTGCATTCAAGAGAATTTGTTTTTTTTGGATGAAACATGGATCTATTCAGAAGGAAATAAAACAACTTCCTGGCAAGACACTAGTAGCAAAAGTGTACGTAAACCAGAAGGTTTTGATGGTAAACGTTTCATAATTTTTCACGCTGGTTCTTCTAAGGATTTGTTTCTGAAGCAAGTTTATTGTTTTGTTCTAAGTCTAAACATATTGATTACCATGGAGAAATGAACAACGACATTTTTACTAAGTGGATAAGGACACAAGTTATTCCCAATTTAGAAGAACCATCGTTGATTGTAATGGATAATGCTCCATATCATAGTGTTCTTTTAGAAAAGCAACCTACCACTGCTTCAAAGAAAGATGAAATTGTTACCTGGCTGACAACAACTAACATTCAATTTGACCCAAAATTTACAAAACCTGAATTATTAGAAGCTGCAAAAATGAATAAAAAAGAAAATGGGTATGCTATTGATAAGTTACTAAGAGAGCATGGTGATGAGTTGTTGAGACTACCTCCTTATCATTGCGAATTCAACGCTATTGAATTAATTTGGGCAAATTGTAAGTCATATTACAATAAGCATATTGGTAGGGACGGCTATGCTGATAGTGCTGTTATAAATATGGAGAAAGAGGCGCTTAATCAATTTAATAGAGACATTTGGGACAAAAGTGTAAGACATACTCATGAAATTATTCAAAAGTAGTATATCCGAGAGCCAAAATATAGTTGATATTGATATTCAACCCATCATAAATCCTGGAGATAGCTCAGATTCTGAAAGTGAAGGAAATATATAATTTTAATATTTTGTTTTTTTTTAATTTATTTTAATAATTTAGTCATTTAGTCATATTTGTGGAAATAGGTTGTAACAAAGTATTCAAAGTAAATTCATTTTTTAGGCTAAAGCAATGAAACCTCTTACACATAACTGTCCACACTTTATTTTGAAAACTACAGAGAAGTTCGATACGCAAGTAAAAAAACATCTCTAGATATGCGACATAAGGAAAGTCGTATTATTTTAGGCTAACAGATTGAGCACTAATTTGTAAGACCCTTTAAGTTTTCTACAAATTAATGTATTTTCGAAATTTTTCTTTTTCCATTGTTTTTATTGTTTTGTTTTGTAAAGTTTAATTTTTTTTGTGTTAGTAACTTAGGTCGAAAAGCATGCGCAAGAGTTTTTTATCTTTTAGGGCATTTTCTTATACTTATGCTTAAAAATTGAATGTAATATGTATACGATGTAAATGTTTAATATTGTATTTTGAATGAAACCTTTTTTTTTCCAGTAACTGGCTTTGGCTATTGGTTGCTTTGGTGTATAAATAAATATGAGAATTTAAGTTGTTTGAACTTAAGTCCAACTTTCTCGACTACAGTATTTCAAATAGAGCATTTCTTCCAATAATCATAATAACGTTGAATATGTAGAAAACTCAAAATTACGTTCAAAACAATTCTTTAATGAGTTTTAACATCCAGTACAATAAATAAACAAAAACAATCACTATAAATACGTTTAACGGGATATTAAACATTTCCTAATTATTTCATGAATCTAGAAAAGACTTACGTTTGATTTAAACGCTTTGATTTAATTCGTACAACTATGATGTGCAAAGATACAGCGAATGGAGTAATACTTAAGTAGCGGAAATTTTGTTGTTAGACATAGATCTCGACATTTATAAATCTAACCCATTTTAATAAATGCTGTTATTTGTTTTTTATCTCTACAGAACGGTCCTATCGGCTATTTACATTAATATCCAGATATGTGTAGCTATCGACTCTCGACTCTTTTTACTAATTATCGCGTATTTGCTCTTTTTTATATTAAAGTCCAGACCGTATACTTGGTTTATTTCTGGTTATGCGAGTCATTAATATTTGAAGTCCTTTAATACTGTCTGCAAATAGCACCGTATAGTGTTGTCCGCATATCTAATGTTGAGTCTTTCTCAATACACTAGAACGCCACGTCTTCTATAGCATTTTTAAAAATTTGTTTTGAGTATCTATTAAGAACAAGAGAAGATAATATACATTCCATCGTGCTCCGCGTGGAATTGATACCATCATCATTCAGCCCATACTCGTCCACTGCTGAACATAGGCCTCCCGTAGTTCACCTCACAAATTTCTGTCCTGAGCCGCCTGCATCCAATTTTGATGTGTCCGTTTCAGGTCATCCGTCCATCTTGTTGGTGGTCGTCCTCTATTCCTAAAGGCATCTTGTCTGGGTCTCCACTCAAGAATGCGTTTTGTCCATCTGCCGTCCTTCGTTCTCGCGACGTGCCCTGCCCAGTTCCATTTTAAGGTTGATATTCTTTGATTGCGTCGGTTACTCCCGATCTACGGCGGAATTGATATAGGATCTGTCAATTTACGATCTATTGTAATGCTTGCTCTTTGATTATTATATTATATACTTTTAATAATTCTAAGATCATCCATACCAAGTTCTTTAATTATCGACATGAGTTTGTCACGTTTTATTCTGTCGAAAGCCTTTTGGTACTCTTTAAAATATATGCAGGGGAAAGGCGGGCAAAACGAGGTGGCTGCCTAAAACAAGGTACCTCTTTTTTCAATATGACTTGCTCCATCTATACGACTTTAATGAAATTATATTATAGACGCCTGTTTGCGGCTTCTGTTATAAAGCAGATATCATTAGTTGTTAGACAATTATTAGGAAGAGTACGGGAGTGGTAGGAACACTGAAAGTCGTGGCCACAGATCACCTACCTCCTAGATGTTCCACGACAATGCTTTAGTTGGATATGAAATTCAGCGCTCCATAAGATTCGTATCGGAACTAATTCAACCGGGAAATTACGCGGGAATTTCAAATTTTAATTTTGGTGGGAAAATTTAAATAAAGCTTAAAATATTTAAATATAATTTAATATATTTGAAAAAAAAATGCATTTGACATTTTTAAATTCAAATATACACAATACCATGTAGGAAAAAATAAAACAAAATGTAATTTATTTATTTATTTAACACTTGTAAAACAACTTTGTAATTTAGAATAGAATAAAAATATGCTATTACCACTGAAAATTGTACAATTTTATGGACAAAGCTTACAAAAAGTCAGAAAAATAGCAATTTAAAATTTACTGAAATTACATAAATTGTCAATATCACAAAATAAAAGATAATAAAATACACAATGTATTCTAAAATTTAAATAAATTGCTTAATAAATCCTTACGAACTAATACATTTAAGTTTCAGCATGTGATACTGAAATATATATTTATACAAATAGTTTAGTTACTTGTACATAGCACTATTCGTTAAGAAACTCTTCTACTGAATAATATGATCACCATACAAATGGACTCACCATACAAATGTAAGCTAGGATTTGCATTTTTATACAATTTATGACTCCATCAAGAAACAAACTTATCTTCAAAGTGTACTGCAGACTCATTTTGTTTTAAAAACTGTACTAGCATTCATCATATCTAAATTAGGATTATTTGTAACACTAAGCCACTTCCTAAATCGTGTAATGTCTTTATCAAGGCTTTGGGAAGGCATGTCTAATTAATGACGAATTGGTACATTGTAGGATACAACATTTATTGTGAAGAACCATTTAACTAATTATTATTAATCTGCAAAATACTGTTTGAACACCACCAGGAACATTTAAAACACATATCACTGAGGTAGGGGATTTGTAATTTACAATTTAACAAAATCAAAATATAGACGCTAATATGACAATTGGCGATTGACAATTATAATTCTTAGTTGTGTTCTAAACCTAAACTGTAGAGTAAAGGTAAAGACAGAGTAAAGCGACATCTGAAGATTCGTATCGGTACTACAACTGACATTAAGTTTGGTTTGACCTTGAGCTACCTACGTGAAACGTCTAGTTATTAGTGGTCTGTGGTCGTGGCATATTATCATACACTTTGCGTTTCCGGTGCATAGCGTTTCGGGTCGAGCAAACGGACTGCTCGTTCTTATTTTCATACATAGAACGTTTCAGTTTGATGCGGTTTGGACTGCGCGTTCACATTTTCATACATACAACGTTTCAGTTTGATGCGGTAAAGATGTGTTATCGCTTTTCGCGTCAAAAATTATGTGCAATTACGCTTCTACTTGATGATGAAGAAAGAAAAACTGTAGTAAAAAGAAGGTTTGGAGTACATCCAATATTAAGAGAAAGGAAAAAGGAAGGTGAATACTGGACTATACAAAGAATTAATTCATGACGATGAAAAATATTATAGATATTTTAGAATGAATAGGGTTCTGTTTGAATATATTTTAAATTTAATTACACCTTTAGTTAAAAAACAAAATACTACATTTAAAGAAGCCATAACACCTAAAGAAAAATTAGCTGTGTGTTTAAGGTAAGTTAAAGCAAAACCTTCTATTAACAAAATTAACTCATTTATTTCTTAAAAATAAAGTATGAACAAACAAATCCTACTTAAAAAAATTAATATTAGCAACATAAATTTTTATATACAGGGTGTCCCAAAAGTAGCGGACCGGTCGAATATTTCGCGAAATGAACATCGGATCGAAAAACTGAAAAATACGTTATTCAATCATTTTCAAAAATCTATCGAATGAGACCAAAAACGACTCCACACTCCACCCCTAGAGGTGAGGTGGGGACTACCTTTAAAATCTTAAAGAGAAACCCCCATTCGTTATTGCAGATTTGGATTCCTCATGAAATATAAGTAACATTTATTCGAAATATTTTTTAGAATTGTTTATAAATGGCGCTATAATCGAAAAAATACAATTCATCAGCGCCATCTATCAACAATTCTAAAAAATATTTCAAATAAATGATATTTAATCCTTCACAAGGAATCCAAAACTGCAATAAAAAACGGGGTTTGGTATCATTCGATAGATTTTTGAAAATGATTGAAAACGTCTTTTTCAGTTTTTCGATCACATGTTCATTTCGCGTAATATTGGACCGTTCCGCTGCTTTTGGGACACCCTCTGTAATTAAAAAAACATCAGTCGTTTTGAGAGGGGGGGGGGTCGATTGCCTCCATCGCCCTTTCCTGGATCCGTCACCGCATGCTTTCGTTATCAAAAACCAAATTCTCTGAAACATATTCATTAGAATTTCTGATATTTGATGCTGCAGATGTCTTTGTTGATGTTGAACATTCCGATGTCTGAGGTGAATGCATTGGCGTAATCGGGGCTGAATTATTTTTGTTAAGCTGGTGACTATAGGCAGGATAGTTAAACGGATAGATGTATGGATTTCTTATCGCAGGTGGATTAGGATGAGTAATAGATTGTAGTTCTATCTCCCCTACAATTGAAGAAACTCTTGCTTTTGCCAGTGCTCTGTAATATGGTGGCATCTTTCTTACAGTTTGGGCCAAACCATAAAAAAGCGCTTCAACTTCGTCTTTTTCTTCGGATTTTAGGAGATAATCCATAACCACAGATGCAGCAGTACTTTCATAATTTTTTTTCTTTGGCAATTGTGGAGTTTCAAATACACTTCTTTTTGGGGCTTGTTTTTCGTAGGACACCTCAACATTTAAAGATTTTTTTCAGTCTCTACTATCTCTGAGTCGGCCTCAGCTTTAACTTGCGACTCTTCTTGTTCGGGAATTTCGATTGTAGAAATGGTAGACCTATCTTGAAGGAAAGGAAGAAGGAAGTTCATTTCTTCTTCAAACTTCCATTTTTTTGTTATAATTGCGGCCTGGCCCACTCTTTGTTTTTCGCTTTTTTGCTGTCGCCTAAACGCATCTCTAAGGGAATTCCATTGCTTTTTACAATCCTTAGCTGAAAAAAAAAAACATTAAAATAAAATTTTATTTTAGGTTCCTAGCTACTGGGGATTCATTCAAAACAATTTCATATAGTTTTCAACCGAACAGTCCACGGTCAAATCAATCATTATGGATGTTACAAATGCAATTATTTCTACTATGAAATCAGAATGTATTCCTGTCCCTACTCCTCACAAGTGGCAAGAAATAGCTCAAGACTTTTGGGAATTGTGGAATTTCCCTAATTGCATTGGGGCAATCGATGGGAAACATGTTCAAATAATTGCTCCAGCAAATAGTGGTTCATTATTTTTTAATTATAAGAAAACTTTTTCCATAAACCTAATGGCATTGGTGGATGCTAGGTATAAGTTCATTGCTGTAGACATAGGCAACTATGGCAAGAATAGTGACGGAGGCATTTTTCATAATTCCTATTTAAAAACATATTTAGAAAACGAAATTAAGTTAGAGGATAAACCTTTACCAGAAAAGAAATTGAAGATGCCACATGTTATTGTAGTTGATGAGGCTTTCCCCTTAAAGCCCTACTCAATGAGGCCATATTCTGCAGCTCAATGTGATGACATAGTAAAACAACATTTTAATTACCGATTATTAAGAGCTACAGTGTATTTTTATGTATGAGAGAGTAATAAAACAATAAATTATGTATGCAAATCCCTAAACTGTTGATACGGGTGACTCAATGAAAAACAGATATTTGTCAACAAGTTTACAGAAGTATATAGGAAAACAATTTTAAATTGAGTATGACCACCAGGTATAAAGGTTGGAGCAGAATAGAATACAATAGTTGTGAGGGTTACTAATCCCTAAATAAGGTTGCCAGTGTCGGAGTGATGGAGGTTAACAGGTACTAATGAATTTGCAAGAAATGTAAGATGTTTATTTTATTGGTTATATATAACCAATAAAAGTTTAATAAGTACCTACCTATTTGCAAAATAAAGTTTAATTCTTTAGATAAAATAAAACGTTTTATTTTATCTGAAATGAGTGCATTCCACGAAGTAAGGGTTTCAACAATCAAACATTTAATTCTTTAATTCCAGGAATCTACGACAGTAATTGACTAGATAATACCTTCTAAACTTATTCCACAGAAAATGTGATATAGTGGGTTTTTCCATTTTGTAGGAAGGTCCAAGTGGCGTATTCAAAATTCTTAACAGTTCACTAAAAGTAGGTACTTCAGTTGCAAGGTGCAGTTTATTGTGTATACTAGTGTTATGGAAAATTTGGATGTGCCGTGTAAACGCCGAAAAATTGGTCCTTTAACAGTTAATGAAAAAACATTAATATTTAATTGTTTTAAATCATTTACAGACAAACGTTTATGTGAAAGTGTTGATGAGACCGTTGAGTTAGTTAGCAGTACACTTGGTGTTGGGAAATCTACGATTTACAGAGTTATTAAAGAAGAGAAATGTGGTAGTTTTCAAATGCCACGTAATGCTCCAGGGAAACCAAAATTTCAAATAGAATATCATTTTAAAGAAGGACTTCGACGGAAAGTGCATGAATTCTTCTTTAGACAAGAATTTCCAACATTGGATAAAGTTCTTGTCTCAGTTCGAGATGATAAGGATTACCCAGAAATGAGTCGAAGTACGTTATGGAAACTTTTAAAAGAAATAGGCTTCCGCTGGAAAAAGAATCCCAGAAAGTCTATTTTATTAGAAAGAAGCGATATTGTCATATGGAGAAGACATTTTCTAAGAACCATAAAGGAAATGAGAAACCAAAAAAGAAAAATATTTTATCTTGATGAAACATGGATCAACGAGGGTCATACACCAAATAAATTTTGGCAGGATGAAACTGTTACAAGTCAAAGGCACGCTTTTGTAAATAACTTATCTACTGGTTTAAACCCACCATCAGGAAAGGGACGCAGGCTGATAATAGTACACATTGGCAGTTCAGACGGTTTTGTTGAAGGTGGTTTATTAACTTTTGAATCAACTCGTACCGGTGACTACCATGAAGACATGAACGCTGATGTCTTTCAAGAATGGTTCGAACAAATGATAGATCTTCTTCCTAAGAACTGTGTAATAGTAATGGATAATGCAAGTTATCACTCCAGACTTATAGAAGGACTGCCCACAACCAAGTGGTTAAAAAAAGACTTGCAGAATTGGCTGAGTTCAAAAAATATAGTACATCCGATTTAGAAGACTTTATTCGTTGTGTGCCCTTCATAAAGAAAAATTTAAAAAATAAGAAATTGATGGAATTGCCAAAAATCGTGGAATGACAGTACTTAGATCCCCACCATATCATTGTGAATTAAACCCGATTGAACTGGTATGGGCACAGATAAAGAGTGAAGTTTCAAGAAAAAATACCACTTTTAAAATTCATGATGTTAAACAGTTGTTTTTGGAGGCCGTAAATAATGTAAAACCTGAAAACTGGGAAAAGGCAGTAAATCACACTATTAAAGAAGACGAAAAAATGTGGAAGCTGGACAATATTACTGATAAAATGATCGAGCCAGTTATTATAAATCTTGGTTCTGAAAGTTCATCATCTGAATCTGATTTGGATTTGTAACAAGTAGCTGTAAGTTTTATATTAATATTTTTATCCATCTATTTAACATACCTTAGACGGTTTTAAAAACTCTTTTTCTCTTTTGTAATTTTTAAAAATTAAAAAAAAATGTGAATTTTTTAAAACCCTTTTTAATGTAGGCCAGTCAGTTCTAATATAGTGTGTGAATAAAAGAGGTCACTTTTGTTTACATACACATAACACTTTATAACACTGAAATAATTCATTTATTTTTTACAATTATTCAAAGTAATTTTTCAATTAATCTTGAGCACGCCCATGGAGTGGTCGGAGTTACCAGTTAAAATTATGCTAATTACTCTCTCGTTCATAAAAATAAACTATAGGAGGGTGGTAGAAAATGCCTTTGGAATCTTATCTCAAAGATTTCGAATTTATAATAGAAGAATCCAATTGAAACCAGAATTTGTAGACATGGTGGTACTAACTAAGTGCATATTACATAATTTTATTGTGGCCCATTCAGAACATTTATTAACTAATGACAAAAAAAATGACAAGAAATTTACTAATCTACCTAGATAGGTGGAAATAATTCATTATTAGCATTCACAGTAAGGGGCAACTTTAAAATATTTTTTCAATCTGCTGCTGGAAAACTTGACTGGCAACAATAATTCCTATGTATTTCGTGTAATTAGTACATTTTGGACGGATTAAATATTTGTGGTTTAATTTGATACCTACTTACCATTTTGTCCTAATTTGCGTGCGACTTCCTCCAAATATTTTCTTTTTTATTGGCATCATGATAGCATTTATCATTGTAATTATATAAAATTTCTTCACCGCGTACAAGTTCAATTAATTTTTCTAAATCCATTTTTAACACAAAGAATGTCACAAAGCAATGAAACACATGCATAAATGATAAAATAGTCTCGAAGATTATTTTTTCAAATACTCTGTATCAAAATCAAACCAATTCCTAAATAAACAGCGAGGGGAAAACGACGGACCCCTAATTCACATGATCCGTACCAACCGGTTACGGCCCGTTACGTAGCCGTCGGCATCAGTAAAATATTGATTTTGAATGTACTGAACGGTAACGTTAGGTGTCTGTAACGGTACCTTCCGGACAGTGTGAGTTGTTCATATTTAAAACCATTTAAATGATATTTTTCGAAAACTAAACGCTACAGGCTGGAAACGGAAAGTGTATGATAATATGCCACGACCTTGAAACTAATTTTGTGGGCCCTCGCAATGAGTTGAGCGAGCTGGGAATGTCTTTCGACAGAATGTCACCGAAATATGCGACGTGTGTACAAAGAAGGATATAAAGTAGGATTTTATTTCTGTAAACTCACCTCATTTCGGCAAAATACGAATACGAAGCTGGTGTTAAGTCATGAAGGCACATCTGAAACGTGTTATGGAAGATACAAAGTGTACTTATGAAAATTTTAACTCAATACTGGTCCAGGTGGAGGATTTATCTTCTGATTCATTCGATATATTCACACTTACTCCTTCTCACTTTCTCACTAAAGATCAATAAATTCCATACAAGTATTGACTTAACTCAAGCTCAACGAAACAGGCTGATAGTATTCAATCGATTGCAGCAGCTTTGTCAGTATTTTTGGAAGCGATGGCCATTAAAATACATCTCTGAACTACAGCAGCGATGTAAATGGAAGCAAAATCGGCATAATCTGAAAATTGGTACATCGGTGTTGTGGTATTTTTGTTTAATATTCTTAATCTTTTTGCGTGAGATTAAACATTTTGGATTCTGTTTATAATAGGCAAAAATAAATTGTTAATTTTTAAATTTGTTGCTAAATTTTGCTATTTAAATTTACCTTTCAGCTTTACCCATTTTACATTTTTGTTTTTCTTGCTATTTATCTTGTTTCATTTATGTTCACTTTACTAATGTGTTGACATTCTATAATACGTTTACCTGGCTGAAATTTTTAGAAATAAAAATTGTTAAGTTTTAGCAATTATTTGTTTCTTTGCCTCTTATAATCGTCCTTTCTTCTGGTAACTAATAACAAGATCAATCTGGCAGGACTTTAGAGCTTTTTGACCTTTTTTTGGTTTTTTAGAGAGGTCTATCGTATGTTTTATCTTTCTTAAACCAATCTTCTCATGGATCAAGTATTGAGTTTTTCTCGTCCCTCAACAAAGGACTAGGTGGCGTCCTCTATATTTTTCTTTCTTTGGTACCAAATTCTGTTATGGTATGTTTATACAATATGTTTATTTTCATGTGAAAAATTGTTTGTAGAAGTATATTTTTTATAAAATGGACGCAAGAAGAGCTCCCAATTTCACCGTTCAAGAAGAAAAGATATTGGTATCTTTGGCAAAAAAGTACAGCCACATTTTAGAAAATAAAATGTCCAATGTGGACATGAATACGAAAAAAGTGGTGGCATGGAAAAAAATAGAGGAAGAATACAATTCTTCAGTCGGGTCAAATTTTCGTGAGGTAAAAGTGCTTTGAAAGAAGTACGAGAACATTAAAAAAAGGTCAAAACGAAAATTTGCTGATGAAAAAGCACATGTTATGGGTACAGGTGGAGGTTCCCAGATGGACAGTCAGATCAACGAAATTAACATCGATATAAAAGAAATATTAGGTACCCGATTAGAAGGATTGTATTCGGAATTTGATGATGATGCTGTGGTCCAACAACCTGAAGAGGTGTATGAAGCTGGTGATGAAACTGAGGAAAGTGGTATGTTATACAAAATATTAAAGGTATATTTTAAACTAAATAATAACTGTTTCAGGGGTACATTATGATCTAGAAGATTGGAGTCCCTCGCTTACAAATAATGCAATTGTTGATCGATCACACATATTATGCAGATCAGGAACCATCCACTAGTGACGGGTCAAAGCATATACTTAGTGACAGTAAGTAGAAACAAATAAAGTGTAACTTTTTTTATTATCTTGTTTTGGTAAAGTTCTGACAAAAAATCATGGCTGTACCAGTTGCATATACAGTTTATAGTTTAATATATTACTGATAATTTATTTCCTGAATTGTTATTCTCGTATTTATCTTATTATGTTATCAATATTTTCAACATTGTATGAATATTCTCTGCTTTTGTTTACTTATTTGTTTGAATATTCATAGAACTGTTGTATAAAGAACTAAATTCTAGAAAGGGTAAAATAAGAGATGGGTAGATCAAGAATATCTACGATAGGAAATATTATTATTGTTATATAACATGGAATTAAATATAAAAATATAATTAAAGGAACAGACTTCTCGAAGCTAAAAAGACAAACATATTGTATTTGATATTTTGAATTCAATATTTTAATATCATTGTTGTTGAGTTATTCTGTTGTTAGTACTTTTTGACTTATGTATCTTTGATTTATTTATATATAGCTTATTTACAGTACCTACTTATGTTATTAAAACTTACAGGAAGTGAAAGTAAATGGAGCAAATGTGAGCCAGAGAAATTAAAAAAAATGTTTCAAAACCATTGGTTGTAGCAGATAGTAAGTTATTATAAATAATAGTTGTATGTATTAGTTTAATTTTCAAATTTTTTAGAAAAAAAATACAAGACTGATACAATTGCTACAAAGATATCACAATGGGCAGCTGCAAAAACAGAAATAGAGGAATTTAAAAAAGGGCTCATAAAAGAGAAGCATATGTTAGAGCTACAGATTTTAAAAGATGAATCCGATGCAAGAATTGCATTAATGAAAGAGGACCAAAAAAGTAAAATAAAGTTGTCAATATTTGAAAAACATCCAAATTTATCAAAGGAGCAGATAAATATAATATTTAACAAAATTTCCGATTTAAAATAAATATATATCTATAAAATAAATTCTAAATTTTGAATTTCTTTTTGATCATCTTTCTATTTGTGTCATCATATCTCTCTTTTGTAGCTTTTTTTTCTTGGGTGTCTTGTCTAATCTCCATGACATTGTATTTTTCCCCCTCTGTAACTGTAAATAATTTTCTCTTAGGATTAGCCCTCCCTAGAACATGTTATATACACATTCTATCCAAGAGATGTGCAGCATTCTTCTTCATCTTGTTTTAATCACATGTTGAATTCTTCAAGATGGTCAATTATTTTTGCTTTCAATGCCCACATTTCAACACTATATTTATAATAACACTAATAGCACATATAATGGTTGAATATAATAATTGTAAGTATTCTTTTGTGCATTCCACTAATTTTATTACTGTCTTAGAGAAAAAATATGCCACAATAAAGTTTAAACAAAGTTTAATTGGAAGTTTTGTATCAACTTATAGTCAAACAATTTTGTTTTGTCCTACTGAATAACTTAATTTTATGCAACTCATTCATATTGACAATTCAGACATATATTATAAATTTTAAAGTAGACAACTTTAAAATAATATTGATTCCTAATTCTAATGTTTGCCTCAAATAAATTTGCAGCTGGTGATTGAGGATTGCCTAAGGGTGTTATCAGACTCCGTAAATCACTACCACCAACCAAAAAATACTAATCCAGTTCTTCACATGCTCTTCTCATAGATAACTGTTTATAGCTATGGTATCAAAATCACCCAAAAATGTTAATATTTGTCATAATCTAGGGAAGTGGGTAGGGCAATTAAATAATTCATAATGTAAATTAGTTTGTATAGATAAAATGATATATGTATATAATTATTGTAAAAATATAATTAATTTTAGATATGTTAATAAATTATGTACATTTAATAAATTTGCAAAGAATTCATTTACAAGTTGAAATGTTGTTGTATTGTATATGTATCTTACTCCTCTATCAAAGACAGTTTCATTTTCTACATTTGTTAATGCCATTGCTGCTTCCTCTTCACATAGTATGAGTGAAGGGCTATTAAAAATCATTGCAATATTGTGTGACATTGCAATTACAATTGCTTCTATGCATTCTAACTTTACATGTATCCAATTCTGAAAACTACTGTTTCCATATTCCAAGTGTCTATTGATTGCTACTTCTAATTTGTGCCTCATTAAATAAATTTTCAGCTGGTTATTGAGAATTTCCTAAGGATATTATCAGATATTTCTTGACTCCGTAACCACTATCACCAACCAAAAGATACTAATCTAGTTCTTCACATGCTCTTCTCATAGATAACTTTTTATTGCTATGGTATCAAAATCACCCAAAAATGTTAATATTTGTCTTATTCTTCTAGTAGTAGGAAGTGGGTAGGGCAATTAAATAATTTATAATGTAAATAGGTTTGTATAATTTTTATAATAAGTGATATAATTTATTAACAAATCTAAAATGATTTATATTTTTACAATACTTATATATTGTAAAAATATAAATCATTTTAGATTTGTTAATAAATTATGTACCTACATTTAATTTAATAAATTTGCAAAATATTCATTTACAAGTTGAAATCTTGCTATATTATTATCAACTTCTCTTGCTCCTCTATCAAAGACAGCTTCATTGTCTACATTTCCTATTGCCATTGCTGCTTCCTCTTCTTCATGGAGTATGGGTAGTGGATCATTAAAAAGAATTGCACTATTATGTAACACAGATGTTGCAATTACAATTGCTTCTATATGTTGTAATTTTACCCTTATCCCAAATGCTAAGACAGGAAACCGCCGTTTCCATATTCCGAAAGTCCTTTCTATTGGATTCCTGGTTCTAATTTGTGCCTCATTAAATAAATTTTCGGCTGGTGATTGAGGATTGCTTAAGGGTGTTATGAGATATTTTTTGATTTCGTAACCACTATCACCAACCAAAAGATATCTTCCATAATGCGCACTTTCTAAATCTGCTCTTAGCCTAGAATTATTAAATATTATTAAATATAGGAGAAGAAATTTTGATATGAGTGCAGTCAAGAGCACCAATACATCTTGGAAAACGGCTAATCTTATAAAATTCCTTGCTGACTGTTTTCATCTCACATTCGCTTTGTGGCATCTTAATGAATTGTTTGCCTAGACTGGCAATTGCTCTGGAAACTTTATGGACAATTCTGCAAGCTGTTGATTTGTCGATGCCCATAAAATCACCCACTACTTGCAAAAAGGAGCCAGTTTCATAAAACCTTAAGGCAACAAAAACCATATTTTCTGAAGATACAGCTTGGTAACTAAAATGTTAATAAATTTCATTTAATAAATAACATATTTCCGATTGTTTTATCATTCTTACCTATCCGTTGGATTTCTTATTTTATCAGCAATATTTTGATGTAAATAATGAACTGCATCTTTAGATAACCTAAATCTTTGCAAAAATTCATTATCATTCCATTTTTCAAAATGATTGTCTCTGGTCCTAAATTGTTTTTTGCGTTCTTCTTCCATCTACAATATTTATCATTTCCAGAAAATCTTCATCGTCAGTTAAATTTTCAAAGTTATTCATTTTTTATAATACAACACTACAGTAACAGATAATAATTTAAGCTTTCTATTGATGTGAGGTTAAAAATGCCTGAGCTGACGTTGAACCGTCAAACTTCTATCGCTCAGTAGAACCCGTGTTTAAACCGAGCTCAAGAATTAAACTTTAGATGTACAACCCACTTCATGCGTTAAACTCGGTAATGGCGCTGAGCTTGAGTTGAGCTACGAATGTACAACCGGGCCTTAATCTCTTCGCTACCTGCCATTAGTGCCCCGGGATCTAAATTTGCACGGCTGACAACCATGAATTTGGTTTTCTTAACTACTGCCACAAAATTTCTAACACGTTTTTTCCCAAAAACTTTGGTAACAATGTAATCGCCCTTAGACATTTCTGTATTTAGCCTTTTTAAATAGTAACATGTGTACAAATTAAACACCTGTTACCTAATTTAAATGGAATTTTAGTACAATTTGGATTCAAAAAAAGTGGTGTTTCTACACTGCCCAATTTCACTTTTGCCCTAATATGCGCTAATCAAGAACAGAGGCCCTGCCAACAATGACAGAAAAGATTGTCTCACCGCTGAGAAAAACGAGCTTCTCCCTACCCTGGCCCATCAAAATTTACTGCGCGCCATAAAGTCAGCGACAAAGTGTATATACTTGAAAATATACAGCGTGTGTATACAGCATGTATTAAATCTGTTGTTTTAAATATTACATCGGAAAAATTATGTGGCTTCGAATCATATACTTTTTCATAAAAAAAAATACTAAATGTAAGGTTTAATTGACAAATATATATATATATATATATATATATATATATATATATATATATATATATATATATATATAAGACTGAACGTTAGGAGTTATGGCTAACCTACAATAAATGTTTCCATTAATTCCATCCAGCTATGGTACGTTTATGTAAATTGAAACAAACTCATACTCCCTTTCTCGGAGACGAAAATGCCACTGAACCTCAAAAAATTATACAAAAAACAAACAAAAAAATTTTGTTAAAAATATAAATTTTGGGACCCAAAAAATATTCAACAAAGTTGACTACTCCTACACCGGCTTAAATCTTAAACCTAAAACTCTCCCTCGAGGAGGGGGACGGAAAACATGGATTTACCAAGAATGTGGAAGCTGTAGAAAAAAATGTTTCAAATAAAAAATGTAGCTGAAATAACTTTAAATAAAAATAAATATTAGAACTTTTTCTAAAATGATCCGTTGTCTCAGAAACAACGCTTAAAGCGACCAGAAATTTTTAATGTCAGTTACGCTCGCGAAATTAATTTTAAATCAAATTTGTATCACCTTGACGGTAAAAATTCGATATCTTTTGATCAGATTGTCCTCTCGACAAAAATCAAAATGTTTTTAAAGGTGAAGATAAGTTTTGACAACAACTGTGAGCTGAGGCATTTGAAATATGCCTAAAACACGCTGAATTTAAGTTTTCACATTACAAACGATCTAAAACTATCAAGACTGCTTCTTTTCAATTACTCAATTAAGTTTTTAAAAACTACATAACTTCATCTAAAAATTCCATCCAATACCGTATCGTTTATAATGTATTCATCATCATCATCAGTAGCTCGACAATCCTTTTGGGTCCTGGCTTGTTCTAGGATTTTCTGCCATTCTGCTCTGTTCCTTGCTTTGTTTGTTTATAATGTAATGTATAAATATATAAATAGGGCATATTTCAAATGCTTTATATTTATTTCCATGACTCAAAATTAAAATTTCAAGGTATCAGTTTTGACGACTAGGATTAACAATAAAAATTACACTACAGCTGGACAATCAAAGAAATAAATTTTATTGATATCCTGAGAATCCTAAAAAAAAGCAAAAATCGTGGAATATTTATTTAACATATTTATTTATAACAAATTACATACGAATGCTGCACTCTTTACAATTAAAAGGGATTTTGATTTTTGTAGACAGAATACTCTAATCAAAAGAAAGAAATGAAGCCCAATCTTTAAACTCTAGAGCATTAAATTTTAGTTTTAAGTTTTGGCAACAAATGTGAGGCACTTGAAATATGCCTAGTACTAAAGTACATTTTTCCAAATTAAAGAACATCAGTTATAAATTCCACCCAATGCAATTCGTGGGGTGTTTTCCGTGACGTTAGAAAGTTTGTAATGTAAGTTTAATAAGTAAAGTTTAAATTTGTGGCTAAAACTTAAAATCGATATTTTATGTTATAGGTTTTGAAGATTAGGCTCTAGGAATGAAAATTCCATTTCGACCGGTTAATAGAAATGATAAATTTCATTGATATTTTATTAACAGTCATTAACAGTATTAACAGCCAGAATAAATAGAATAAATAAATTTTAGAAAAATAGAAAAATTCTAATGAATGTTCAAAATACTCACGTTTTGTTATAATTCTAATTACCACCTTTTTCTTGCAGATCTAGACAACTGAGTATATGGACTGTTTTTATTTTAATAAAAGCTTGATGTATGGTTTGTCATCATTCTTCCTTAGTGTTATAGTCAGTTTTACATATTGTTTTTTTAAAATCATGTTACATCCGTACCATATTCAATTTTTTTGATATGTTTTTTGTGGAGCGCAATTTTTCGTTCTTTATGCGTTTTTTTTTTAAAGGTTTTTATAACTTTAGTTTTTTACAGAAAATGAAAAATTGTGGATTGGACCAAATGGGGTCTCTCTTAACTAGGGGTGCTTTTTAAAACTTGGCATAAGTTGAAAAATTACAAAATCCTAAATTAGTTACTTGTATTAGTGTTCTATTGTAGCATAGCTCTAAGGATGGCTTTGTAAGCTGAAAGCACTCAGCTAAGAAATTAATTTTTACACACTTATCAGTCTTATCAGTTAAAAAATAATAAACCAACTTGAACAAAAACTGTTTAGTTATTTTAAAATAACATTTATTAAGTAAAAAATACTTTATAACTTTAAAATATTAACAATCTCGTTTAATTGGTTTTCGTCCCGATATACGATAATTCCATTCAAATTGCAGTTACTTTCTTCATTAAAATATTTTATACTCTTTGACTCGTCAGAAGATGTTATTTGAAGAAAGTTAATTATGTCTCCTCCGAGTGATTTTAATATGGCATGAGGCGCACAAGTATCCCATTTAAAAGTAGTACCTTTAGTTAAAATGTAAGCATCTGCTAAACCTGAAAATATAAATAAATTGAATAAGTAACAAAAAAAATGATTTCATTTCTGTTTAGTAAATTAAACAAGAATAAAAACTGGTAACTATAACAATTCATAACTATAAGTTCAAAAGTAAACATTAGTTTACTTTTGTAAACATTAGTTTTAAAACAAAGTATAGTCGATTCACTGAATTCGGCAAAATTTTGACACCCATAATCGAAAAAATACAACATTAATTGAAGGGCTGAGAAACATAGTGGTGTAAGTCACGTTATTGCAGTTTTAAGATATCCCGTTGCCTGGCATCTAAAATAAGTAATCTGTAACGGCGCACCATGGCTAGCTACTAGATGGCAGCATCTCCGTAGCGCACTTTTTAAAATATTAAATACCTTGAGCATCATAGTGAAGTAAGTCTCACTTACACCACTATGTGCCTAAGCTTTTGTCAAAAACCAGATTAGCTACAGAGTAGTAACATGGATTGCAGCAGTGATAAAATGTTTAATATAATTTCTAATAGCGATGATAGCGACGCCGATAAGGACTACAATCCTCAACACGAAAATGATTATTCATCAGGTGAGTATATTTTTATATAAAGTGATGATAATAACGAAAAACAATGTTCTGACCACTTTCGTAATATCTTAGGTTATGCTATGAATTTTTAACATAAATTAACTACACAAAAAAACACGTTAGTTCCACCAAAATAATAACCTAGCCTAATGAATGTATTATAATTAAGATTGAAATAGTTCTTAATTGTTTTTTTTTTTTTCGTTATTACAGACGAGTTACTCAGTTACAAGAGCCAGCAACGAGTCCAAAAGGGAACGTACAAAGAGACTTCGTAATAAGAGACAATCATACATCAATGTTAAGGGTAATATTGTGGCATGCAAGAGCTTTACAAATATTGAGTGTGGGTGCCCTAAGAGATGCTTTTCATCATTCACAGAAGATGAAAGACGAATGCAGTTGGACAATTTTCATAAAATGGGTGATTTCAGCAAACAAAATGTATACTTATCTGGACTTATCCATCAGGCGCCCACACAGTGTAGACGTCCACGGTCTGAAGCAAAAGCCGAAAAGAAAAGTCCAAATTTGTTCCATATTCAAAAAGGAGATTCCACAGTTAGAGTGTGCAAAAAGTACTTTTTGTCTACTTTTGCTGTAAGCGATGAGAGCTCTTAATAAAATAAGAGACGGACGAACCCCTGGGAAAGACTTACTGGGTAAACATGTTGCTGCACAGAAGTTAACACCATTGCAGGCACAATCAGTTATAGACCACATTAATCGTTTCCCATCTTATCAAAGCCACTATACAAGGAACGATAATCCCAACAGAAGATACTTGAGCTCAGATCTTAATCTTGTAAAGATGTATAATCTTTATACACAGGGGTGTGTGGAAACTGAAATTGATCCTGTCAAAGAGTATTACGACCGATATAGTTTCAACTCAAAATTTAATTTACAGTTTCACTTGCCTAGAAAAGATACATGTGAACACTGCGATAGGTATAAGCAAATGGTAGATATTATGGAGCAAATTCCAGAAACAAGAGCAGAGCTGGAAAGGAAACATAAGCTCCACTTGGCAAGAGCTGAAAAAGCACGTGCTACTTTTAACACAGATAGCCCATTGCAAAAGAAAATGAAGATTTATGCACCTTAACTATTGATTTGCAGAAAGCCCTCCCGTTTCCAAAACTAAAACTGTGTGTTTCAGTCTGTCTGTTTCTTAAATTAATCAGTTTTAATTTTGTCAATAAACTGCATATGAATGTTTTACTTGAAGTAACAATTAATATTAGTTCTATGTACGAAGGAGCTTGGCTGTATAGTAACTTGACATCAAGTTGATGTCAAAATTTAACTTAAAACATAGCACAAAATAAGTTACCAAATTTACTAATCAAGTGAGACTGGGTTTAGTACATAGAGAACATAATAGAACTGGATAAATCTTAAATACAAATACACACGCTGGTTGGAGATAAATGACGTCAAGTTATTTTGGCGTTTAAGTATAAACAAGGTTATTTTGGCGTTTTGATTTTCACTTCGGAAAAAATTGACTTGAGAAATCCCACAATACCTGAAACTTCGGTTTCAATTATCGCAGCGTCGTTTTTTGCATGATGTTATAAATGGAAGCTGGACCTGAACACGTGATAAAATATAAATAGATTGACGGGTTAGCTATACATATGCATGGGTTATAGAAGAATAATTATTGTATCCTGAATATAACAATTACTTTATTATTTTTTTTTATTATTGAGTTAATGCCTCGACAACTATGATCATTGGCATGGTACAGTCAGGTACCTAGTGTAGCGTGTGTGTGTGTGTGTGTGTCGAGTAGTTGTCTTGATACTTAGCAAATTCGACGTCATTGTCTTTGCTAAGAGACGCTAATTGTATCCGAACGTCTGCGGTCCCTCCGGTGAGTACCGATCGCACAAGGATAGAAATTATTTTCATTTATTAATTTTTAATAAACGAAAATTTTTCCACCCAGATGAGATTCGAACTCCCGACCTTTAGGTTTAAAGGTAGGCGCTCTTACCACTGAGCAACAGAGGGGGTTACTTTAATATTATGTTATAACTAAATTATATTTGCAGTGTATCGACACTATTAAAATGGGTAAAAGTTATAAATTTGCTTCTCTAATAATTGAAGTTCAAAGGGAAAACATCGCTTCATAGAAAGTAAAATTCTTGATTATGAGGTCTATTCGGATGGTTTGGAACAACCATTAAAAGCCCCGGTATCCGTATAATTGTAGGCAATTTCTCTAGACAGTTATCATGTTAAAAATAAGAACTATTTTTAAACATATATGTAACAAAAATTGCAATTATTATAATGTATATATACAATATGATTACCTAAAATTACTGTTAAAATCTTGTATCCAGCTCCTGATGCTTCAATTAAGGTATAACCGTGACTAGTTAACTTTTTCTTAATGTCATCATTTTCACTACTGCTTATGCAAATAATATTCTTCTTAGAAATGGTATTCAGTCTACTATTGCACTTAAAATCTGGAAGGGATACTCCCCACATACATTGCTGGGAATGCCTTAAAATAAAAAGGTTTATTATAAATTAGAAATGGTATTCAGTCAAATATTATACTTAAAATCTGGAAGATATACTCCCCAAATACATTGCTGAGATAACTTTAAAATTAGAAGGCTTATTAATTTAAATGGGATGAACCACGAGAGATTAGTCTTTGAATGCTTGACTCTCCTTTGAATGATAGTACCGAGTTGATTGGACACAAGTCCTCATAACCTCCCAGAGCTAGGTAATTTAAATACAGGTCTTTTAAGTGGAGCCTTAACCTCTCACTAGTCAAGGCCCTAATGCGTGTTGAAGAGCCACAAACTTCGTGACGTAATCCTGTTGACCGGTAGGTCGATACACATACCCTGGACTTGATAAGCAGCGTGTCCAGTATCTAGATAAGGTATAAAAGAAACGATTTTGGACTAGCTTACTATTAGAAATCCACAGACAATATTAAATTATGGTTAACCGGCTGTGGCAGAGTCACGGTGAAATTATATCCAAAATTGAGCGGGCCAGATCTGCTTTTAGAAGGATGTCCAAGGTATGATGTAACAGAGACCTAAAATTGGCATTGCGGATTCGCTTACTTTGCTGATATGTGTTCTCGGTCTTGTCGAGTCTTGGATTCTGAATGAAAATGATCGAAGTCGTCTTAGCTGAAGCTTTCGAAATATGGTCCTATAGAAGAATTTTAAAAGCTTCTTGGGTGGAGAAGATTCGAAACTCCACAATACTAGAATGTCTCAGCAAGACTACTGAGATTACAAAAAACATCAAGAAGAGAAATCTGGAGTACTTCGGGATGTAGTGAGAGGTTCCAAATATAGATTGCTACAAAATACTATGCAAGAGAAAATAGAGCAAGCGTAGTCCAGGACGAAGAAAGACTTTATGATTGAAGAACTTCTGAGATTGGTATGGTATTGATACAAGCATGCAATCAGTGAATAAAATTAGGATAGCTGTGATGGTACCTAAGGTTCTGTAAGAATATGGTACATAAAGAAGAAGGCTGTGGTACTGCTATCAGGCACGCAAGGAGAAACTATATGATTATGTTTTCGTAGCTACACCATTATGGATAATGCTTTGAAAGAATTATGGATGCTTAGCGATCTAATTAGTGACTGATGCTCAGTTGGTTTTAGGCCAATTCGTGTGAAATGTACTACTGGTCACGTGCTGGTAGCCGACCAGGCCACACTTGCGAAATTGGCGTCTGGAAGAGAATTAAGTTTTCAGTTAAGGAAAGTAATGAGACCTGAAAGCAATGTAATTTTAAAGGATTATTGCAATCAGAAAAGTTCTATACAGTAGAACGAGAAGTCGAAGTTGCCAGTATGGTAAGTGAAAAAATTTCAGAGTACGACTATGAAAACTAACCAATAAACGAAAGAATAACAAAATTATTTTTACTTGCATGTTCAAATAAGATAGGGGAAAGTGTTGTAGCTTGGGACGATCTTAATAATTGCTTTTATGGGAGTTATAGAACAAAACACGAAATTCTCATTGGTAAGTAATTTTTTGTTGTTTCTATGTTTGTTCCCTAAGACATCCTAAGGTACAACACTGATAGAGTTTTTTTTTTTTCAAATAAATGCATTTGCATAAATGCAAAGACTGAAATTGTTTTGTACTGAGCGTTGTATGTTTGTCTGATGGACTGAATTTATACCAGTAATATGTTTTTAAGTGCTTGGTTTATTTCTGAATATTGTTTATTGTGAGTTGTTTATTTTTAAAACACTTTATAGGTAGCCGAATTTGTTTGTTTTTTTAACTATGCCTCGAAGCAAATATGGCAAGACGCGGGTGAAGATCAACCAATAGGCTTTCTTCTTCTTACGGTGCCTTATCCTTAAGGACGTTGGCCGTTACATTTGCCCATTTAATCTTATTTGTAGCAGCCCTGAATAGTTCTATGGAGGTCATGTTCGTCCATTGCCGTAGGTTTTAAGCCAAGAGTTGCGTCTTCTTCCTGGTCCTCTTTTGCTATTGACTTTGCCTTCGATTATAAGTTGGAGCAGTTCATACTTTTGATTTCTTATGATGTGACCAAAATATTGTGTTTTCCGTTCTTTTATTAAAAGCATAAGCTCTCTTTCCTTATTCATCCTCCGCAAGACTTCCGCATTTGTCGTATGGCTCATGTAGGATATTCTGAGCATTTTACGGTAACACCAGAGTTCGAATGCTTGGATTCTTTTTTGTGTTGCTTCTGTCATTGTCCAGGCTTCAACACCATAGAGCAAGGTGGAGAAAACATAGCACTTAAGTATTTTAGTTCTCAATGAGATGCCCAGCTGGCGGTTGCATAGAACTTTTTGCATTTTGTAAAACATTGTACGTGCCTTTTCCAGGCGTATTCTTATCTCTAGTGAGTGGTCCCAAGTTTCATCAAGATTACTTCCAAGGTACGTTGTTCTTTTTACTCTTTCCAGATCTGTTCCATCGACATTGACCTTCACCCTTCTGTTTTGCTGCTTGCTGATGACCATCGTCTTTGTCTTCTTAGGCTTTAGAAAGTGCAGTAAACGATGTCCTGAAGGGAGTACTTACGGTTAATGAGGCTGCACGATGGTATGAATTAATCAATTCGAATTTTAAAACACGAACAAGAGCTTATGTTAGTTAGTTATCTTAAACATTCAACTGCTTTATATTACGGTCTTATAAAAAAAGAACCACTTAATACGAAGTATTGGTTATTAATAAGTTCTTAAGTAAAGTAAGAGAAGAAGATTAAAGTAGGAACGAGCAGTTAAACAAGTAACATTTGTAAATGACATTATTATTAGTACTACACAAGATAGAAACTTGTGACGAAATTTAATTAGAGAAGCCCATCGCTCTTTATGATAAAGCTAAGGGAATAATGATGATATTAATAAATGTATTTGGTATACATTTGGTATGGTATTTGGTATTTCGTTATACATATTTTATGATAAAAACTAAAAGTAAATTATTTTTTAAATACTTACTGAAAGTCTTCAGGGTCAAGGAATGGTCTATTTATAACACCCATGACAGGTTCACCAGTAGTTCTATTAAATGCTCCTATTAAAATTGTGACACACTTAAGTCCGTTTTTATGAATATTATTGGTACTTTCTCCAGATCCACCATGAACATATTCAGCTGTACAATCTAGAAAAAACATAAGTACAAATAAAAATAAAAATATGGTGGGACTCAAGCTTTCCCAACGACTTGCCAAACTCGAGCTACGTTGGTTTTCGCAAGACAACTTCACGCAAAAGTTAAGTAATTCTCTGAAAGTGACTTATTTATTATAAAAGTTGTACAACTGACTAAATTATCATTTCAACCTAATGAGAAGTTAATATCTAGGATCGAAACTGAAGTGGAAGATCAAGTGAATAGAGCAACCAGAGCCGCAGGATACCTAAATGAAACAATATGGAGAAATAAAAATATTGGGAAAGAAAGAAAGGCAGAAATCAGACCAATAATGACATACGCAGCAGAAACAAGACCTGACACAGAGAGAAAAAAAAGGATGTTAGAAACAGTATAGATGAAAATACTTACAAAAATTGATGGTAAGACACTATGGGACAAAGATAGAAGTACAGATATACGACATAGATGCAAGGTGGATAATATCAAGAACTAAGTAAGAAATAGAAGAGTAGAATGTAACGATCATATAAGCCGAATGACAACAAATAGAGTAGTAAAGACGGCAAGGGACGGTTCCCCAATAGGAAGAAAACAGACAAAGTTAAGTCCATATAAAAAGAAGAAGATGAAGAAGAACCTAATCAGTTACACGATATGGACGATTTGTTGCCAATTTATTCTACAAATGATTCACCTGAAAAAAATTGGAGGGAGTTATAAAAAATTGAGTAGAATGACTGTAGATCACTAGTACTAGTACTAGTATAGTACTAGTATAGAATCACTAGTACTAGTATAAGGATTTAAATTAACTTAACTGTTTAAGTTATTGTTTGGTTAACATCGTGAAGGGCCGTAAGCTGCATTACTTGGGACATACAATGAGAAATCAAGGCAAATACGAGCTACTTCAATGCATTTTGCAAGGTTAAATTAAAGGAGAAAGGGCCCCAGATATCCTGGCTTGCTAACCTGAGAGAATGGTATAGAAAGACCTCAACACAGCTAGCAACCAACAAAGTCATCATAGCCAGAATGATCGCCAACGTTCGAAACGGACAGGCACACTAAGAAGAAGTTATTGTGTCGATAAAGGTAGTTATAATATTTTTTACATTTTGTATCCTATCTCTATTTTGTATGAATGTTCAGCTATGCTAACAAACAGTTATTCATATCCACGTAAATAGATATTGATAATTTACTCACAATGATCTAGAAAACTAGCAGGAAAATTTTAAATTAATGGATTCAATTACTAATGTTAAAATTAAATAAATAAAGATTGTATAAATATCTTACCAATTGGATCAATCCATATACCCAATTCTTCATAGTTGACATTAAATTCTGTTTCAGGTACATCCGTTTTAATGTGCTCAATATCTAAGTCTCTATGTACTTCTGCTGCTAGCAATGTGGCTGCTAAGTGATCTCCATTTAATACAATTTCTAATAGACTTGATGTTTCTTCCTCGCTAGGTTTTACTTCTACACATATTTTTTCTCCTAATTTGTTTTTAAATACGTTATTTTCTTCTCCTTTTATATTAGCTGATAATTCTTTAAACTAAAAAAAGTATTGAAAATTGTTAGTAAAACAAAAATTTCCTATGTTAAAATACTAGCTGAACCTTATGTAGGGGTGGAATGAAGATATTAGCAGAATGCAAGAAAGGAGAATGATGAGAATCGCTGAAGATATATCATCAACGGGACGAAAAAGTATAGGCGGACTCCGAAGAAGATGAAGCGACAATTTGATTGATTCACGTAGATGAAGTTGAGACAAGACAAGTAATTCGCCTAGAAAATAGAAGAAAGAAGACTAAGAAAAATAAGTGAGTATTTGTTTAAAAAAAAGTACGCCCAATATTAAAAAATAAATGTAAAAAATAAATAAAAAATGTAGACTCGCGATTATCCGAGGTAATTGGGACCGTGACTACCTCGGATACCGAAAGAACTCGGTCACTGAGATTGGTTATACTGATAGAAAAATGTGTACCTATGTAAATAATGATTAATGTGTTTATTTTAATAACTAAAAACTAATAGAAAAGTAGTATAAAAGATGAAAAAAATTAATTTATAAATGTTTTAAACATCTTTGATTGATTTTTGTTTCAACTTCATTCCTCTTTTTGGGCGGCGATGTTGCGCCAACGTTGAAAATGAAGGACGTCTAATGGTGTTGATTCTTCTTGTTGCTCAATGTATACGAGAGCTGCTTCAAGGGACTTAAAATCCTTCGGAATGAGAAATCTTTTAAGTTATCCCATCTGTATCTTCTTCTTCTTCATGGGTGACGTTTACACCTAGATTGGCAATGGCATCATCTGTCAGTTCCACTTCTTCATCTAGATTCATCCAATCGATGATGTCTTGGTTTACGATGGTTTATTCTTCTGGTAATTGATTGGCTAGGTGGGCTATAGAATCAACTTTACAGTCATCAGTTTTATTTTGAACGTCTTGTGTTTTGTTGTCTATCTTAAATCATTTTTTCCACAACTTCTGAGTAGTGGACATTTTTACGTCGTCCCAAGCAGATGCAATCTAATAGCAAACATCTTTAACCGCGATCTTCTTCAATGCCTCAATTACAGTCAGCCCTTCATCCAGTTTATAGTAGTAGCAGTACCTGAAGAAGCTTCCGCCGATAAATCCTCTTCATTCCTTATATAACTTTTTGGTCTAGGGTTGGATGAGAGATGTCACATGGGGTGGAAGGAACACAGCTTGTATGTCACCACTAATCAATTCCCTCGCATATGGGTGGGATCGTGCGTTGTCCAACAACAACAAAGCTTTTTGGGCCAATCCACTACCACCACTCACACTTCGGTTTTGGTTGGATGAGAGATGTCACATGGGGTGGAAGGAACACAGCTTGTATGTCACCACTAATCAATTCCCTCGCATATGGGTGGGATCGTGCGTTGTCCAACAACAACAAAGCTTTTTGGGCCAATCCACTACCACCACTCACACTTCGGTTTACCCACTGTTCGATTTCATTCCGCTTACGCTTCCAATATCCAACAGTTACTTCTCCGACATCTAAATCTGAAGAAACCTCCTTTATTGATTCGCCCTTGTTCAACCTCTTAATTGTGTTCACTTTTGTTTCCAATTACTCTCTTCCGCTTTCCACTCATATTGCACAGAAAGATTCTCTCTTACACTCACAAAAATCAACTTATGAAAAATTAGTTATGAAACCGAAACTAATAACTGGAATAAATTCACAAAACACTACATAAAAGGAAAAATATTACCGTACAGATACTTAATTTGACGATCTGAACGACAGCAAACAAATCGGTAGTTCAATTCACATTCATTAACATAGAAAGGAACAGGAAGTTGTAGACAAAACACCACACAGAAATTTCTGCTCATGAAATCTCTTTCACATCAGCTTGACCTAAAGCATACCTTACAAATAATTCTCTTCTTATCAATAATCCAAAATTTTCAATTGATTGCCCATATAACAGCTGCCGATATAACTTCTGACCATCGACCCTTTTTTTTACTCGATATTGTGATTCAAAAAGTACGACTATAAAGGCAAATAAAGGTAAAACCAAGGCAAAATTTTGCCTCGGTTAACCGAGGGACTCGGATAACCTAGACTCGGATAATCGCGAGTCTACTGTAGCAGTTTTATTGAAAATAGGATATTCTTAAAAAATATCCTCTTATAATACATTAACTAAAATTTATTTCATTAACAGATAATAAGAATAGTCAGCGTGAAAAACGATGAATGTCACAAATTTCATAATTGACTCTAGAGCTTTTTTTATACTTTTAAACTTACACCTACTAATTAGAAAACGTTCAAAAAGTATAAAAATTAAATAGGAACAAGCAGTATACAAAATGTGTGTTGATAATATCAAATATGACTGAATTTTTCAGTAATGGCAACAGAACAACTATTAATTATTTAAACTACGAGAAAACTAATATATTTAGTCTTTTAGGGCAAAAAATCACTAGCACTTAAAACAGGTTAAAACATTAATTTAAATATTTTTTCTTTCGTAAATAAACTCAATGATTTATTGATCATTTTGAAATAACCCCAATAAAAACAACAAAAAAATATGTACGCTGAAACGCAGTAAAAAAAATAAAGTTTTAAACAAACCAGAATCAAACCACAACCTAACCTTACAATATGAACATTCATAGTCAATATCCTAATCCTTTGATATTTTAAACTCATAAATTCACGAACAACAAATAATACCAATGGCACAGAATGAATGCCCATACTTATATTGGAACTTCATCATACTTCGCGCCGACGCTAAGAACCTGATCGTTATTTCTCCACATATCCCCACATAAAAAATCATGTACATCAGATTGGTTTAAAAAACAAGCCAATAACTGGAGTCGCACAGTTGACCTAACAACTACCTAAGATATCGTGAACTACAAAAAAACTAGAAAAAATAAATAAGATAACACTCTTAATGACCCTAAACTTCTGAACTCTGAAGTTCATAGAGTCACTACTACAGGAGATTCTAGATTATAGTACAAGAAAGAAAAGCAAACTCAAAAATAAAAACTGAGAAAAGAAAAGTATCCCAGTTTTCTTCGCTATATATACAAATGAATAACCAATAACAAAGGGTACAACACACTACCTATATTCCGACAACCTGACTATAATGGTAAGCGCTTTCTATCAAAGTACCCACAATGCAAGGAGAAAATTGTAACATGGGAGAACAAAATCATATAATACGAAGACAAACTTAAGTACCTCGGAGTAACTTTGGACAGTTCGTTAAGAAATAAGCACCATTGTCATAATATAGTACAAAAAGTCGCTATTAAAAACACTTTAGTAAGAAAATTGGCTGGATGTTACTGGGCATATGCCCTGACACTTAAAGAACAACTGCACAGGCAATGTGTTTTTCAATAGGAGAGTACGCGTGCTCAGTTTGGAACCGGTCGGTCTACCTTAAACGTTAATATTGCCTTAAATGAAACATACAGTATAATAACCGGATGTATGACACTTCCCTCATTCAACCTTCTATAGAAATGTTAGATTTCGCACTACTGTTAACAGCTGTTAAGATATAGAAAAGTTTAAATAAATCTTCAATGGCCGCTATCCATTATACAACGCGGAAAGGAAACAACCTAAGGTTTAAATCCAGAAAAATTATTTTGCATTTAGTGCCGACCCATCAGAAAACTACTTTACATGTCAAGAAGAGGGACCCTCGGGTACTAGTCTAGATTGGAAGATGTGGACGACTTTAAACCGTATATATAAATTAAATGACGTGGAACCCAAAAACGACTAATGGTGACTTTTGAGAATGTGGAAAACAACAAAATATTCTGTTATATCCCAAGTGGCCTTTAACCTGCACCTTGGACAATCTAAAGTTGGTCAGCAATGCCGCAATAGAAGAATCTCATTACTGGGCCGAAAACCTCAATTAAAAATATAATAACGTGACGTACTTACTTGTTTTCCAATATCATGTTTAACCATTTCTTGTATCAGTACATCCGCTAATGTTTTAAAATCTTCTACAAACCGGGGATTAGCTTCAGCTGTCGTTTTCTTCTGAACTAATAATTCAAACAAATGTCCATCTCGCCTACATACTCTAGCTATATTTGCAGCCTTTTCAGAAACAACTACAAGGGCACGAAGTAAATCCATCTAAAATATGCAGATTAAAATATTATTACAGATACATTTTTTGCCCCATATAGATATAAACATATTATATTATAACTAGGAACTGGAATATATGAAACAGAAAAGAGAGCAAATATGAGCTTATATAATATGCACAAAATTGGCGCAAATATGTAAAAAATTTTAAACAATACGAGTAATACGAGTACAAAGGTATATGCAAATATGCAGACGTTAATTATAGTGTTGTTCATGAATTTTCCAATTTAAAACTTATTCATATAATGATAATATTATTTAAAATGTACTTTTATAGGTATAGATTAAAACTGTAGTAAGTAAGTATAACATTTATTTATTGTAATGTATAAAATTTAAAAATATTTTTAAAAATATAGTAACCATTATGTACGTATCATCATTCTGGATTTACAACCCTGCGTGGGTAATAGCCTCCTCAAGAATTTCTCTCCAGTCGTTCCTATCCATGTCTTTTCTCCGCCAAGCACGTATTCCCATATTTCTCATGTGTTCATCGATGTTATCAAAGTACCTTGTTCTGGATCTTCCTTTTCTTCTCTGACCAATAGGTCTATCAAGGAACGTTTTTCTTCTTCTTCTTCTTCTTATGACGCCCTATCCAATTAGTGGATGTTGGCGACAATTCTGGCATACTCCTCTCGATCTTGTATGCTTCTAATGGGTGCATTGGCATCGATGTTTGTCCAATTTCTTATGTTTTTAAGCCATGAGTATTTCTTTCTTCCGATGCCCTGTTTTCCTTTAATCTTCCCTTCCATAATAAGCTTGAAGAACTGGTACTTGGAATTTCGAAATATATGACTCAGATAAGCACTTTTTCCTCTCTTCTAATAATTGCATTTAAATTTTCTAAAATTAATTTAACGCTATAATTGTTTATCTTTAAAACTTCTTGATCTAATCTGACATAACAATTATCCTTTTCTTCTACTTTTTTGTCCTCTGTACTAGCGTGCAAATTAATGAGATTTATATCAAAGGAACATTCCTCTTATTTTCAGAATAACTATCCTTTCGTTAATGTTAAGTAATTTTAAAGTAAAACTTTTTAACGCGTCAAAAATTTTGAATGTGTTTCAGTTTCCCATTAACTGTATCCAGAAGAGTTGATGAGCTGAATACTCATGTATTTAAAAAAATAGTCGACACAGTTCGTGATTGTTTGTACTACTCCTTAGCCCTTGACGAATCTGTTGATATTACTGGCAAAAATCAGCTATTAATTTTTGTTAGATGCATCAGTGAAGATTTTTGTGTAACTGAGGAACTTCTAAAACTGCACCACATGGAAGACTGGACCAAAGGTAAAAATATATTTGAAGCAGTTAGGGACGCTGTGAAAAATATAGGCGGTTTTCAAAAGTGCTCTTGCGTTTGCACCGATGGAGTAAAAGCAATGACGGGCTGGACTTTGCGGGAAAATGGTGTTAACTGTGTTCTATTTTATTGCATTATCCATCAAGAGGCTCTCTGCGGAAAGATAAATAAAATCAACGATACTATGAAAACTGTAGTGCAGGGAGTAAAAAGCTTAAGAGGAGGAAACAGAATTCAGGGACACCGAAAATTCATCTGTTTCTTGGACTAATTAAATACTGAATATAGGGACGTCCCCCTACATTCAGAGATACGCTGATTAAGTGCAAGTAAATGCCTTAGAAATTTATTTTCTTAAGAAAAGAGATCTTACTGTTTTTTTGAAATGGAAATTGTTATCAACATGGACGTATTTATAACAAAGCTTAAAAACAAAACATTTCTTCATGAACTGGCATTTCTAACAGACATTACCTCTCACTTGGACGCATTAAACCTACAACTCCAGGTGAAAAATAAGACAGTATCACAGAAAGTTGGTCAAATTCAGACATTTCGCAAGAAACTTGATCTTTTCGAGCACTGCATGAAAATAAACGACCTCACACATTTTCCTGTGTGTTACGAAATAAATCAAGAAGAAACCATGGTCGATTTCTCGAGGTTTGGAAAAGTTCTTACAGAAATAAAAAGAGAATTCGATGAAAGGTTTTCAGAATTTGATGCACTAAGACCCGAGTTTTTTAACAATCCAATGGGAGTCAATATCCAGAAAAAACCAGCAGAATACCAATTAGAGCTGTGCGAACTACAGTCCGATTCGTTTTTTCAAGCAAAGAAAAATTAATACATTAATACTTTTTGGTAGTTAGTCTCCAAGGATCGTTTCCCTAAACTTCGTAACTTTATATGTAATATATTTAAAAAACGAGTTCCCTCTGTACTCGTTGACACTAATAACAAAATTATTGTAAATGAGCAACTAATAAGAAAAGAATGGCAGCTGTATATATCAAAGTTGTTTGAAGATGACAGGAATAATATTGCCGAATTCTACCAAAATTGTAATGACGGCCCAAAAATTAGGAAATGCGAAGTAGAACATGCTATAAATAAAGCTAAAATTAGACAAGCTTGTGGTCCAGATGATACACCAACTGAGTTGCTAAAACTAATAGAGAATGATAACATAAAAGTAGTAGTGAGACTTTTTATTTCAATATATAACACCGGAGTGATTCCCGCAGATTGGCGAAAATCCATCTTTGTCGCAATACCTAAAAAACACAATGCGAGAAATGCTCAGAATATAGATTAATTAGCCTAATGAGCCACACTCTTAAAATTTTCCTCAGAATACTTCACAACAGAATTAGACGCAAATGCGAAGAAGATCTTGAAGACACCCAATTTGGTTTTAGAACTACTATGGGAACCAGGGAAGCACTTTTTGTACTTAACATTCTATTACAAAAATGCCGTGACCAAAGAAAAGATGTATTTGCATGTTTCGTGGACTTCGAAAAGGCATTCAATAAAGTACAGCATGTAAAATTAATGAAAATACTGAAAAATATCGGAATAGATGACAAGGATATTCGTGTCATTAAAAATTTGTACTGGAATCAAACTGCTATCGTAAAAATTGGAGATAACTATACCGATGAAATCCCCATACAACGAGGAGTCAGACAATTGCATTTTGTCGCCAACATTGTTCAATGTTTACTCGGACCAGCTATTTAAAAAGGCACTTGAGAGACAACCATATGGAATAAAAATCAACGGGGAACTACTTAATGTGATTGGATATGCAAACGATACAGTAATTCTATCAGAAATATTGAAGGTCTTCAAATTCTGCTTGATCGTATTCACGAGGTAGGAGAGGAAATGGACATTAAAATAAACTCAATCAAAACCAAATTTTTAGTGTTTAGTCATAACCCACATCCCGATGCAAAGCTTCAATTGAACGAAGTCCAAGTTGAGAAAGTTCACAAAATGACATATTTGGAACTGTGATAACGGACCAACTAGATCCACACATAGAAATAAAACGTAGAATTGCAATGACTAAAACTACTTTTATGAAAATAAAGTAATTTCTTTGCAATAACCATCTCAGTTTATAACTAAGGCAAATAACGGTTAAGTGTTATGTTTGGTCTATTATAGTGCAGAAGTGTGGACGCTAAAAGTATCGATCATGAACAAAATTGAAGCATTGGAAATGTGGGTTCATAGACGAATGCTGAAGATACAGCAAGAAAAATTAATGAAGAAGTACTAAGGAGCGTCAACAAAGACAGAGAACTGCTAAATACTGTTAAACATCGAAAAATGTCTTATCTGGGACATATCGTAAGGGGAAGTCGATATAAAATTTTACAACTGATCCTTAAAGGCAAAATAGAGGGCCGTAGAGGTGTACGAAGAAAACAAGTTTCTTGGTTAAAAAACATTCGTGAATGGACTTAGATACCAAATGCAGGATAATTATTCCATATTGCAGAATACCAAGAAGCCTTCGCAATGGTGATCGCCAACGTCGGATAATCCTGATATGGCACGCGAAGAAGAAGATATATGTGAAAGTACATTCTCTGCTTTAAAGCATATTAAATCTAAAATACGTAATCGCATGGAAAACGATTCACTGGAAGTGCGTATTAGAGTCACTACGACTAGCATAGATATAGATGTGCAAAAGTTAGTAGTGGATAAACCCTTGCCATAAATAATATCTCATTGATTTTTTATTTTATGGTAAATTTTAAACATATCAAAACAAAATCTCTTTCCGTCCGTAACTACGCCATCTAACAACAAAAAGAGAAATCAAACAATTTCTACCTGGCGAAATAGAATTCAAACCTTGACCACCGTGCTTTCTAAAACTTGCAAAGCAAACAGTTTGATAAAAAACTCGACAAGGAAATCCAAGATTGCAATTCCACATGTCATTTATCATGGTCCAAATTCGTAGTGAATTCAATCTGGTACTCGATTTTTGTTTTAATATTGAATGAATATTGACCATGATAAACGACATGTGGAATGCAATCTTAGATTTCCTTGTCGAGTTATTTATCAAACTGTTTGCTTTGCAAGTTTTAGAAAGCACGGTGGTCAAGGTTTGAATTCGATTTCGCCAGGTAGAAATCGTTTGATTTCTCTTTTTGTTCATAATAAAATACTTTTTATTATGGTTTATTATGATTTTAAGTATAAGTAACTAATATTTCGTTTGTATATTATTTTTTTAAAATAAACATTAGTTCTCTGGCCCTTCACAACCATTTCAAATTTAATACGAGCCGCAACGTCTAAAAGGTTGGATCAAACTGATTTAGACACTAAAACCAAAACACAACAATTTAGAAGACATTGTTTTTCAAAAAAAGAGAAAATAATTTATCACTTATTTGAATAAAATAAATAAAGAAAAATATATATTAAATGAATGCTTATATTAGACAGCAAAATAATTTTTTATTCATCCTGTATAGATAACGATAAATTAATGGCAAAAATGACAATCAACCAGAAATTTTTATTGACCAGTATAATGGTTCTGCACCTATTTAATTTAGAAATATTTATTTTAAGTATGGTATATACATATATAACCAATAGATGTTTTTATTTTAAGAACTGTTAAAGATATATCTATATACACCTAATAAGAACATAAAAATATAATTAAGATTAGTATTATTTTAAACAGCAAAGCAGATAACTAGAGTTGTGTCTATTAGTAAGACTAAAATATTGCTGCAATTTATATATATATATATATATATATATATATATATATATATATTATATATATATATATATATATATATATATATATATATATATATATATATTAATTAATCTAGATATTTGATAGGTTTGATTTTACTGTAAAATATATTGCCTACCTTTTCAGTCGATCTATATTGAGGGTGTCAACACCAAAGAAGAATATACACTAAAAATAAGTTATTTTTGGTAGCTTATCACTTATTCCATTCAGCTGATATCATACCACAAACCGCTATATTATACGTAGACTTCCAATGACGCAAATAAATCAATTATATTTCTAATTCCATTATAAAAACCATTTTAATCGTATAGAACGGATGAAGCAGCACGTATTTATTGATTTTACATCTAGAACTGTTGGCCTTTGCGTTTCAGCTGTGGATATAAAACGTTTTTAGCGCGTACTTTTCAAATAATGTAGCGTTAAGTTTGATTCAATCAAGGACTTCACTGTTACGCTTTATTTTAAATTCTCGAATGACTTGTTTTACAAACTACAAACCGTGTATATACATTAATAACACATTTTTGTTTATGCTATGACGTAAGTAACTCATCAAGATTAATGAGGTAGATACGAGTGTTGTACAAAAATTTTATTACAATAATAAAACATAATTTTTATACCAAGTGACCTAGAAAATAAAAATCGGAACACCCATTATAAATTATTAAATTTTGAAAATATTTTGTACAATTATACAGAGTAGCAAAATAAGAAGAATACGATCTCGAAGAAACCCAATTTGGATTTAGAAATGCTATGGGAACTAGGGAGAGAGTTTTTGCGTTAAATTTACCATCCTGGTAATTGTTTACATTAGTAAGGGTCCCTAAAAATGCGAATTTTTCGGGGACTTAGCCTGAAAAATGAAAAAAAAGGCAAAATTTTCATGTTTCCGTCTACGAAAACATACAAAAAGTAAAAAAATGTAAAAAAAAATTGAAAAAATTTCATAAAAACTATAGAAAATCAAAAATTAGCAAGAGAAAAATATTATCGAAATACGAAATAGCCGTAAAAGTTATATAAAATTTATAAATCAATTGTAAATACCAATCATTTTCTCCGTTAAATTATCCAAAAATATAAAATATTGTAAAATGGCCAAAATTCATTTATTTGGAAGAACAAGTCAAGCGCGTTTGCGCACAACATAAGATATTCCACGCTGGTTCAATGTTGCCACATACACATTTGTTTTTTTTTCGGAGTAAATATATTGAATTTAAATTTTAATAAGAGTATACTCTATATGACTTATTATTGTTTTTATTTGCAGAGTAAATATATTGAATTTAAGTTTTAATAAGAGTATAGTACATATGATTTAACATTGTTTTTTAAAAGTGTACCACATATGATTTAATATTTTTTTTGCGGTGTAACTATATTGAATTTAAGTTTTAATAAGAATATATGTCCATATAAATTAGTGATTAGTGTTTTTGCAAAACTCGATATTGACTATTAAATAACATAATAAAACCAAATCCAAACTAATCCAATTATTATTAAATTTGTTTCAAAATTATTATTAATTATTAAAATTATTTCAAATTAACTAAATTATTAATCTCTAAAAATTTAAATTACAGTTTTGTCGTATCTTGTCACAAATTTCTCAATTCGAGTCTATGGTTCCGTTTAAAACATGGCGATAGCGTGCTGAAAACTTTAAAGGCGGCATTTGAAAGTGAGCATTATGATTGTTTCTTATTCTGTGGTTAAACACGCTACGGCGTACTTTAAATAAGCAAAATGGAGTACCAATAAAAAAAAACAAATTAAAACCTAATCTACTCATATCATCTAACAATTTAAACTAATAAAGAAGTTGATAACTAATGCATCCAACTAAATACAACATAAAACGAAATAAGCTATAATCTATACGTAATAACATCAGTTAATAACAAATGAAATACAGTTATATGTATCCCTTAGAAACAGAAAATGGAAATAATACTCATTATCATTATTCCTTTATGATTGTATTTGAGAATTAATATTTTCACAATAAACAATATATTTGAAAAGTGTGGCAACATTGGATCAAGAAGTATGTACTACGCATACGCACATCATTGACAGCAGCTGTAATGGCGGCGGCATCTTGAAATTTATGTCAAAATATCAGTTTTTTAAATGCGAATTACAGAAAAACTATAGCTCAGCGTAAAAAAATGTATAGATTGAAAAGTGAATAAAAAATAAAACATAATCCACTGTTCAAATTTCAGACTAATCCGACTATCCTTACTAATGTAAGTAATTACCAATATCCTATTACAAAAATGCTGTGATCAAAGAAAAGATGTCTTTGGACGCTTTGTAGATTTCGAAAAGGCCGTTCATAAAGTAGAGGAAAGTATGCAAATATGGGCTACCCATTTTGTATTTCTTTGTAAAAAAAAGAATAAAAATTCTATTTCAATTCCAGAGGTACTTAAGAATACCTATATTTAGTTACTTATAACCTGCCCAAAGTTCAAATTGATTAAAATATATATATATATATATATATATATATATAATATATATATATATATATATATATATTATATATATAAACTGTTTTAAACGTACAAATAATGAAAAATTATACTTTTGCGTCGTTTGAATAATGATCCTAATATGGGCTACCCCGAAAAATATGTCTTAAATTTGTGTGAAATGAGATAAATGCGTGAAAAATATATTTTAATATCTAAAATACAAACAATATATCAAATAACTCATAGATAATGACGTGTGTGTTTCTTTTTTTACTGGGAGAAAATCTATTTGAAAAGTCACACACATATTCTTCTTTTTCGGTCCCAGCGCACTCGTTATGTGCCCACAAATGTCACATGAAGCACTTGACCCATATTTCACCAAGATTATCCTCTGAAAAAAGTGCTTCGCAAAATATACACGTTACGTCACCTGCGTCTTGTGTAGGCTGTGTAGAAGGAAACTCATTGTAATCGCTCTCATCATCTGCAGGCATATTCTTCTTCATCCTCGCTACTAGAACCCGATTTCTTTTTTTGGTTCTTTGTGACTTTGATAACCTGCTTACGTTTTCCTTTTTTTTATTTCTTTTCCTTTTCTTTTTTCTTTGCCTTTTCCTACTTCGTTTTGCTTCGCTTTGTCTTTGTTGAGAGATTGGATCAGTTCATTTTTGTAAGGTGAAGAGGTTATCACTGAACACTTACTTGGCTTACGCCCACGATTGGAGGTTTTTTTCTTCAATAATGGCACAGGAGAAATATCATATGGTGTTGTAAGAGATGTTCTGGAAGACCCAGATGTGGAAGGAATTGGTGAATGGGCTTATTCTCAAATAATTTTCTTTTTACACCAATCTCTGCACAAGGTCTTCTGGAAGGCGTGGCAGACTTTCTTTAAAAGCTTGTTGTGGGAATAGCGACAAGCTGTGAACTAGTTGCAGAAATAGCATTAGGCCGTGTGTTACTTATAGGAATATTTTCAAGCTGTTTGTTAGGCCCAGATGGAAGAGTGGGAGAATTAGATGATAAATTATTGTGGCTGGAACGACAATCTGGTGTGCTCTCAAAATTGATATGGTTATCGTCAGAATTTGTAGGTTCATTTGAATTGACAGCAGCGGTTGAAACGACGATCACCTTATCATCCTCATCACTCGCATCATCGGGTGCGGCTGTCACAGTATTTTCTGCTTCAATTTCAGCTGCCATGAAATTGACATCTGTAAATATGTTTTTATTCAAGGGATAAATCCCTGTAGCTCTAAATCCATTCACGGCAATCTCTCCAGTTTAGCATTTCTAATAAGCTCTCCTAAAGAGCTCTGACACATCAAATGCACTTAGTGGACGATTATTGTGGCGCAACCAGACCCGAATCTCTTCGCTGTAGTAAGCCTTAAGAACACCCATGTAAGTTTTGTCCAATGGCTGGAGTTTGTGGGTGCAATGGAGAGGCAAGACAATTATAGTGACATGATTATCTCTAGCTAAATCTATGACATCTATATTACGTGTATGGCTGTAATGACCATCCATAATAAGCAGGATTGGTGATTTTTTTGTGGGTTTCACTGTGTCAATGAAATATTGAAACCATCTTGTAAAAATATTGCTTTGTATCCATCCACTGGGATGTACTGCCATGATGGAACCTGGAGAGCTCCTTTCATCAGTTGGTGGTTAATATTTTTACGTGGGAATATCGTCATTGGTGGAATGAATTGGCCAGCAGCGCTCATCGACGTCACGACGGTTATCAGAGAGCCCCTTTCAGCTGAAGTTTATTATGCAATTTGTCGTTTCCCTTTCGGCCTACTACCTGTGCAATCTTGTTTTGTACAACCGTAAGACCTGTCTCATCCATATTGAAGATACATTCAGGTGGGTAAAATTGTTTGTCATATTCTGTTTCCAGAATATTGAAAAAGGATGCAACATTTTCTTTGTTAAAGCCTCTTGATCGTGAATATGATGTTCCCGTTGGTCGTCGTACTGATAGCTGTTTATGGCGTTGCAGGAAAAGCCTCAGCCAGGCTCTGCCTGCCGTATTACCTCCAAACGGATGTTTGATATCGTTCCTGTAAGCTAAGACGTACGCTATCCTCCTAAGATCTTTTCTGGTTAATCCATGAAATTTAGCTTCCATTTCCAAAATATAAAGCACTAACTCGTCCTCAAGATCATTCCCTAAGACAGCGTTACGCCCTAACTTTATTTAAGCAGCTTCAATTGACTTTAGATCAAGTTTTTTTGCAGAACGTTGCAAAGTAGAACGTGGGACATTAAACATTTTTGCAGCTTTCAGCGTACCCATTTCGTGCTGCCTGACAGCTATAATTGCACGTTCCATATCTCTCTCGTCCTATTTTTTTTCTTTTTTTAACTTCTTTCAGCTGTTGTTTTGACATCCTGATACAATTTAAGTATGTTTTACATTGTTCTAAATATGGACCTGTTAGGGAAAGTATGCATTTTTACATTTAATATTTTTTCTGGTACGGTTCTGTAATATGATCTAACTTAGGGTTGTATTCTAAAGAACTTTTAAAATATATTATTTCCTGTTGTCTCATAAAACTTAAACTGGATATCTCATTTATGATGTTGTGAATACGGAGAATTTGGCTTCTCTTTTGTATGGTTCAAAAATATACACACAAGTGTCGTGTTACCGTCACAATTAGCTAAAATTATCGGAAAGGTCGCAATACAATGGAATGATTTATTGGTACACCCTCTGGGACCACCGCTTAGTAGAGGGTTTCTTTATAGCTCTGACCATATCAACGCATTCTCAACTATCACTTCTTCGTCACGAGTGAACGAAAACACATTGACCGGTCTTGTGCTGTCTCGGCGACGCGACGTCCCGCGTCCCGGGCGTCGGTACCACCGGCCAACTCTACAGCTTGGTACGAATTCATCAATAGAACCAAAGGGTAAGTCTATTCTTGTATAAAACATTGATAATGAGTAAACCAGTTTATTTCTAATTTATTTCTACTTTTACAATTTATAATTGCTATTTTCACCAATTTTATGTATCAACAATATCACATTTTTTCGTTATAATTATTTATTCAATATAATTTAAACCAGCGACTTCTCAAGTTTAATTCCTAAACAGGACCACTGGCCCATAATGAAAACAGGGGCATAGCCCATATTGTAAATACGCTTGCTTTGCACAACAGAAGAGGTTATGTATAAAAGTAGTTAATTTGAAGAAAACTTATTAGCATTATACCAAAGACTGATTATAGAGCTTCAACGTGACACAGACGTCTTTTTGAAATTAGTGTTTATTTTCAAATACTGGAATTTATCAACTTACCCGAAAAAGTTTTGACACTCACACCAACCGACAAACAATTATTATACGTCCATGATTATTATAAACTGACAAATGTCTACCACTGTGGCGCCATCGCTACGGTGATAGTTTAACTTCGCCAATTACCGTTTACAATAGTCAAAATGTAGAGATCTGCAACGAATAGCTGTGAATCCTACCTAGCCCATATTACAAGACCAGCCCATATTTGCAGCCTTTCCTCTACAGCATGTAAAATTAATGCAGATCCTAAAAAATATAGGAATAAATGATAAAGATATTCGTATCATTAGAATCTGTATTTGAATCAAGTCGCCATCGTAAAAATTAGGGATAGTTCGACGAAATATCCATGTAACGAGAAGACAGACAAGGCTGAATTTTGTTCCAACATTGTTCGATGTTTACTCGGACTATTTATTTATCCTTCGGATGGTAATGTACGGTCTCTTACACCGACGTATTGGATTTTTCTCGCTAAAATTCAAATGCGCATATTGTTTTGTCCGCGCGGCAAGGTAGCTTTCGAACCGTCATCACGCTATTCAGTCTTGAAAAATCTGTTGCCAAATGCGAATAGTTCGTATGTTATTTGACCCGACAGTGTGAGAGACCGAAGTCACCATTTGTGTTGTACTCAATGCTAAGTTTTGGTCGTGTTTGGTCCATAGTAAGTTTAAATAAAAAACATTTAATTTTAGAAATTGTATATAAATATAAACTTTTTGACGAAATTGCTGCTAATTCCAAACCGGAATCAGAAGATGACGACGCAAGTTTGCAAGAGGATCGTTTAGAAATTCTAGAATATGATACCAATTCGAAGGAGGATTTCTGTGATGAAGAATATGTCGAATCTCATGTATCAGTAAAATGGAACTGACCAACGGTAAGTTTTTACAGTTCTTTGAATGCCGCTGGGATAAATTCTTACATTATATACAATTTGAATACAAACACACGCATTCCTAGACGAAAGTTTTTGGAAGACATGGTTTCAACTTATTGATGAACACATTCACAGACGAGCTCTAGAACAAAATACTTTACTTTTTTTACTGACAAATTGGCTTTTAACGTAAATTACAGTTTGATGATAAATATTCTGAAATGGAAAATGTTAAGATGTGGCGAATAAAAACATTCATGAAATTAAAATGAAAGGATTTACGTTTATTGTGGTGCGATTTATAAAATTAGTAATTAAAGCCCAAATCGCGGGAGGAATATGTGCATCAGTTTTCAAATATTTATTATTTACTATATAATTTCTAAATTAAACCACTTTCACTTCTTTAGGTAAGAATGTATCTGTTTTGACAACTAAATAGGTAATTAGACAAAATAATGAGTATTATTTTGAAATTATTAATTTCAAAATAGGAGTTTAAAGAATTAGAAGGAGGTAGTCCGGGCCCAGTTGAACGGTTAATCTTATTCCAGTGGAAGCACTAAGGAGGATTATTTTTCATTTTGGCTCAGCTGACATGCTCTCTCTAGCACTACAACCCATGAAACTGTGGTGAAGAGCATGATTTTATTTACACCGTTGTAAAACGAGACGATTAACAGAGACGTATGTCGCCGAACTGGATGCAATAAAGTATAAGCATAGAAGGTACAGTCATGGATGGCATACAACGAAAGCAGCTCAAATGGTACGGACATGTCCAATGAATGAAAGACAGTAGACTCCCGAAACAAGTACCTGTATGAACACCTACAGGAAATCAGAAGAGAGGACTACCTTAGAAAACACGGATGGAAGGAACAAGAAACTTAATGAGCTTGAAAGAACTTCAAGAACAATGGAACAACCGAATTTAATGAAAAATGGACGTCGGAAGATATTTTATAAGGATTATATCATATTATAGGTACATTATTATTGTATCATATATATATATATATATATATATATATATATATATATATATATATATATATATTATACGATATTGAAGGAGGTTCCAATATCGACAATCAACAAAATCTACATCGTCAACTACACAGTGAAGACCCAACAATGCCGTCAAATGCCGTCCTAAAACTCTAAAGACAATAAAGCCCCAGGAATCGACTAAATCTATTGGGAAATGTATAAAAAAGGTGGTGATCAACTTTTTGCAGTAATCCATAAACTAATAGTACTACTATTAGTTGATGGATTACAATTATAGATGGTAGTTCTAATAGCTAACTACCATCTATACCTGGTAATAAGCCGACCTGTAAAGAAAAAATCACTCCCGGTAAAATTTTAGATAATATCTCCCCAGTACCTTCTACATCAGGTATTTCGCAAGTATGGAAACGCGGTAGACAATTAGCTGCAGAACTTACTAGCCCAGTGAATTTGGCGATACGTAAAGATTTAGATGTTAAAAATTAAGAAAAAGATGCTAAAAAGAATAAAGGGCCTCTGGAAAAAAAGTCAAGAAACTTAAGAACCAAAAGAAGATGTTTTGTGAGTCATCTTCTCCCGAAGACTCTGACAATCATATGCAACTTACTAAAGACTTTAGTAATAATCAACAAGATGAAACAAATTCTGAAAGTGTCCGCTGTGGGGAAATATATTCAACCACATCGAAACAAGAAGACTGGGTACAATGCGTGCATTGCAATTCTTGGTTTTATAAAAACTACTCAAAACATGTTAATTTATGTAATATATGTGGAAAGGTATTGGCAAAAAACGTGCCAAATAAAGTTTATAATCGAGCCATATCACCCTTAGTGTCCGAGTCATCTCACCCTAACACATCGGGTGAGTTGGTCTTTTACAATTTTTTGTATTTTGATGTTGACTGTTTTTGTATGTAAGTATTTGGCTTAACCAACCCTGTAAACTTTCTTTTAATGGTATTTTAATATAAATATATAAATATTTCCGAGCGTAGACTTTTTTGTGCTAAGATACAGACAGTCAAAAAATTGTGAGCCATATCTCCCGGACTTACCCTATCCATATGAAGAGATTATTTTATTTAAAGCCAAAATTACTCTCGTTAGGGCAATAATTATATACATTGCCGTTTGTGTAATTTTAATTGTCTATTTAATTTTGATAGAAAAAATATAGATTTCCATTTAAAAAACACATCGAAGATGTCATCACGACTTCATAATGACGCCACTGCAGTCAGTAGTATACAAAATAAAAAACAAAGCTAATTTTAAAATTAACTTGTCTCAGCATTTCTTTCTAATATGTCGCATTTTGGAAATATTAAGGGAGTGTCCTTTTCAAATCAACACAGAACACAGTGTATATTCCAATTTCAGCATATTTTTTTTTGTATAAATTTGGCCATGTTTCGACCAATCACAGTCAAGGAAGCAGGCAAATTTATTTAAATTTTTCTTTATAGTTTTTAAATGATTTATTAATACGTTTCTTAAAATAATTTTATAAAAGCAGCAATAAAACTGTAAATGTACTTTATACGTTTTATTTAAAATTTTAAGAGTACATATTCAATAAAACTGGGTATATTTTCGTATTATAGATGCAATTCGTCAGATGTTGAGTTCTTCACTAAAAACATTTTATATTAATATATAATATCTATAAATAAATATTGATAGCCTAGAATGAAAAAGTCATAAGTCGATATTTTTCGATATTGAAATCGTGCCTTATTTGTTTTACTCCCAAGTCCCAGTTGCTTGGGTCAGGCTTACGCGCTTTTCATTCTAAAATGGACACCTACGGCAACAGAATTTTTCTTTAGAATCAATGGTGATATTTTTAGACATTACCATACTCACATCTCACCCAGCACAAAGACGCTAGCTTTATTCATTTGGATTTCCTTTTACAGATCGTATACTATCACAAACCAATCAAACTCGAGGAGCTAGCATGGTAAAATCCGTTCTGCACCCAAAGTCTCATTGCAAGAATATTGAGACAGAATCTCCTGTGGATCAAAAGCTACATACAGAATCGGTCCAATGTAGTGTAAATATCAAGCAAGATATTATCAATGCAGACGAAAACCTCAAATCTACCAGTTTCACCTATAGAGTTAAGTGTATCTAATGATACGGGTATAATATTTACAATGAACAGTTTTGCTGTGGTTGAAAGTTCTCTAAATTTCTTAGTCTAAGAAGATGGTTCTTTGCAATAATTGGAAATGAATACCCCTGGACTTGTTGGTGACAAAAGTTATACTTCAGATTCAAGTAAATACATTTTGGAAAACATCGATACAGATTTAAATGAAATAACCAACACTGATGCAAATGTTGCAACTATAATTCGATTGTAATTTCTGCAGAAAATGATGACGTGGGTGATGCTTCCAATTCAAGTGAACAAATCTTGGAAAACATTGGTATAGATGATTCTATCAATTCTGATAGTTCCATGGAAATTTCTTCAGAAAATATAAGAAAACGAGCACGAGAAAGGGAGAGTGGATCCAAAAGTCAAACAAAGATAAGAGAATGATAGGGCAAAATTACTTGGAAAGGGAAAGAAATTCGGTTACTATTGGGCGAGAAGCAAGAAAATTAAAAGTACATTGTGGATGCAAAAAAGGTAAACTTGGAAAAAAACTCAAATGTGCTTTTTTTGATCAATCCAAAAGACAAAAAATATTTGCCCAGTTTTGGAAATGAATTGGGATGAAAAACAATGTTTGTTGCTTAATCTGCCAATATTGCTAGCTTCAAGGAGAGAGAGATAAAAGTCCACAATTTTAGAATATTCGATATAAAATCGTCCAAAGGATATTGTTTTTTGTGGGATAAAAGTGGAGGAGGACAAAATGCTGACGAATTCTGTTCTATAATATTTCATTTAATCTGTACAAAACTTGATTTAAAAAAACCGAAGATTGCAGCTATAAAATTTAGACACGTGCAAGAAATGAAACATGTCCTTCCAAAAAAGATGCACAATCTCTATGATTCATTACCATACGAGTAAAATAAATTCTTTTGTAAAGCTATAGAACACAATTATTATATTTTATTAGTTTTATTGTGTACTGAAACTTTGTAAAAATATCTAAAAAAAATCTGGTGTTCTTCATAATGCCTACTCGTTAAGATTTTTTTAATATTAATTGCATTGTATCAGTCTAAAAGCTAGTATGGTATCACTGTTTTTCATTAAAACCAATATTGGTCCAAATAACCAGTTTTTTGTTCCTCCTGTACAATTGGTAAAAACCTACTTACGTCTTTTTCATTCTAGGTCATCGATAAATGTATACAGATTGAACCAAATTAAAACGGAACATACAATTTAATACATGTCTGTTTGAACTGCATTTGAAATAGTGGACCAATATAAAACTTGGACAAAAATAAATCCATACCTGGGTATAGACATTGTATAAAATATCGTTCAACTATCTGTCTCACAACAATGTTGTTTGCGTAAGACGGGTTTGTCTAAGGAAACGATAATAGTTCAGGAAATGAATCTCGAAAAAAGTTAAAACCTCGCAATTTTTTCGTCCTGCATGTATCCAGTTGAAATTTTAACAGAAGGTAGGTGATAGCCCAAGGATCAAAATCTATATCGAACCGAAGTGCGCTGAAGGGTTTTAGGGGTGAAAACTACCCCTAATTGTCAAAAATTATAAAATAACATATTAAACCTGAATATGGGTAAGATTTGGTTTGAATTAGTTAAATAATGATTATTTTATACTTTTGAATAGAGTTCCATCATATTTCAACCCTTAAAAAGCAACCCTTGTTAGAGGTTAATGTAAAAAAATTACTAATTCTAAAAAAAATGATTTCGCCTTGGATCGATTTGGATAAAAATTTGGATTTAAGCTCAATTCACCCGCTGCTTTATAGTTTATGTCATGTCGACGAACCCTGATTGTTCTAAGGGGTGAAAACTACCCGTAATTGTCAAAAATTATAAAATAACATATTAAACCTGAATATGGGTAAAATTTGGTTTGAATTAATTAAATAATGATAGTTTCGTGCTTTTGAATAAAGTTCCATCATATTTCAACCCTTAAAAAGCGACCCTTATTAGAGATTAATATAAAAAAATTAGTAATGCGAAGAAAATGATTTCACCTTGGAACGATTTGCATAAAAATTTGGACTTAAGCTCAACTCACCCTCTGCTTTATAGTTTATGTCATGCCGATGAACCCTGATTGTTCTTAGGGATGAAAACTACCCCTAATTTTCAAAAATTGTAAAATAATATATAAATCTTAAGATGAGTGAAATTTGGTTTGGATTAGTTAAATATTGATTTTTTTATACTTTAAAATACAAATTCATACATTTTCAACCCTTAAAAATCAATTGTTATGAGTGCTATAGGTGAAACCAATTTTTTGTCAAAATTTTGCAACTTTTCAACTTTTGAATATCACCCTTTACAACATTGCAGTTTTTATAAACTAATTTATATAAAGTATATAAATATATATATATATTTTATAAAGATATAAAGATATAATTGAAAAAATAGAATTAAATACAAAAAAATTTATCAACATAAAAAGGCACCATATATTCTTATACATTTACATAAATAGTAGAAAATATTTACATTTATAGGTAAAACAATTATAATATTAATTTTATTCGTCATCAATTACATCTTAATCGTGATCTATGTCATCCTCATCTTCAATTATTGGTGGACTATTATTGCACCCTTCACCTGAGCATCAGAACAAGTAGAGTTACAGTATAAACCAACTTTTCTGCACCCACATGAAACACCGCATCCTTTTTTGCATTGCCAAAAAATAATTTTCAAAAGTTCATCGAGTGCAGGTTGTTTGTTCATGCGTACGGATAATAACAAACCATCTTTGGAATACCATCCCCAATCTGTTGCTCTAATATTTTCATTGATAAGCCATAGACATATGAGCAGATGTTTTATTCTGTTGTATGGGATTTCAAAAGAAGAACGCTTAAAATTCTTACTGCCGAGTACACCTACAAAGAACATATTTATAGGGGGACTTGAACTGATCTGAAATGTATCGAGTGTATTTGAAGCAGTGTACAGAAAATAATTTTCAGCCTATTAAAAAGCATTTATATGAAAATATTTTCAAAACTGAGTATAATAAGTATTTCGTTTTTTTTAGCCAAAAAGATGCATGTTGTTTCTGTGAATATGTTAAAAATCTATCCAATGAAGAGAAGTTGAAAAAACAGGAAAGCTTTGGTACTCACATTAATTAAAAGAACCAAAGTCGATTAGAAAAAGAAAATAATTTAAACATGTCTTATTTGTCAACTGTAGTATGTAGTTTTGACTTCCAAGCAGTTCAAGTTGTTTCAAATGGAGACAGAAGTGATTTCTTTTATAAAAGAAGAATTGCCTGTTATAACTTCACAATTTACTATATAACTATATAAATAATAAACAAAGATATTGCTATTTATGGCACAAAGGAGCAGCTCGTAGATGTGATAACGAAGTAGGTAGTTGTGTGCTAAAATATTTGAGAGATCATGTTACGGTAAAACATGTCATATATTACACAGATAATTGCCCTGGGCAAAATAAAAATAAGTTTATATGAGCTCGTTAATCCTACATTGTACTAAATACACATATTGAAAGCATTACTCATAAGTTTTGTGTGGTAGGACACACCCAGAACGAAGGCGATGCAATGCATGCTCTTATGGAACATAAAAAAACCTTCTCTGAAAGGAGGACCACTACAACTAACACCTACAATAAATTTGGCAAAAAAAATGGAAAACCCATAACAAACCAACAACACCACACCCAAAAACTATACCAAAATAACAGTGGAGAAACAATTAAATGGAATGATGTGCATATTGTTCAAGTAGAACAATTAGATTCCTACACATTTGTATACAAAAAATCATTTTTTGAGAAAGTATTCAAAAGTATAAATTTTGATCGGAGAACAAGAGGACAGCGAGCAGACATTAGGCTAAACCCTGCTTATAGCTATCCACTAGGTATTTCACCTTTAAAGAAAAAGACCTGATTTCCTTGTGCAATTCTGGGTCGATATATTGGGATTTTTATCATTTTTATCACTGCCTTCCTGTAGCCTCCACAACGGTAGACAAAAAAACATTATCAGATTAATAAATTAACCTTTTGTAGTAGGTATAGTTAATAAATATAGAACCATACGTTTTTTTTTTAATGTAAACTTTGAATGAAATATGAAAAATTTGTTGTTCCAAAATGTAACAATTAAACAAATAGCTTCAAATCATAGTTTAGCGTATCCCTTAAAATATTAAAAAATGCCGATTGATATAATATTAACAAAATAATAAAATAATCTAGCACAAACATGTTGGGGAATAGATTTTCTCTGTTTTCTCGTAACTAATGATTTCTGACTTGTTACACTTTTTAACTGGTGTATCGATATAGCTTTATTGAGTTTCTTGAACCATACTATATTAAATATAGTATAGTATAATATGGTTAAATGTTATTATAAAATTAGTATTCGATCAAAATCTATATCGAACCAAAGTGCGCCAAAGCCTAGGAGGTGGTTGCCACCCCATCTCCGGGGTGAAAATTTTTTTTACGTTTTAACTACAGGTTTCGATTAAAAAAGTGATTCTAAATAAAAAATTTGCTATACATTTGTTTTATAAAATGATATATTTTAAGTTATTCGCGATTGAAAGTAACAACTTTTAGACGAAAAAATCCACGTTTTTAATCGATTTTTCGCGAATAACTCGAAAATGGTGCATTTTATCAAAAAAATTGTAGAAAACAAATTTATAGCTTTTAAAAAGACAAATACAATTCATTTTAAAATGTTTAAAATGTTTTTGCGATATAATAGGAACCGAAATACGGCCTATCAATGTTCAGCGGTTTTCTTCAAATGCCAAATTTGAAAGATTCAAAGTCAAATATCGGGAAAATAATGCATTTTTGGAAGAAAACTCACAAAACCTTTTTTAAAGAGCATAAATAGACCTATCATAAAAAAAGACTCTAGCTTAAAAATTGAGTGAGTTATGATGAAAATAAGGTCAATACCTCATTTTTTACGAAAAAATCGATGAAAACAATCCTCTAACCACCCCCATAATTAAAATCGATCTTCACCCTTCTGCAATTCCCTTTGTACATGTATTGTTAATACGTCCAAGAAGTTTGACCCATTTAAAATGCTTAGTTTTAGAAAAAGTACAGCTTAAAGCGAGAAACGATTTACAATTTCATATTTTTTTACCCTTCTTTTTTTAAATATGCCCGAAAATACTGAATATATGAAAAAATAAAATTAACAAATTGTAGCTTTTTTAATGACTAAATTTATCCTTTATTTAGATTTGTTGTACAACGAATATTTGGCGAGATATAGCCGTTTAAAGCATCGATTTACGATCAAGCACCATCTTTTTCGAGCCCTTTAAACTCACCCCATTTAAAAACCAAGGGTTCCAAAAAGATTTAATTCACAGATCCTTGTAGCTCTTAAAAACCTCCACAAATCGTTTTTGAAGAATCACTCTATCGTTAAAAATTAAAGGAAATACGTTAAAAAAACCAGTTAATTTTTTTCCGGAAAATTCCATTAGTATAGTACAGTACATTTCGGAGCATAATAATCTACAAAATCGGTATATTAGCTAGTGGGGCGTTATACATTCGAAATTTTAAGCGTTCTTATTTTGAAATCCCATACAACAGAATAAAACATCTGCTCATATGTCTATAGCTTGGCAATGAAAATATCAGAGCAACAGATTGGGGATGGTATTCCAAAGATGGTTTGTTATTACCCGTACGCATGAACAAACAGCCTGCACCCGATGAACTTTGGAAAATTATTTTTTGCCAATGCAAAAAAGGATGCGGCGTTTCATGTGGGTGCAGAAAAGTTGGTTTATATTGTAACTCTACTTGTTCTGGTTGCTCAGGTGAAGGGTGCAATAACAGTCCACCAATAATTGAAGAAAATGAGGATGACATAGATCACGATGAAGATGTAATTGATGACGAATAAAATTAATATTATAATTGTTTTACCTATAAATGTAAATATTTTCAACTATTTATGTAAATGTATAAGAATATATGGTGCCTTTTTATGTTGATAATTTTTTTTGTATTTAATTCTACTTTTTTTCAATTTATATCTTATAAATTAGTTTATAAAAACTGCAATGTTGTAAAGGGTGATTAAGTTGAAAAGTTGCAAAATTTTGGCAAAAAATTGTTTTCACCTATAGCACTCATAACAATTGATTTTTAAGGGTTGAAAATGTATGAATTTGTATTTTAAAGTATAAAAAAATCACTATTTAACTAATCCAAACCAAATTTCACTCATCTTAAGATTTGTAATATTATTTTACAATTTTTGAAAACTAGGGTTCGTCGACATGACATAAACTATAAAGCAGCGGATGAATTGAGCTTAAATCCAAATTTTTATCCAAATCGATCCAAGTCGAAATCATTTTTTTAGAATTAGTAATTTTTTTACATTAATCTCTAACAAGGGTGGCTTTTTAAGGGTTGAAATATGATGGAACTCTATTCAAAAGTATAAAATAATCATTATTTAACTAATTCAAACCAAATCTTACCCACATTCAGGTTTAATATGACATTTTATAATTTTTGACAATTACGGGAAGTTTCCACCCCTAAAACCCTTCAGCGCACTTCGGTTCGATATAGATTTTGATCCTTGGGCTATCACCTACCTTCTGTTAAAATTTCAAATGGATACATGCAGGACGAAAAAATTGCAAGGTTTTAACTTTTTTCGAGCTTCATTTCCTGAACTATTATCGCTTCCTTACACAAACCCGTCTTACGCAAACAACATTGTTGCGAAACAGATAGTTGAACGATATTTTATACAATGTCTATACCCAGGCATGGATTTATTTTTGTCCAAGTTTTATATTTGTCCACTATTTCAAATGCAGTTCAAACAGACATGTATTAAATTGTATGTTCCGTTTTAATTTGGTTCAATCTGTATATATATATATATATATATATTATATATATATATATATATATATATTTATATATATATATATATATATATATATATATATATATATATACAGTAGGTATAGGTAAAAGTTTATGGTCGGTATGGACCTTACATGATATGGAGTGAGAAACAACTGTTTAAAAAAGAGAGAGGTATATTATATCCGCCCTTTATATCACCGAACATAAATGAGTGGATATAATAAAAAAGGGGAAGTTCGGCGTTGCCAAACTTATTGGTTTTATTTGACCTGTTGTCTTTTTAGCATTTGAACAATGCTCCAAGATAATCAAATTTGGGCGAAATGGATTTAAATGGCAGCTTACTGTTTTTTATTGGGAATATGCCACAATTTTACTTTACAATAAGTGTAATATAACATTTTGATTTATACTTCGGAAATCGTTTTATATAAATAAAATTTATTAATGTTTCGTATTTTAAGTACGATTTCCGAATTAAAAATCTAAACATCAAAAGAACCTTATTAAATCCAATAAAAATATTAAACTGCATATAAATAAAAAACTTCAACTATTTGGCAACGTATCGTGTCGCGTGGTCAAAGCATCAAATCAAAGCGTATTTTATACACAGGTACGAATAGAGGTGGGTCGTTGACGTCGCAAAACCGATTTTCGTAAACAAGTAACTATGATTTTTTAACAGTAGTTTCAAATAAGAGAGTACTACATAAACAAACATAATGGCTATTGTCGTTTATGTGTATATTTATTGAAATGAAAGGGATATATTTATTATAACTTGAAAACTAAACAATACAAATAGTAAATCGTACTTACGTTTACATTACACGTTATTATTAAATCACGAATAGTCTAAATTGACATTTAAAAACATAAGTTTTTCTACTTTTCTTCTTGTTTACCGTATTCTTCTTTTATTTAAAATTAAACCAGATTTTGAACATGTGTTCACATTTACAATAATTTATGAATATAGTGGTTAAGTTAGGATATACCTACATGGCGATGGTTTTTCCACCATTGTAATGGACTCTCGATACATGTGTACGTTTAGATAAGTCATGTCCAATTAGTTGATTAAAAATACACCATGGACTTAAGTCATCTTTATCGGTTTCTTTTTCTTGTACTGGTTGATTTTCACTAGTTCAATCTTCTTATTGTTCTGAAGCTATTTTCTTGTGGCATTTTAAATTAATTACTATTTAACTATAATTAATTAAATTTTCTTGTTCTTTAATTATAGAAGTAACCAGCTTCTTAAATCTTTCTTTTGTTTTTTTAGCGTCATTTTATCAGAAAATCCCTGCACTTTAAATCGTGAAGCCATAAATGTACATAATGACAATGTGCCACTCTGTTCTATCCCTTTAAATCTTTTTGCTAAACCCGATATTAGTAATTGTACTACGTCGGATACTATGGATGTAAGGTTACCGTTTACTATAATTTTATTGCAAGATTCTTGCAGGCAGCGTACCATAACAATCACTGAACTACCCTTCAAGTATTTTTGGCCACTCATTGTACTTGTTATTTCTTTAAACGGCTGTAAAATTTGGGAAAGTTGAGAACAAATAATCCAGTGTTCTTTATTTAGATTTGGTCTTAGTCTTAATATATCCTTCGTTAGTTTTTTTCACTTCAATACGTGTACACATAAACGATAATAGCCAATATGTTTGTGTACTCGCTAATTTGAATACTGGTAAACAATTAACTAGTACAGTTTACGAAAAACAGTTCCGATAAAAATTTAAAAAACTAGAGGATTCACCTCTAGTTTCTTAGCTATATTAGGATCGGAACCAGCGAATATGTAAAATATCTCTGATCGGAACTAATCGTCTCACTAATGGGCAATCGGCGTTAAAAAGATTTATGGAGGGGAGACCAAGGGGAAATATGATTGTTATCTTTGTCTATTCGCTGAAAATATGATTTTATATCTGTGTTAGATATCCTGTTAAATTTTACCATACCGACCATAAACTTTTACCTACACTGTATATAAAATAACACTAAGTTCTTGCCAAAAACCGCGTTGCGAATTTAATGCTCGACGAGCCATTTTCAAGATGGATACGGTTCCCTTCGAGGTCGAGGTCTCAATCTACCTACTCCTCTCACTCGTGACGTATCAATATCGTGTTCTGTATAAATACAAGAGCCATCAAACGGCACTAAGGTCTCAATCTGCCTAGTCCTCAGTGTGGAGTGAAGCTGTTTCTCAGAATGTTGTTAACGCGATATAAAGCAATAAAAGTTTGCAGAATGTACCTACTAAATTCTAGTAAAAGGATTTTCATGCAGTTTCATGTTGGCCAATCTCTTTTTAATGACTTCTTGAAAATCAGGATGATTTTTCAACAGATTAGGATCCTTAAAATTTTTTGTTGCACCTAACGTAGTCAGCATCCCCCGAGCAATATCTTTTAAACCGTTTGTACAATCTGAAGGGTAATCTGTAAATATCTGAAAGTACAAAAATGATTTAAATTTAAATCTAATATATTACTTTTACATTCACTGATATTATTTGGTATTTTCCAAATAATATCTTTCAACCCATATTTTTTTAGCTATTTTATAAGTAATTGGTGTGAAAATAAAATTAGTTCTATAAAAATTAAATAAAAACAAATTAATTTTTCGTTTTTGACCAATTTTCTTTACTCGATGTTGATCTAACGGGTAGCAGTTTGTACTGGGTGGTCCAATAAGCCGATCTCTCGGCTATATATCAGAAAATCTTAATGTTATAAATTTAGGAGAAAAAAAGTAAAAGTGGGTAAGAAAAATCGCTGGAAATAACTTTCAAGTTTCTAGGTTTACCGCTAGGGGGCGTAACCTGTGAAGAAAAATTTGAAATCCAGTTTTTTGTGAAATATGCCCATTTATACCAAGTGTTAAATAAGTAAACTAGAAAGAGGCCAAAATTACGCACAAACTTGTTTAAGTACTTTTTTTTATTTTTTCAAATTAAGGGTGGGGGAGAGTGGGAAAGTATTTGTGGATAAATACCCATAACTTTGGTTTGAATCAACCGATTTTAACTAAATTAGTGTCGTTAGAAAGAGTGTGGATGATTCAATTTAAATCTACTATAAAATAATTGCATTTAGTTTTAATTGCCATGGTTAGGGGTATCAAAGGGTTTCAATCAAAGGGTGGGAGCTAATCTTAATGCTTTTAGGTCCTTTCTCACGAAAGAATTATTCATTGGCAAAAGTCAAGCGACAGTCACCGAAATTACTATTCTGTTGTCTCTTTAAAAAAAATTAAATAAACCACATGTTTTGTGGGACTAGAAACCTTAAATTATTTTATTGGTCAACTTTAGCATGGTTCTGATTAATATTCGTTCTATAAGACATAAAACAAATGAATTATTTTTATTTCTAAAGGAATTAGAATTTCCCCCGATAGTTGCAGTTACAGAATACTGGCTTGAAGTTAACGAGCCCTTTTTTGTAGAAAAAATACCACAATTACTAGGTATGATCGCCAAAGTGCAGTTCATGGTGGCACTCTAATTCTTTCTACAAATAATGATTTGTCTCCTATAACAAAATATGACTTTCTATTGAATAAAGCCTTTTTGAGTTTTCACTGATCTTAATCTATACATTCTTTGCATTTATAGATCACCACTCTTCCACGGAACTATTTTTTCAGAACCTGTTAAATGTGTTAGACAACCTGCCTGATAAAAGCAGAAAAATTATATGCGGTTACTTTAGTATTAATTAGGCTGTTGTCTGTGCTACCCAATTATCGTTGGTCAATATATTCGAATCGTATGGTTTCACAATACACGTTAATTCTCCTACAAGAATTACTAAAAAAGCTGCCATAATTTATTATATTGTTTGAGATTTCTCACACTTCGATGTACATTATCATTATCACGTAGCGCTACAACCTTGGGTGGGTCTTGGCTGACTGTACAACTTTTTTCAATTTGTTCGGTCTTCCATCAACCTTGGGTCAAATGGAATGTTCATTTTCCGAAGATTTGCTTGGATATTAGAAGCTTAAAGATCAGTATCGTTGATTCTGATCTGAAAATTTCTTGGTATGTTTATAAACAGCAATCTTAAATGGTCCCTTCATATCGAGTTGTTAAGTAAGAAACTAGCCTCAGCCTATTATGCAATATGATTTGTTTTATAAGAAAACTATTTAGTATCTTCCAAAATAACATATTTTTTTTGTTTGAATCTCATCTTCGGTATGGTCTGGCTCTAAAAGAGCAATACGGTATCTTTTTGGTCTCAAAAGAATAACACGGGATTTTAACTCACCCATCTTTATATATTTTAGAAACTGTTTGCTTAATTCGCTAACACCTACATGTTTTTGCAGCAAGACCTAATCATGACTACGCCACCAGAAATTCAACCTTCGATGTGTATTTACCGATACCATCTCCCTTTGCAACTTAAATCTGCATCTTTTTTTCTTAAGTTCCGTAAAATGACAAAAGCCTATCTATCTGAAAGACCGTATTATTCAGTAGAACAGTTTCTTAACCAATAAATAAGACATTAAAGTACCTGTATGTACTATAACTAAGGCAGCGTTTCTCAACCATTTACCAGTTGCGACCCAATTTTATATAATTATTTTCACCGCGCCCCCCCCTCATACATCCTGTACCGACTTACAGGGGGAGGGTGGTACATGAACTTTTTTCGGTGGTACCGAAATTTTTTTAAGGCACTTTTCACACACTTGAGTGCCATAAAGACCTTATCGTTATTAAAGTATATTTATTTGTCAAATTTTTTAGCCAGTCTCTCTGGATCCGCCCTTGCACTAAATTTACAGTAAAACCTTAATTACTAAATTACCGAGAATAAGTAAATTTATTGATATGTGGCAACACCAATCCAGAACCGATCGTCTCTCTTCGCGAGAAGTTCCGAGTTCTCCTCTCTCCTCCTCAGACAAAGATCTTAGTCGAGTCAGTTTAGTCAGTCCAGTCAGTCCTTCCGCACCTGTTAAATTTATTGTGAATGTTTATGTTGTAGTTTGCGTGTATTAATTGCAGTTCACAGTAATAAAATATTCCAAGCAGTAGGTAAATATACTTAAATTTATACAAAATCATGGATAAATTTTTAACTTGGCGTAAGTGAGCATTCGATACTAGTGAAGCATCAACAAGTGTACAGGCGAGAGTGGTTCCAAAAATAAAATCAAGAAGATATTCTCAAGATTTCTTAAATTTTGAATTTACGTTTATTGAAGTAAATTAAAATGAAGAAGAACGGTCTCTATGTATCATTTGCTCAAAAATTTTAGCAGCCGACAGCATAAAACCAAATAAGCTTAAAAGAAATTTCGAAACGCTTCATAGTGAGGGCAATAATCAACCCCGAGAATGCGTCAAGTTAAAATTAAAATCACATGAAAAACAAAAATCATTTTAAAAAACTTTGTCTGTGAATGAAAAAGATTTACTTGCCTCATAAAGCCTCCCATCAAATAGCTAGGTGTAAAAAGCCTCACACTATTGGTGAAGAGCTTATTTTCCAGCTGCAATTCAAATTGTAGAAACTATGTTTGAAGATAATTTTGCCAAAAAATTGGAGTCTATACCTCTATCAAATGATACTGTTGCCCGTTGAATTTGTGATTTAGCTGAAGATGTACAGGATCAGCTACTCGGGAAGTTGCGCGACAAGCTGTTTTCGATTCATCTTAATGAGGCAACAGATAGCAATAAAGATGCTAATTTTATTGCCTACGTTTGATTTTGTGATGGCATATCATTAGTAGAAGAACTAATTTTTTTCAATCCAATAGAACTGAAAGCAACGTCGCTCGCATTATTTGCTATCTTAAACGATTATATAAATGAAGCCAAAATAGAGTGGAAGAATTGCGTCGGAATATGCACAGATGGTGCTCGTGCAATATCCGGAAAATTTCATAGTCTACAAGCGCTTGTGAAACAAAAGTCTCCAATGTGTATATGGACATACTGTATGATCCACAGAGAAGCTCTGGCTTTTAAAGAAATGTCTCCTGGCCTGAATATTGTGCTAACAACGGTTGTAACAGTAGTTATTTACATAAAAATGAGACCTTTGAAAACCAGAATCTTTTCTGCACTTTGTAAAGACATGAGTGCATTACATTCAGCATTATTCTTTTATTGTGATACAAGATGGTTATCACGTGGCAAATTTTAACAACGTGTTTTTGAATTAATACATGAAATCGCTATTTTTCTCGAAGAAGAAAATAGACCGGAAGCCGCGATGTTTATTTTTGATGAAATTGAGCTACTTTTTTGACATATTCGAGAAACTAAATATTTTGAACATTCAGCTTCAAGGAGCCAATACACATATATTAGATACGAGTGATAAAGTTAATGGCTTTTGTAAAAAAATGGAATTGTGGAGCAGAAATTTAAAGCAAAAAACCTAGAAATGTTTGCAAATGTGGATGAATGTATTAAAACTTACAAGGTTGAAGAACAACACGTGAAAGTTGTTTTTGTAACCACTGAAAATCATTTAGCGATGCTAAAATTTTATGCGAGTGGGTTAGGAATCCGTTTCAAATTACACCGGAAGGGCTCTCTACTGCCGAAGAAGAAACCTTCATTGACTTTACGGCAAATGATGAAATCAAGAAACAGTTTAATAATAAATCCCTCTTTGAATTTTGGGCAGGAATAAATGATGACTTTTCTGCACTGAAAATAAGAGCGTCCCGTATACTAGTGCCGTTTTCAACATCCTACCTTTGCGAAACAGGATTTTCTGTGGTGGCTGCTTTGAAGACCAAATATAGATCGCAGCTAAATATAGAAAAAGAACTGAGAACGTCTATTTCTAATATTAAACCCCGTTTCAATAAACTTTGCTCTACAAAACAAGCTCAGGGAAATCACTGATTTATCTATTCATAATTGTACCTGTTATATCAGTGTTCATGTATATTTTATTTTTATTTTGTAAGAATTTTGTAATTGCTTTGATTTTAGTAAATTAATCAATGTTGTTGATGTTTTTTTCGAATAGGCTCACGCCCCCCTAATAATAATACCGCGCCCCCTAGGGGGGCGCGCCCCACAGGTTGAGAATCACAACTAAGGTATTTAAATATATATTTGGGTATCACATGCAGCAACTTAAACATATTAGTTCGTAGGGTTTTATTATGAAATTTACAAATTATTAAAATTTTAAAATGGATTGTGTATTTTATTATCCCTTATTTTGTGATATTGAAGATTTATGTAATTTCAAAATTTTTTCGTAAGCTTTGTCCATAAAATAGTACAATTCTCATTAACAATAAAGAATATTTCTATTCTATAATAATGGCCAATATATTTTTTTATAAAAAAAAAAAAAAAAAGGCAGCAAAAACATCTTGGTTTACATTAGATATTAAACAAAAACGTAACCAAAGATAGAAAGTTTTCCTAAAATGTAAATCAGAAAACACGAATGAATCTTACCAATAATATAAGAGAATAACAACTGAAACTGATCTATTGGTAATGAAAACAAAAAGAGAATATTGAGAAAGATTTACAAAAGAACTAGAGATTTCTACCGACAACAGAAACAAGTATGGCGCTTAGAATACCAGACGAATGGAGGAGTATCTTAGTAAAGTTTATACACTAATACTTCGTTGGGAGCTTCTTTAACTTTCTTTACGTATCGCGCTAATGTTTGATGTCTAATACCATTTCTCTCTGCTGCTATACTGAGGCTAAAGAGACAGATCGGAAGAAGAGCAGTAGGCCTTTCAGTAGGAAAAGGAGGTCCGACAACATCAGTTGATAATAAATGAAATGAGGTTGAATGCTCGAATAAATGAACTTTGAAAATAAGGCTATTATCAAGCACAAGTTAATTAAATCTAGCCCAAGTACTTTCGCTTAAAATAGCATCTTCAGGGGCATTTCGTCAAAATAAGAACTATCCAGCAAGCGTAGAATGTGGAAACATTAAAAATAACATAAATTATACAAAAACACTACACTAAAACGAGGACAAACAGTTTAAAAAAATTCTGTTTTTTAAATTTTTTTTAAACTGTTTGTCCTCGTTTTAGTGTAGTGTTTTTGTATAATTTATGTTATTTTTAATGTTTACACATTCTACGCTTGCCGGATAGTTCTTATTTTGACGAAATGCCCCTGAAGATGCTATTTTAAGCGAAAGTACTTGGGCTAGATTTAATTAACTTGTGCTCGATAATAGCCTTATTTTCAAAGAACATCAGTTGAGGCTAAAAATTGAAGTAAAACAGACATGAACCTACTAATAAACCAGTAAGAAGAAGACTTAATATTTACCTGGTCATATCTCCTGGTTGATGCCGATTTTTATTTAATTTAAAAATTGACTTTCTTATCAGTGATAAGTGTAGATTTTTTATTAGTTTCTAATAAGTTGAAAAATAATATAAAATTCTTCAAAATCAGCATAACTTAAAAAATATATAAATATTAATCAAAATGGCTTCTTAGTTAACAACGTAAAAATGCGGCAATCCACTAAAATAAATTAAAAAATCGAAAATGTTGGCCCCTAAAAGTAAACAAAATTTAGACATCTTCCAAAGAACGCTATGAATTGTTTTAAAAAAGATGATACTTTATGAATGTCTTGAGGGGATAAAACTGCTTAAATTATTATCATCTTAGGTAGTAAATTCGTCCATTTATAAGATATTTGCGTACTGTATCTACCATAGTACACAAGTATACCACCTCATATGTATGTACGTGTGTCAACTACTTTATTGTGCCTGCATGTATGCGAGTATTGGGACTTTCGTGATAAAATACGCGTGTGTGTATGTGTGTGTGTGTGTGTGTGTGTGTGTGTGTGTGTGTGTGGTGTGTGTGTGTGTGTGTGTGTGTGTGTGTGTTTGTGTGTGTGTGTGTGTCTTTATGTGTGTGTATGTGAATTTGTTCGTGTGTACCTATATAAAGTGTATATTTGTGGGTCTACGATAGTTTCAACATTAACTGATATAGTTATTGTCTACTTAGGTTTACTTATATTATAAAGACTTACCACAGTGTGAAATAATCCAGGATTCTGCCAATGCAACTGTAAGAGCATATTTTTTAAATCTATAATACGTTTGAAAAACGGTGCTAATTTATCATATCTTAGTGCATGAATCCTGTCTGAAACTGAAAATAATAATATAATAATAGTTATTTTAGTATCAAACTAACAACGTCCACCCAGCAAGCTAATATCGTATGTATATATGCAGTAAATGGTTTCTAACAGTTAATATGATTTTCTTAATCAATAAAACCATACCTTACATTGTAGCATTTGCAATTTCATTGATTCTTTGGTGCATATTGAAATCTTCTCGTATATGTAATATATTGAAATCCCCTCATAAATGTTTGAAAAATCGCAGAATATTTTTTTATTCTATTTTAGTTTCCTATTTATACGTATTAAAACACTGAATTCTTTCAATTTAAAACCCAAATAATATTTCGTTCTTTTCAGCGTCGCCAAGTAATAAAACCACAGTGAGGACAAAAAGAATATTAGAAACAGTAGAAATGAAAATACTTAAAAAATTAATGGTAAAACACTATGGGACAGAGGTAGAAGTACAGATATACGACATAGATGCAAGGTGAGGAACAGCAAGATTTTGGTAAGAAATAGAAGAGCAGAATGGAACAATTATATTAGGCGAATGACAACAGATAGAATAGTAAAGACGGCAAGAGACGATTCTCAAATAGGAAGATGATCAGTAGGAAAACCACGAAAACTATGGAACGACAACTTACTGAAGGCACATTGAAAAACGGAGAGTTATTTCTACATAAAAAGAAGAAGAAAAAGAAGATAAGAAGGAATCATTAAACTTATTGACATCTGGTACGTTTCCCAAAATCTGTTCTCAGTATTAGGAACTCAAAACAAAAATCCAAACAGTGTTTTTACATCTAGTGTTACACGCTGTCAACTACAAATTATTAAAAAACTGTTACTGCTGGAACAAGAGAAGTAAGAGCTTTATTTAAATGTGCCACTGAAGCAATGATTCCACAACAACAAAGATTGAATGTCTGGCTAAATAGGTCTTGTACCTAAGGCAAAAAAAAAAGATTGAAGGGGTGGATTGAGTGTCTCTGCGGACCACAGCCGGTCTCGAGCCCGTATAAAATGTAACGCTTTTTTCAACGTTTTGTTTTTGTGCCGTTGGTTTGGTCGCAGTTTTCTTTATTTTTTCTTTCACTGTCTCAGTTTTCATTTCCACTACAGTGTTGTAATATTTATAAGTATATACCGTATGGTGGAAATGAAAGGAATAAATTCGTTATTTCGTAAACCGGAGACTTTAAGGAAAAATCCTGAAACCGTCGATTTTTATTTTTAAATAAGCTATTCGTAAGGATACATTTTTATTTTTGACGTCATCTATGTGAGCGTGATGACGTCATTGCTAAAATTTTTGAATAGAAAGGGGGTATTGTAATACATCATTTGAAAGGTCATTTAAATACCTATTTAGCTATATCAATATGTCTAAGTAATTAAAGTTTGTAATTGTTTAAAAAAATAATTAAATTTTTATTATTATAATAAATATTTATTAAGTATTATTCAATAAATATAACGAAACTTAAATTAAGTGCTCAAATTGTTTACCTTCAGCTAAAATACAATGAGAAAGGCGTGCCGCGAACTCTTCTCTAACATTCTCTAAAACTTCCGGAGTTATTTGAACAACCTCGTTACCTATTCTTTCTTTCAGTTCATTAATATTTTGTGGTCTATTTTGATACACCTTACTTTTTAAATATCCCCATTAAAAGAAATAAAAAGGAGTCAAATCAGGTGACCTAGGCGGCCACTCTATTGTTCCTCTTCGACCTATCCACCGATTTGGAAAGACGTTGTTTAAGTAGTTGCATATCAAGACAGCACAGTGTGGAGGCGCACCATCTTGCTGTAGCCATAAATCATTTCTGTTTGGAAACAACCGGTTCAATTCTGGAAGCAAGAAATTTTTAAGAAATTCTAAATATCGAGGACCTGTTAAGTTTTCTTCGAAAAAGTATGGTCCAATACACTTATTATCTATAATTCCCACCCAAACATTAATTTTCTCTGGGTATTGAGTACGATACTCTTGCATCCAGTGTGGATTTTCCGTAGCCCAGTACCGATAAGTTTGACGATTGACATGACCGTTTAGTAGAAATGTAGCTTCATCAAAGAAAATAATCTTTTATAAAAACATCGGATCTCTGTTATTTCGTTCCATTATAATGTCACAAAATTCAATTCGTCTATCAAAATCATCTTCCATAAGTTCTTGTACTAAACTTACTTTGTAGGGATGCCACTTTTCCTTCTTTAGCTGTTTAAGAACTGGTGAATGGTCCATGTCATTATTTAATGCTACTTGCCGTGAACTGTTATGAGGATTATCTTGAAAAGCTAACAGAACGTCTACTTGTTGGTTTTCAGATATTGGTTTTCTACTACCTTTAGGAAGGTCTTTAACATGACCCGTTTCTCTAAATTTTTTCTTAATTTTGCTTACAGCGGATTGTGAAATTGGTTCTCGACGGGGGTATTTATTATTAAATAACGCACATATTTCTTTCTGCGTACGTGTTTTATCTCCATAACCAATCATTATGAGAATTTTAATTTTTGCATTTCAATTAGCTTCATGTTCAAAGATACAAAGACTTTTTGAATACGTTTACTACAATAATACTATTAATCACTTGACAGAAAGATAATTAAGTTTGGAAGTCCAACTATCAATGTTCATATTGATAAGGTAACTAGTTTTTTTAAAAAGGTAAAAAGTAGATAAAAAAGACATTTCATTACCAGTGATGGCCTTTATCAGATTTATTTTTGAGTGTCAATAATACATCATATCAATACTTAATAAATATTTATTGTAATAATAAATATTTAATAATTTTTTTAAACAATTAAAAACATCAAATACTCAGACATATTGATATGGCTGAATAGGTATTTAAAGACCTTTCAAATGATGTATTACAATAACCCCCTTTCTATTTAAAAATTTTAGCAATGACGTCATCACGGTCACATAGATGACGTCAAAATTAAAAATGTATTCTTACGAATAGCTTATTTAAAAATAAAAATCGACGGGTTTCAGGATTTTTCAATAAAGTCTACGGTTTACGAAATAACGAATTCATTCCTTTCATTTCCACCATACTGTATATTATAGTGATATTCCTCGGAAATTATTGCAGTCTAACTTCTTATGTATAGTGCATATAATTTCCATTGTTCCGGCATTTTTTCTGTATTCCATATCTCCACTTGAGTGCAAAAAAATCGATTCAAAATTATTTTGCGAAAGTACGTCTCCTGTTTCAATCAAAAAAGGTGTAAATTTAAAAATATTTAGTGTACAATTATTAACCTCATTATTGAGTTTGAAAAAAGTTTTGATTTTTGGTAAATCGGATGACGTATTACAAATAAATAATACAACACGTAGAGAGGGGGACATAATTTGACCCATTGAAATCGACACGCACCCGTTTAACACATTTGGTTAACATCGTAAGCATCAATTTCCATAGCAACCCACTAATACATCAGTCAATTAAGTTCGCAACTTCATAGCAAATGGATACCACATCCGTCAAAGCAGCTCAAGCAGTAGCATTATTGAGAGAAGACCTGAGCCAGAGAGCCGTGGCAAATCGACTAAATTTAAGCCAATCTGCTGTGTCCCAAGTGTATCGACGGTACCAAGATACTGGTGATTATGTCTGCCGACAAGGAGGAGGCCGTAAACGAATAACAACAGAGAGAGATGATCGATTTCTTGTATCTAAATCTCTGAGGAATCAACATTTGACTGGTGCTAATCTCAAAGAAGAGGTTAGAGCGGTCCGAGGTGTGATTACCAGTGTTTGGACAGTCAGAAGGAGACTGAAAGCAGCCAACCTGATACCAAAAAGGGCAGCTACTGGTCCCAAGCTAACTGCAGCCCAGAAGCAAAGACGACTAGAATTTGCTCGCGAACATCTGGATTGGGACGACTTTCAATGGAGTCAGGTATTATTCTCCGACGAAAATAAGATCTGCCTACATGGCAACGACAAGAAGTGTCGAGTCTATAGAAGGCCAGGGGAACGATTTGCTCAATGTTGTATATAAAAAATTGTGTCATATGGAGGCTGTTCTTGTATGTTTTGGGCAGGCATTTCCATGGATGGGAAAACCGAACTAGTTTTCGTGCCTGGTGGGGGACGTGGAGGAGGTTTAACGGCGGATTGTTACATCAGAGATATTTTGGAGGAACATGTGGTTCCATACGCGGGATTTATTGGTAATGCCTTTATTTTATTGCATGATAATGCACGATGTCATACCGTACGAGTCACCACCACCTATCTGACTGAGATCGGTATACCTACAATAAATTGGCCTGCGTTGAGCCCGGACATAAATCCAATAGAGCATGTTTGGGATGAGCTTAAACGAAGGGTCCGGAGCAGAAATCATGCACCAACGAGCATTATGGAATTGAGAGCTGCGCTTAATGATGAATGGGAAACAATGCATCAAGAATTTATTAGAAATATGTCATCCGATCCATGAGAAATCGATTGGAAAGTGTAATTAGGAATAGGGGTGGTAATATCAGATACTGAAAAACAAAAAATTCATTTTGTAATTGATGATTTCTCTGTTCATTACGTCTTTCTTGGGATAGTTCCAATAATGAATATTTGAGAAACTCTATTCTTATTGCATATTGTTTTTATAATGCGTCTTCCAAATAATAAAATAGCAGTTTTTGTAAGTTCAACAATAAAGTTACTGTTTGCACATTACATCTTGTTATTTTCATACTTTTTACATTAAAACAGAAGGTGTAATCTCAAATATCGCTTTTGAGTCGATTGTTTTGCACTCAAGTGTAGTATTAACTTTGATACTTCACTTTGTATTTCATGTCCTCCATATTTTAATATTTCTACAGTTAGTGTATCACATCCTGGGGATTTTTTGTCTTTCATTTTTTTATTACATATTTTATTTCTTCTTCTATTAGTGCATATAGGTCTGCATCAGTTTTTCCTACTAATCTTAGCTCTTCTATTTCGTAACGTTGATTTTAATTATTCAACAGTTCTTTAAAATATTCTGTCCAACATTTTCGCATTGCCATTTCGTCTGCCATTAGCTCACCATTTTTGTCTTTGCATAATTGTGTTCTTAGTTGGAAATATTTTTTCTCAAAATGTATTTCCTTATATATCATTTTTCTGTTTATCTTCTTCTAGCTTTGTAATTTGTTCTTTATTTTGTTTTCTCTTTTTAAATCTAAGATGGTTTTTAATTATCGTCTACTTGCAATATATTCCTCTCTGGTTTCTTTCATCCTGTTGATCAGCATTTTAAGCCTAGCTTACCAGCATACCATCTTTTTTTGCTAGCTTTTTGCTTTCCTCCACTATGTCTTTTGCAGTCGTTATAATTGCTTCTTTTAAAATTCCCCACTTGTCTTTGATATTTCTGACCTGATGTTTATTTACTTTATTACATTATTCAATTGTTTTCTATTTTCGTTTCATATCTTGCTCTTTTCTTGCGGTTTATATCTGAGGAAAATCATTAAAAACAATTGAAAATATATATAGTAGATACAATCCAAGCCAAAATAAAAGAGGGCTACTAAAAGGGCCTCTACTGATAGACTGATATGGCACATGTCCAATAGAGACATATCAAATAATAACAAGTAAAATATAAACACTTATATAATATACAATAGTACTATGTTATTTGTGCTTATTTTGTAATAAAAGTCGTGCTTACTTGAGGTATAAACAGTTTTAGAGGATTTTTCTTTGACATCCATCGAACTCAAAACACTTAATAAAGGATTCTCATCTGCTTGACTCCTAAAACCTCTTAAAATATGTGCATCACTTATACTTCTTAATTGTTCTCTTCTTGGTTGTGCAGATATAGATTCATCTGCATATATAAAGGGCAAGTCAAAACGATCAAAAGATACTTTTCTGTCATCAATTTTTTCGTTTGACGTAGATTTCTAAAATATTTAAATGTTATTTATTTTTTACAATTATATAATTTACTTGAAATAAAACAGAAAAATAGTTAACCTGTGCCTAACACCACGCAACCTGTGCCATCTATGAGCGAGAACACAAAGTTTATAACCACTCATATCCTTATGACTTGCATGACTCTCCTTCAACTTACGTAAATTGCATTTTATCTTTTCCATCGGTTCCATCTGGCCAACTCTTGTATTTCCGATCCTGAATGGCTATTCAGTTTCCGAGGGTAGACGGGTTACTATTTTCCTCCCACTGTGTATATATTAAGTTAATGTGGAAACAATCGTGCCAAGAACTAAATCGTAATATAACACGTGACCGCGAACGATGCCCTCGGGACAGCAAGCGAAGTCCCATTGACGATCAGTAATGTTCCTGTACGCAAGGTTTTGCAGCTATCCCAGAATTTTCAGCAGGTAACCCTGCTCCTATGAATAGTCACATAGCAAGCAGGGTAAGCGCAGTGTTTAAATGCCAAAACCTAAACCTCAAACTAACCCCACACAAACCGCGTCAAAGTCATCAACCTCACGATTGCTACGTTTAATGCCCTATAGCTAGCTATCAAAGAAGTAAAAGGGGATATAGTTAATAGAGGGTAATAATTCTAGTAGAGGAAATAGCAAGAAGCCGAGCAGGAAAGCAAACCTATCGTGTATAAGGACCTGATTGGAAAATCTATTTCCTGGAGGCGAGAAGGAAGACGAAAAGGAAGAAATGTGGAATGAGATTATCCACGTCCTTAATTTGGTGATACTTACCGGTAAGACGACCTTAGTTAGCAGAAACAGCCGGGCACATATCAATGTCATAATGATAACGACGCCGAAAAGTATAAATGTGGTAGAGTGGTACTCGATAGAGAAATATTTATAAACAGATTATGTAGGTACCTATATAGACCAGAGAAATTAGCACATAAAAAGCCTTTTTCGTGACACTCTATGATACAGGTATCTAACAACTGCTTTTGATAAATGTGGTGATAACAATGTGTAATAAACAAATTACTAGCGATAATCTGAAGATGATTTATAACTTTGCTAAAAATGCACAAAAAACTTTAATTTTGTTTATAGGGATTTTTGATTATAGGGACAATACCACATGTATTCAGCTAGACAAATTTGAAGAATCTTCTCTTAACAGTTATTCACAACTCTGGCCGTCCGGACAACTCCCTCCGAAAGCATATTGAGCGAACCACCTCTAAACCACCGAAGAATATACTTAGCTCTAGCACATGCCACATCTATAGCCTCAAATATAAACAAACCTCTCTTCTATAATACTTTTAATAACAAATATATCAATGTTTACAATAATAAGCCCGTGTCATCAAACCTTACTACAAGAGAATCCGATTATATAGTTATAACCTGAACATTCAGTTCCCAATAGTATTTCAAACGAATTCCAATCATTATCTACGTTAGACTGTCAAACAACCCAAAGTGATTACAGCGTTAAGTATATATGATAAACATAAAACTAGTCCCATTGTTTTTAAAGTCAAACTAAATTCAATCATTGACCAACAATACAATGACTAGATTAAAATTTATACAGATGCATCCAAATGTGAACTTGGCGTTGGAGCAGCAGTGGTAACCCCAAATGACTCTTTTCAATTTAAACTTCCTCTATACTTCAGCATCTATACTGCAGAACTACTTGGTTTGTTCAAAGCCATTAAACATGTAAATATTAAAAACCTCACTTGTTGTCTGGTCATTTCCGACTATCTCAGCGCAGTCAAAGCTACGCAAAATGTATTTCCTAAACACCCATTCAGAAAATGGTCAAGGTTGAACTAATGGAAGCTCAAGAAAATTTCAGAAGAATCCACTTACTGTTGATATCATCTCATAATTATAGGTATAGAAGGGAATGAACAAGCAGATGTTAGTGCGGGTAACGCTATCACAAATGAGGCATCAGAAACTGAGTGTCGGAGTGTCGCTAGCGATCTAAAAGTGTATTTCAAAATAAGGTGTTAAGTGCGTTGAATCGGGAGTGGAATGATTCCGGTTATAAACTCAGAACAATCAAAAATGACATTTATTCATGGAAGTCGACTGCCAGAAGCAGAAGATCTTAATTAATATTACACGACTACGACTTGGACACTGTATGCATACTCACGCCTATCTCTTCTCAAATAGTGAACCACCAAAATGCGAAATATACAATACAGTAGACAGTATAAAGCACTCCTTGATAGACTGTCCTAAATATATAAATTAAAGACATTCTTACAATTTTCCAAATAACCCGAAAGCATTACTTACTAAAATATATAAACATGTTATACAAAATTTAACATAATTAATTGTTACAAATGTTTAATTGTATATAAATTGTAATTAATCGTTACAATGATTGATTGTTGCAAATGTTTAATTTAATATCGTTACAAATATTACAGAAATGTCGCTAATAGCCTTCGAGTTGATGCCACTTTGTTTTTTTAAATAAAAAAAAAGTAATGACGTTCTATGAAAAAATGAAACTAAAGAATTGTCTGTTAAATCATATTTTACTTACTTCGCCTAATTTTTCTTTATGTGCTTGAATAGATCGACCTGACAATATAGATGCCTTTAAATCATCTGATTCACTTTTTTTTAAATCGTCTATTTCATCCACAACTCCAGAAATATTCTCAGATTTGTCCTTATGTTGTGCTAATTTGTGATCAAAGTTTATATTTTGAATATTACATAGAACAGGGTTTGTTTCTTGACTCTATAAAATTCATATATTAAACTAACCATTTTGTGGATGTTAAAAAATAAGACAGAAGGATTACTCAGGCTAAAAGAAATAAAACAATTGAACAGGAACGTGTAAGGGAGTCATAATACAATCGATAAATTTGTCTAGTATTATTAGAGATACTACAATACATTGAATGTCCTACAACGAAGAAGTGAAGATAACGTTAGATAAAACAGAACAAGTTGGTTGACAGATTTATTTAAAAGAGTAATGGTAGCCCAACCAACTCCAGACGAATGCAGAAACAATATATTTTTATCGTACCTATTTACAAAAACAAAAGGGATGTCTAAAAATGCACAACTAGAGTGTCATAATACTCCTTAGTCAAATATGTAAAAGAGAGGTTATTACCAGACGAATACGTGAAAAAAGCGAAGTACGAGTATTCGAAAATTAATTTAGATTTATAAAAGCAGATCAACAAAACAAGTAATTTTATAATTTTTATTGTAAGGTAGCTGAAAAAATGTAAGAAACAAATGTCATAGGACATTCATCTTAAGAAACTATATGACACGAATTTCCCAAGAGATCGTGTAATGAGCGCTCGATAATAAATTTTATCTCTGGTGAGTATTTAAACAGTGCGAGAAAATGTATGAGGGGGTAACAACTAGTATTAGAACAAATATGGGGGAGCCTATGAGAGACTATATATGACAAATAAATTTTATGTAATAAAAGTAGGACTATATTAGGATTTCAGAGCGTCAAAGCGTTGAAATTTTGAAACGTGTCTATGAACGTGTGTGTGCGTGTGTTCGTGTGCCTGTGTATGGATGTACTCGTGTGTGCATGGGTTTGTGTTTATGTGTCAAAGCGTCAAGGTATCAAAGCATTAAAGAGTCAAAGCATTAAAACATAAAAGCATCGAATTGTAAAGTCAAAGCGTCAAAGAGTTATATCGTCAAAGACTAAAAGCACTAAATAATCGAAGCGGTAATTAGTCAAAACAAAGAGTGAAAGGGGTCAAAGCATCAAAGTGCCACAGCGTCAAAGCGACAAAACATCAAAGAGTTAAGACATCAATGCGTTAAAGCGTCAAAGTGTTAAAGTATTGAAGCGTTAAAGGGTTGAACCGTCGAATAGTCAAAGCCTTGAAGCGTCAAACCTTGAAGCATCAAAACGTTAAATAATCGAAGCATTGAGGACTCGAACCGTTAAAGGATCAAAGTATTGAAGCTTCATAGCTACATAGGTCATAGAGCCAAAGTGTTAAGGCGTCATAGGATCAAACAAAGCGTAGAAGTTTTAATGCGTTGAAGCTTTAAAACGTTAAAGCTATGAAACGTTAAATCGTCGAAGCGTTGAAGCATCAAAGTGTCAAAGTTTTAAAGCGTCAAAACGTTGACTCTTTGAAGCGTCAAACTAGTAAAGCGTTTAATCGTCAAAGCTTCTAAGCGTCACAAAATCAAAGCGTTAAAGAGTTAAAAACTCAAATCAAAGCGTCACAAAATCAAAGCGTTAAAGAGTCAAAGACTCAAATCCTCAATGCATCAAAGCGTGAAAGACTCGAAGCATTATAGGGTCAAAGTTTCAAAGTGTTAAAGTGTTAAATCGTTGAAGCGTTAAAGTTTTAAAGCTTTAAAGCGTTAAAGTTTTGAAGCGTAGAAGCGTCGACGCATTGAAGTATCAACCGGTAAATTATCAAACCTTAAAATCGTCAAAGCTTCAAACCATCAAAACGTTGAAGCGCAAAAGTGGTAAAGGATCAAAGCGTTGAAGCGTCAAGGCCTCGAAGCGTTCAAGCTTCAAAGCATCAACGCGTCAAATTGTCAAAACGTCAAAGCGTTAAAGCGTTGAAGCGTTACAGAGTTGAAGCGTTAACTGGAGTATTGTTGGTTTAAGGAGACTCGTGTGGAGACGGACCGTTCAAATAAAATGCTTTGATAACTGAATGAAAATAAATTAAATAAAATGAAATTTAAACCTTGAGCCACAAAGTTACGACATAAGTTAGATAATTATTGTGTAGTGCTATAGAGAAAACTGATGATAAGAAGTTGTGTGGCAACAACGGGATCATAAACCAAAATAATCGTTAAGAAAATTACGAGGACCATAGGGACAGAGGTAAATGGCACAGAAGATCCGGAAGTAAAAATAGAAGGTGAAGGAATTACACAAAAAATTCGGATGGCAAAAATCACCGAAGAATTGATAAAAATATAAGATGAATAATAGCCAAAGAAGGCCTATGAAAAAGTTATGTCTGTTAAAATGGTATGTTACAGGCACTTACAATTATCTGTGCTGCGAAAGGTCGGACAAGCTCTGTTCGTATGTGATAGATGTATACCTAAGAGGAGCGTGCTTGAGATAAAGCTAGGAGGTGGGATACAATCCTACTCCCTAGAATGACCTGACCGGAGACAGAGTATTCACGAGCAAGCAGGAATTGAACATAAGGAAAATAGAAGGAAGGAGAAAAGTATTAATTAATATCCAGCGAAACGAAAATTTGGGAATTTATGAGAATTGTGTCTGAATGAAAAGGTCAACCAGGGCGATCAGACCGGTAATTCATGATTGAGAAGGATATTTTTTAGCAGATAGGTAATTTTCTTTAATTTCAATGGTGTATATAATCGTGGTCATATAGGAGGAATTCTACGTAAACAAAATTATTAAAAGCCGGTTCTGGCTACCTCATTGGACCAAGATATACATCATACATTGTTAAAACCCCAAAAGAAAGAGATAATGAAACAAGAAGTAAGCAGCTTAAAGCAGAATGTAGAGAGAATAGAAAGGGAAAAGAAAAAAAACAATGTAAAAGTAACCGGATTCCAAATGCAGACAGCAGATCCAAAAATATTAAAAAATACTATGAATTAGAAGTACAAGTTCAGGTAAAAATAGTGAAAAGGTTAGGAGAAAGAATATATAAGCAGGAGTTTAATAATGTTAAAGACAAAGAAAAAATTATGCTAAATAATGGATTTATTCCGCAATGGATAACTGAAAAAAAATTGGGGATTAAAGCATATATAATAATCACTTAACCAAACTTAGAGTAAATGATAGATTGGAATATAAGGTAGCGGACATAGAAATGAACTCCGTCTGTGGTGACAAATAGGTGACAATCAAGACAAGAAGCTTAGGAGTCACCACTGCCGGTCCTAAGCCCGGGTAAAGGAGGAAAGTTGGGCAGTGAACTGACAACCCACTTTTGAAAAAAATACACTGTGACGAAACCTAAACATTTGCCTCGGAATACAGGATGGAATTTTCGAAAATGACTCAATCTACGAAACATGAATAATATATTCTAAAACTGGAATGTGAGGACACTAAATAAACCAGAAGACTGGTTTTCTAACTAAAAAGATGTAAGTTCATGATTACTGCTTTTAAGGAGACAAAATGGCTGGGGAAAGGTGTCAGAGACACTAAAACGCACACAATTCTATAAAGTGGGAAACAAACAATGTGGATATAATACCATATACATAAGGAGTTGCATTTGAGGTGAATAATGATTTTAAGTAGAAAATTATGGACTTCCAGACAGTCAGTGAAAGGATATGCAAGTTAAGAATTTGCACCCACTTCTTCAACTTAATAATGATAAACATTCACTGCTCAATAGAAGAACAAGAATAACATACAAAGGAAAGCTTCTACCAACAGCTGGAGATACTATATGACAATAAGCCCAAAAATGACATCAAGATTATGAAGGGTGATATGAATGCTAAAATAGGCAAGGAGACACAGTTCTATGGCACAACAGAAAAACACCCACTGTATAATGAAACAAGCGAGAATCGATAGTTTTTAATAAATTTTGCCATGAGTCAAAACATAGTTATACGTTCCACATGCTTTTCACATAAAGATATACACAAAATGACATGAATTTCACCACATGGAATCACAACCAATCAAATCGACCATGTGCTGATAGACAAAAGGGTAGCCAGTAGTATCTCAGATGTGGGAACACGACGAGGAGCATGCTGTGGATCAGACCATACTTTACTCCAAACCAAATTTAGATGCGGAGTTAACAAAGAAAGAAACAAAAGGCAACAAAGAACAAACAAACTAGACCTGAAAAAACTTAAAATTCGGGAGTGTAAAGAGAAGTTCAAAGAAGAAGTCACAAATGAGTTAAAAACGCTAGAACTGCACTCCATAGAGGGCAAATGGAATAATATCAAAACAGCAGTACTGACAGCGGCAGCGTCCATCCCGGGAAACAAGAAAAAGGCAAGAAGAGGAGCATAGTTCGATGAGGTGTGCAGACAAGCAATAGAGGAAAGGTATGAAGCACACAAAATGTAGATAACAAGAAGAATACTGGAAAGACGAACATCATTTGAAGTCGCAAGACAGAAAGCTGACAAGATATGTAGAAATAAAAAAGATATGAAAATGGAAAAATGGAAAAAATGGAAGAATATTTTAAAAATAACGAAATTAGAGGGACTTACGAATACCTAAAAAAGATAAAAAGTGGGTATAAACCTCAAACAAGTCTATGTAAAGATAAAAGTGGGCAAATATTCAGTGATCACAGAAAGTTATAGAAACCTGGAAGCATTATTTTCAGACACTAGGTAGACAACAAGACATGGAAGCTAAAAGAGAATAATGTAGAGAACGGAGTAGAAGCTCCAACCATAGAGGAAGTTCTCGAAGCTGTTAAGGCCCAGAAAAACAATAGAGCCCCGAGAGTTGACGAAATACCAGCAGAATTATATAAGGTAGGTGGAGACCACCTAGAAAGTCAAATCCACACGCCCATCAAAGACATATGACAAGAAGAGAAAATACCCGACGACTGAAAGAAAAGTATAGTATGCCCAATCTATAAAAAGGGAGACAAACTCCAGTGCAAAAACTACCGTGGAGTTTCTCTACTATGTACAGTCATATACATATAAAGTTCTCACGTATATTATAAACCAGCGGCTCCAACCACTAGCAGAAAATATTATTAAAGACGGTCTTCCGACGGGGAAGATCGATATTGGATAATATTTACAGTCAAACAGATCTTACTTATCTGACAAAATAAACAAAAAGTCAATTAGCAAAAGATGGTTTCCGATAAATGTGAACGCTATTTCAAATAGTATAAAGTTCGATTTTGTACATTCATTAATATCAGAATATTTTTGTTCAATTGATTATATGCGAGTGAAGAGATCTGACACAGTTGTTTTTTGCAGGAGTGAATAGTGAGTTTATAGAATATGGAATTAGGTGTGATTATACACCAGTTAAAAAATTAAAGTTGAATCATTTATCACTTAACGAAAAGAGTGTTATCCTGAATGCCTGCAATTATTTTAAGCAACACAATTTTTCATGAGTTAAACTTTAAGAAGTACAAAAAGTTGGCAGACAGTCAATGCTTATCGATTTCAAAGAAATTGTGTGTTGGAGACGAAATTACCTCAGAAAAATAAAATAAAATGAGGACAGAAAATAAGAACATTTATTATTTAGACGAAACGTGGGTTAATGAAGGGCTTACAGTAGGAAAAGTTTAGAAAGACAAAACTATAAAAACATGTCGACAAGCATTTCTGGAAGGATATTCAACTAGTTTCAAGGAACCAACAGGTAAAGGTTGACGGTTAAAGTGTTACCCATATAGGTAGTATGAATGGATTTCTTAAGGATGGTTTACTTTTTTTTTAATCAAAAAAGACCTGCCTCTATCACGAAGAGATGAACGGAGACGTGTTTGAAGAATATTTCGAACAGATAATTGAATTGATACCTAAAAATTTAGTTATTGAGATGGACAATGCAAGTCCACTCTAGATTAGTTGAACGTTTACCAACTACTCAATGGAGGAAAGATGAAATTGCAATGTGGTTAACTTCTAATATGACAATGACAAAAGCAGAATTATTATAGAGATAGCCAAAAAACGACGAATTGAAAATACTTTGCCTACCACCGTATCATTGCGAGCTAAATCCGATTGAATTAGTATGGGCCGAAGTTAAAGGTAAAGTTGCTCGAAATAATACAACTTTTAAATTGTCAGATGTTGCTAATCTTTTTCATAAATCAATATCCGAAGTAACGACTAAACATTGGTAAAAATAATCACGTTATGGATATTGAGAAAAATATGTGTGAGCTTGTTCATATTTCAATAGATAGCAGTATAGAACCTTTAATAATTCATCTCGGATCGGATAATACTTTTACTGAAACAGAATATGAGGAAGCCTAACTTCAATCTGTAGCTTTGAAGTTTATTTTACATTTGAACTAATTTCCGTCAACTTCATTGTTTATTTTTTATTTATTTACTTTTTTATTGCTAATATAATTTTTATTCTTATCTCCAATATTATTAGTATTAAGAAGATTATTAATAGGAATGTATAAAAACTTACAGTTTTTGTGTATGTATTTTACGTTTTAGTATAATTTATTGTATTTGCGCCTATGTATTTCGAGGTTCGAAGATTAGTATTCTGAGAATTTACTCCAGCTTATTTTTTAAATATACTATGGACGATTAGTAAACGAATTTGTTACAAATGCAAAAAAGGACAAATGGACAGAATATGGAGGAAATACGGAACCAAACAGTAAAGAGATTCAAAAACTGTTCGACACGGTTCAACCCGGAAGCCTGTTTAGTTAATAATAATTCTTCTCTCTCTCTCTCTCTCTCTCTCTCTCTCTCTCTCTCTCTCTCTCTCTATATATATATATATATATATATATATATATATATATATATATATATATATATTATTAAATATATATATATATATATATATATTTATATATATATTAATAATATATATATATATATATATATATATTATTAAATATATATATATATATATATTAATAGGGCCCGCGTAGCGCAAGCGGTAGTGTGCTTGCCTCGCATGCCGGTGGTCGTGAGTTCGAATCCTACCGCCGGCAAGAACAACTAGGCATTTTTAAAATGTCTATAGGCCCCAGGTCGACTCAGCCTGAATAAAATGAGTACCTTGGGTAAAACCAGGGGTAATAATAGGCGGTTGAAGCGTAGCACTGGCCATGTTACCTTCCTTGTATACCGTAGGCCCTAGATATAGCAGACTACCCTGCTATACTCCCAAAGCCGCGTGCGGTATAAAACGGGAGACTATTATTATATTATATTATATATATATTATTAAATATATATATATATATATATATATATATATATATATATATATTATTAAATATATATATATATATATATATATATTATAAAAAATATACCTTACCTGTTTGGGACTGTCGACTTTTGCCATAACTCTAAAAAAACACTTAATATAAAATAAACAGTGTTACAATAAAGGTGTTGTTTCCAGTGTTAACACCTCTAGCCTCTCCTACTCAATTCCTATCCTCACCTCCGAGAAGTGTGATCCGGATCACACGGATAAACCCCGGTAAACCTGAGCAACCCTACTGGAGACTGGGTAACCAACCCCAGTGGAAGGTGGGGTCAGGGCTAACGAGGAAGGGAGAAATGGTCCTCCGAAAAGGGGGTTGGGCAGTAGGTTAACACCCAATGACAATGACAATACTAAACGAAACGTTACATGACAATATTAAACGAAGCGTTACCAACAATCGAATAAAATTTAAGTATAGAAGAACATTGGACTAAATGTAAAGAAGCTATGCACACAGCGGCTGAAACTGTATTAAAACCTATCAAGACCAGAAAAAACGAAGATTGGTTCGATGAAGAGTGCAGACACATCAACCAACAAAAAAACGAAGCATATAAGAGACTCCAGCAGCGCATAACGAGATTAACTCTGAAAGATTATGAAAATCTTAGAAGAGAAGAAAAGAGAATGTTTAGAAGAAAAAAGAAAGAACAATACGAACACGTATATCGTAAACGAAATTGTTAACTACCACAATGGAAAAGACTCACGAAAATTCTACCAACAGATAAACAGCTGCAGAAAAGAATTCAAATCCTAATAATAGCCTGTAAAGATAGGGACGGTTCTATAATTAGTAACAAAGAACAGATACTAAACAGATGGGCGGACCATTTTGAAGAACTGCTTAGTGGCAATCACGAAGATGGCGAGATTGAGGATCCCATGTTTCAAATGAATGAAGATTATCGGCAACCACCCCCCACCGAAGAAGAAATTAGTGAAGCCATCGCAACACTGAAAAAGAATTAAGCCCCCGGTTCGGATAACCTCCCTGCCGAACTTTTCAAAAACGGCGGCGACCCCCTCCTCAAACACATGCATAAACTGATAATTGCAATTTGGCAACACCCACAGACTGGAAGTTAGGTGTACTGTGTCCTATAAACAAAAAGGGAGACATGATGGTGTGTGATAATTATAGAGGCATCAATCTACTCAATATGGCATATAAAGTGTTGTCCAACGTATTGTACAATAGACTCCTCCCCTACGCCGAACAAATAGTGGGAGGATATCAGTGCGGTTTCCGTCCTAATAAATCAACAACGGACCAGATATTTACAGTGAGGCAGATCCTTGAAAAAACCCAGAGTTCGGCGTCGACACCCACCACATATTTGTTGACTTCAAAGCCGCATACGACTCCGTTAATAGAAATAAATTTCTACTTGCTATGGCAGAATTTCGCATTCCGTTTGATCTCGTCAATTTAACTGAACTTACACTCACAGGTGCAGAGAGCATGGTAAAAATCCAAAACCATCTCTCAAGGCCCTTCCATTGCAAAAATGGACCAAGACAGGGTGATGGACTATCGTGTCTCTTATTTAACCTGGCATTAGAAAAAATAATTCGAGAGTCGCAGATTACTACGAATGGTACTATCTTTAACAAATCAGTACAAATTGTCGGATACGCAGATGACATAGACATCATAGGTAGGTCCACACAATCTCTGACTGAAGCATTTCGGTCGTTAAGAGCATCTGCACACAGAATGGAACTAAATATAAATGTTCAAAAGACCAAATATATGTGTTGCACTAGGTCAAGCAACCCGACCCCTACACGAATAATAATTGATGACCTAGAACTGGAAGGTGTCGACACCTTCATATAGTTAGGGTCGCTGCTAACCAAAGATAACAACGTTAGTGAAGAAATTTAAAGAAGAATAGTGCTCGCCAATAAGTGTTACTATGGCTTAAGAAGACAGATGGCCTTAAAAATGCCTAGAAAAATTAAACTGACTATACAAAACACTAATAAGACCAGTGCTAATATATGGTTCAGAAACTTGGACACTAACACAGAATGACCAAGAATTGCTCAAACGTTTTGAGCGAAAAATAGTAAGACGAATATATGGAGGCATAAAGGAACAAGGTTTGTGGCGCAGATGTTACAATTTTGAGTTGTATAGAAGTTTTGGAGAACCTAAAGTTGTAAAATTCATTAAGGTAACACGCCTTAGATGGATAGGTCATGTAATCAGACGAGAGGAAGATGCCATAGTCAGAAAAGTTTTTGACTGAAGAGGGCCGATCAGACAACGAAGAAGAGGAAGACCGAGACTTAGGTACCAAGACAACCTAGAAAATGATTTGAAGTCTATCTGAATTAGAGCATGGAGAAGAGTTGCCAGAGACAGGGGTGAATGGAGGATTGTTCTGAAGAAGGCTTTGGCTCATAAAGAGCTGTAACGTCACTGATGATGATGATGATGATAAAATAAACAGTATTAATTGTTTGAATCTCTAATATAATACTTATAAAGCTTTCGTACCTTTGCGACTCCATAACCATTACACTAGATTGCATTGAACATTCCGAATGTACGGAAGAATATATTAAGTCTCCAGGATTTTCCTACAACAAAGAATTAAAAATCGTTAATAAAAAATAAAGTTAAATGATCAAAAAGGAATTAAACACAGTACGCCCACATGTAGTTATCTATTTTTATGAATTCATTAATATTCTGCTTTTTGATGTATTTTCAAACAAAACAATTAAGAAAATAAAAATAAAAATAACACATTGTATACACCAGTTAAACAATTTACCTGTTGTTGATCATCACTTGTAGTTAAATCATTAATTATATGCTCATTAACTGATGAATATGATTGATCAAGGTCCAAAGACGCTGAACTATCTTCTTCAAAAATATCATCATCAGTATATCTTTGAGATGCAACAGGTTGGATACAGTAAGAACACGGTACAACTAATAATTCGGTATAATCTCTAAAAAGTAAAAAAACTTGCATCTCAACTATTAACCCGGCGTCACCCAGGTGAAAAATGTGTGTATAATAACCCAAGTGGGGTATTATTGACCCTATTTAAAATTGATTGGAAAAACTCAACAAATATTTCGAACACGAATTTATTTTTTTTTAATACCTTATTTGACTATCTAAATTTTCATAAATAACAGCAGTTTTTACCACTGGATTAAATTTGACTGCCTATTAGGTAAAATTTACAAAATAATAAAATTCCTACAAACAAAAAACATAAGATACATAAGAATCCTAGATACATAAAAATTCACAAACAAAATGAGGAGCTGAGTATCAAAGACGGACTACTCCATTTTGTACTTTTTTCAGGAAAGCTGAAAAACTGTAGCGCGTTATATTCTCTACATCCAATTGTGATTTTTTTTATGGATATACTTGTAGCGTCTCTTAATACTTTTGAATAACGAAAATGTAAATATATATCTGTTTTAGTCCCTAAAATCAATAAAGAAAATGGAGTTGGCCGATATTGCAACCAAGCTCTGGAGCTGTCCGTTTTTGAATCCAATTGGAGTTGTCCGATTTTGAAACTATTCCTAAATAAATAAATACCTTCAAATTCGGAACAATCCATCGGAAAGCTTCTACTATTATTTCTATTAAAGTAATTAATTTAGACTAGTGAACAACAAAATACGCTCCATCATAAATCTTTATTTAAAAAATTAAAATACATTAAGAAAGTTTTATTGCTCAGATTAAAAAAATCATTACAATACATTAAGGACTAAGTCGTACTGAGTATCATCCAGCAGGTCCTTACATTCGCAGGATTCACCAAATTCATCCTCTTCTTGATTGATAGCATCTATTTCAGCAGTTGCTTCATTTGGTTCGGTGATAGATGTACTACTGGTAACATCAGAATACCAACGCAAACGTTCCAATTCTTCCCAATTATTTCCAAAATGTTTTGTGAGAAGAGTCTTTACATCAGCTAGTTTTTTCGGATTTACTGAACACCCCAGAGTAATTGGCGCTGGATTAAGTTGAGAAATAACTTTTCCTTTTTTTGTGATCGACAACAGCTTGCCAGTGTCGGAATTGTATGCCAGCTCTCCTGCAACCAACACGTTATTTTTAGCTTTATTGCGAACAAAACGGAAACGTTTGCACTTGGAAACGGCAAAGTGAACACCCTGTGCAGTTTTTAAAAGTTTTTTAGCTTCATCTTTCCAATTTAGCGCAGTCCAATTTTCACCCAGTTTTTTTACTTTACCATATTTGGAAAACACCTCTAAGTATTCTGACACTTCAATTATCGTTGTCAGTTTTTTAAACTCTTTCTCTAGCATACCAAAAACTCTGTCCGCTGGAAGAAAAGAGTGGCCAGTTACCGGAAATACTAGTTCTACATATTCTACATTATTAGGAGCATAGTTAATTAACCAAAACGCGCACATTGCTAGTACATTCATATTTTTATTTTGGCCCGCACAACCATCAGCAACCAATCGTACCACATTAATTTCTGCAAGATCTCCATTTCTAGTTTTTTCACAGAGCTCGTTAAAAACCGCAGAGGCAACTTGGTTGGACGATTTTTGCATATCACTTTCACACCATGTATAAATTGAGACGGAGTCTGGATTCAGTGAAGTTGATGAATTACCAGAAATGACAGCAAGATTATAGCAGTACAGCTGTCGACTGTAATATGCCATTTGGTCAGGAACTTTTGGAAGTGGCAAATTTTTTTGCATGTCGAAAGAGATTGTCAAGAGTCCATTTCTTTGCTCCCGTAAATGGTCAAAAAATGCTCGAGCCTGCATCTTATGAAGATTCTTTTTGGTTTCCCATGAATTAATTATATCAATGTTCTTTTTTTCTGCAGCTTGTTTTAGTCTCTCTTCAAACTCAAGGCAGGTTGAGCAAACATCTGTAAGAGGTGACGTAAAACTGAGATTGAAACGGGTGTTAAAAATGTGTCTAAAGTAAGATTCTTTTACCTTTAAACAATACTCGTCTGTGTTTTGATCATACATAGCATACATTTTGCTGATGTTCAAATCAGAACTAAGGTATATTCTCTTGCTTTTACCTCTACTATAATGAGACTCAATTCCCTTAAATTTTTTAATAAATTTAATAACAGATGCTTGTTTTTCTGCAAACGCTGCCTGTTTCCTATTGCCGCCACGAGTTTCCTGGGGCACCAGAGAACCATCTTTCTTAAAACGCTGGAATACACCTATTATTCGATGCTTTGTGATCCCTAAAATCTGCAAAAAGGCATTTCTACAAACCTCTATTTGAACTTGGGCTTCATTTAACACAAAATAATGGTAGATGGCTGTTTTGGAAGGTCCACCTTTCTTATTTCGCATTCTTGTTGGGGCAGATTCCTTGCAATATTTGAGAAGAAAACTATCTTGCTTTGTCTTCTCCTTGGAGTTGTAAAAAGCTGAATGGAATCGCGCAACATCTTTCATAGTTAGCAATTGGCAACCTTTTTTATTACTTTTATGCTTACAAGTCGGATAAGTTGGTAATGATTTCGCAGAATATCTGAAACAAGCAGAAAACCACACGTTTAATCTTCGCCAGAATAAAAATTAAAATTTATACATTTGTAATTTAAAAACCAAAAACGGTGTTCGTAAATAACATAATAAACCATGGCAAGACGTAAATTGGTATACACAGACGACGTACCGTCGTCTTAACTTACCTTTTAATCTTATCCTGTTCCCGTTTCCAATTATTTTTGTCGACTAATCTCTTCCTGGCTTCATTTTTAGGTGCTTCAACTACGTTCACCTGCATTTTTCGGCAAAAATAGCGCAAATAATATTAAAAAAAACACGACAACGGTTGAAATAACGTCGTAAACTGTTGTAAACTTGAAACGCAATGGCAACTCTCAGTAGGTTTGTTCTAGTGCGCAAGGCCACTTGACGGAAATACTACCTTTCGATTGGCTGTAACGGAGTAGTCCGATTCTGCTACGAAATCAAGTTGGAGCTGTCCGTTTCTGAAACTGATGATCGTTTTAAAATGCAATTTCTTGCATGTTCTAGCCGCTTTTGAAATTAAAGCAATTCAGATTTGAATTCCTTGTGAAAAATCCTATAAGACTATACCATTAACTCAATTTAAAAAAAAAATGGAGTTGTCCGTGTTTGATACCAAGCTCCTCAAATATAGTGATTCAAAATAAGAGATTTTCTCCTTTTGTAAAGGTATAGAAACATTACTTCTGGTAAAAGTTGTTCGCCGGTAGACTTATCTATTTCATCATCGTGATGAAGTGATGATAATAAAATCACGTTTTTCCCTATTTTGGTACAAAGGATACCTGAGGAGTACCAAAGGTACTCTGAGGATTTTTCCTCAGAGTTCCTACCGAAGTTAAACTATATCGTTCACGCCAAATTTTCACAAGTTCGTAAGAGGTATACCAATTATTATCGAAAGTAATTTTGGGTAGCTAGAACAGCTTTGACAATAACATTAACTTTGTATTTTATTATGATAACGCTTGTCGTTTAAAATGTCGTGTGTTTTCGCTTAGTTTTTCGTTTTTCAATTCCTAAATGGAAATCAGCAATGAAAGTGAAACCGACATGATTCCAAATGAGATAAGGAAAACTGCCAAAGCCGCTATTTATGAATTCTTGCCGGTAAAGTCAAGAAAGAGGTATGGTGCAATGATAAAAATGTACATATTAGGTATAAATGAAGAAGATTCATATTTATTATAAAAATAAATTTTACCGTTTATTTATAAAAATAAACGGCGAGTTAACGAACAATATAAGATATGCCAACGACACGGTGATCCTTGCCAGTACCATAGACGAATTACAACAAGTACTGGAAAGACTTTATTCAGTTAGTGAGGAATACGGCCTGAGCCTCAACTTCAAGAAGACAAAGTGGATGCTGATAAGCAAAAAGCAACAACCTGCTCGACAATTACGGATAAGTAACATACTAATTGACCATGTAGAATCTTATGTGTACCTTGGCACCAACGTAAATGAAAAATGGAAACAGACCATAGAAATTAAGGCAAGAATAGAACGAGCTAGAGCAGCATTTAGCAATATGAAAAAGCTCCTCATTAGCAAGGATTTGTCTCTTCCCCTAAAACTACGTATAGTTAAATGCTACATTTTTCCGATCTTGCTGTATGGCGTGGAGGCCTGGACGCTGACGGAGACGCTAACGAGAAAACTAGAAGCATTCGAAATGTGGGTGTACCGACGCATTCTTCGTATATTCTGGACCGAACATGTCACCAACATAGAAGTACTCCAAAGAATCGGAAAGGAGAAAGAAATCGTGAATACAGTTAAACAAAGAAAGCTTGAATATCTAGGCCACATATTAAGACACGATAAGTACCGTCTGCTACAATTGATTGTCCAGGGAAAAATAGACAGTAAGCGAGGGCCAGGCAGGAGAAGACACTCGTGACTCCAAAATCTGCGGAAGTGGTTCGGGCTCACATCGGTCGAACTATTCAGAAGCGCCGCAAACAAGATCAAAATTGCCATGTTAATAGCCAACGTTCGCAACGGACAGGGCGCTTGAAGAAGAAGAAGATTCACATAGCTTCACAGATTGAAAATAGTCGCAACCAAGTTAATATCTCAAACAATAGTAAAAGTACTGACACGTGTTACACTAATTTCAATACTGCCATATCTGTTAATATTCCTAACAATATCAATGTAAATAATTGTTGTAATTGTGTTATTAATATTCATAAGTAGATTTTTCTGATGTTGAATTCACGAGAGTAGCTTTAAAGTGTTTAATAAAAATTCATAAGTAAAGTTTATCCATATATTCTTTTTACATATAACATAAAAACGGCTGCAGAAAAAATATTGTAACTGTAAATTCAGAATATTGTATCAATCTGCATTAAAAAAAACATAAGAGCGTCCACTGCTGAACATAGGCCTCCTCGAAAAACCTCCATTCAGATTTATCTTGCGCTGCTGCAATCCAGTTGGTAAAAAATTCTTTTTATGTCGTCAGTCCATCTTGTTGGTGGTCTTCCCGGGTTTCGTATATCCGCTCTCAGTCTCCACTCCAAAATTTTTTTGCTCCACCTGTTATCCTTCATTCTAGCGACGTGTCCTGTCCACCTCCATTTAATTTTGGCTATATGTTTTATAATGTGTTCTACACCACTTTTTCTACGGATTTCTTCGTTTCTTATCCTATCTCGCAACGTTATGCCTAACAATGATCTTTCCATTCTACGTTGCGTCACTTGTAGTTTTCTTGTAGATGTCCTTGTGAGGGTAAGTGTCTCTGTGCCATATGTAAGGACAGGCAAGACACACTGATTAAAGGCTCTTCTTTTTAAGCTGATAGCTATATCACCTTTAAAAATATCACGCAGTCTTCCATATGCTGCACATCCTAGTGTTATTCTTCTTAGCAGCTCAGCAGTTTGATTATCTCTGCTAATTTTTACCGTATGTCCAATGTATATGTAGCTGTCAATAATTTCAATTTCTTCTACCCTCTTGATTGAAAAATCAATTGAATACAATAGACCTCTAGTTCTAACATTTATAGACTTCCATAAAGCGTTTGATACTATCGAACTAACCACACTTCTAAAAGCATTGGAAGAGTGTCGAATTGATCATGGGTGCACCAATATTATAGAAAATATATACAGAAATGCTACAACAACTATAAATCTGCACGGTCCTACCAATAAGATACATATCAGGAGAGGTATTCGACAGGGAGCTACTAGGTATATCGCCTAAGTTGTTCATTACTGTACTTGAACATGCTTTGAAGTCACTGGAATGGGAAAGTAAAGGAATACATATTTATGGTGAGATGCTTAGTAATCTACGATTCGCAGATGATATTGTTCTGATTTCAGATGACCTAAAGGCTGCCAGTGATATGTTGAATGAACTCAGCGATGCACCACGTAAAGTAGGTCTAAACATTAACTAACAAAAGACAAAAATGATGACTAATGTAGTTCCGAGCCATCCTTTAAGGGTAGAAGACGCTAGCAGTGGATATGAGTATCTCAAAATTCAAAAAAAAAACATACTATGTTGTATCTATGTTCTGGTTATTAAGATAATAAATAATATTTTTAATTGTATATATCCTAATTCATAAAAACTAGAAAAGAAATATTGGCTTGAATATTACAAGTTTTTATTAATTTCTGAAAATTTACTTTTTTGACATAAAAAGTTTTTGAAATAAACCCTTTAATTATTTTAATCTTCTTTAATTAAATATCTCATTGTTTAAATTATATTTTGCAGTTAAATACTTATGATATTTTTAACCCACTTTGCATACGAAACCATAAATGTGTCAATTCAGTTTTTACTTTAACCTTCCAGTTAACCGTTGCCAGTTAGTTTTAAGCAATTATTTACAACGTCATAACTATTTAGAAAATCCATTACCTCTAGCAATGGTATTCATATGTGTGATTCTACTTTATTTATCGGTTTTCTCGGTTTGAGGATCATGCTGCTCCCAGCTATTTTCTACGTTATTGGTACGTATTATATACTCGTTTATTTTTCTCTTTTTAGTATCTGTTTCTTTCAGAACTATACACGAATAGTTGCATGCGATTGTATGTTAATTTTGCCATGCGTGTTCACATACTTGAGATCTATCAAGTACGCTATTTTTAAAATAATATTCATTTTCAAATGGTTAAAATCGGAAGATTTCTTAGTTTCAAAACCAAAAGTTCAGATAATTGCCCAAATCTGTGCTTTCTACAATTTTCAAAACAAAACAGACGATAAATGAACTAATATGAAGAATTTACATCAATATTTTCTACACAATCCTTAATAATTACTTCTTTTAGCAGAAAAGATTAGATTTTATGTTTGGAGCTTTTATATATTCGCTCTGAGGAGTCCTGACAGGACGAAGTACGTATAAGAGAATAGTGGAAGCACTGTACTGAAATCAAATTAATCTGAACTGCCTTTTCTGTATTGATGTTCACTTATTTTAACAGTATTTAAATAAAAATATTCACATTTACATTCACATTTAAATTTAATTTTAAATAAAATAGTTCTGATTAGCCCGTTTCTAACGCATGGGGATTGTAGAGCTTATGATTTTCTACTAAAATACTTTTGTTTTGTCATGCCAAAAATATTCTATGCAAATATATTTTAATATTATGAACGCATATGAAAAAATGCAAAATCTATCGTTTTAAGACGCACAAAATGGTACACTACAAATAAGCTGCAGTCTCGTGTTTGCCACTTAGTAACAAACAGACTTTGGTCTAATAGTCGTCATCATTTCTCCACTGACAACAACTAAAAACTGATTGATTTTTCTACCTTAATATAATCGTTAATAAAGACTACTTAAAATTCCCTGGATACATGACACAACAAATGTCGAAGTATTAAATCGAATGGGCAGAAAACGAGAATTGCTGCCAATAAGAAGAAAAACTGCTTGTTTGGGTCATATATTTCGAAATTCCAAGTACCAATTCTTAAAGCTTATTATGGAAGGGAAGATAGAAGGAAAACGAGGCATCGGAAGAAAGAAATACTCATGGTTTAAAAACATAAGGGATTGGGCAAACCTCGATGCCCATACACTTTTTAGAGCCACTCAAGATCGAGAGGAGTATGCCAGAATCGTCGCCAACATCCACTAATTGGATAGGGCACCATAAGAAGAAGAATATAACCGTTGTATCCTCGTCTTATTAAATCAATAAATTAAAATATGTCTTATAGTAAATCTATTTTATTCATAGTGATGAAGGCATTCATTAATAATAAACACTTTGTGTAGTTCTTTTTTGGTAGTCGCCTTGTTTGTTTTTTCTATCTATATTCGTTATTGATACTCAACATCTTCAACTTTAGCAGGGAGGTTTTAGCATATTTAAAACGCCACGATTGCCGAGTGGGTTTGCGAGTGATTCTATACAGTCCCTACAATCAGGGAATTGCCACTTCCGCCATCCACGTCGTACGGAAGGTATTCTTCTCCGCCATGGCTGCCGTTGTGGACTTCATCCGTGCCCCTGTACAAGGGACTCTAAGCAGGTACTAGTTTTCCGGGTCAGGAAACCCCTGAAATCTGCGGAGGGCAGGGATTGATTTATTTTCCCTGATAGTACTATCCAGAGCAGTTCCTACCCGCTACCCGAATGCATACATGTATACTACCAGTTTTGTACCTACGGCTTGGAGACAGTAGCCCTTACCAAAAAATCACAAAAAAGTGTCTATTATTATATCCATATTGTCATGTGATATCTCCTATGTGGCTATACGTTTATTATTAACGAAGACAAGGTGTAGAGCCCTTTTTGTAGTTTTCTTGTTTGTTTTATCGGTCTTAATACATTCGTTATGATACGTCATACTCTTTCGTTTGATATGTCATATGTTAGGATTCGATCAGTTGTTTTTTGTACTTAGCCAGAGGCCCTTTATAAGTCAATAATTCAAAATTTGTCTATTAGTTAATCTATCCATAGTGCCATATAATATCTTGTAAATAACTATACGTTCATTAATAATGAAAATACTGCGTAGTGCCATTTTTGGTATTCACTTTTTTAGTTTTTCTATCTTAATATAATTATTAATATAATCATTATCATATTTCATTTAACGCATTACACGACCAATAACAACGGATATATGATGTAATGCACTTTTGGCAATGCCGCTATGTTTGTTTTTTTCCGTCATTGTAAGAACTTTTTATAGAACGACATTCTCTTCTACCGCAACACGTTGCAAAGGTCGTCATCTGCTACAGAGATAGCATTAGTTTTGTGGATAGGTGACGCTGGGGTTTTCATTAAGGACAGTCAGACAGACAGAATAAGTAAATTGTATATGTATTGATTGCTATTTTCCTCATATCTTGTTTTGTAAATGTTATAGATCTCCGGTATATGTGGTTCTAGTCAATTTTTTCTATTCTATAAAATTTCTTATTTATAAACGATAAATGTTAATTATTTAAAAAAAAACTAATGTTAGCAAGTTTTTCTCTTCTAAAAAGAAGTTAAAACAAATAATCTTGGGTCTATCATTAAGTAATTTAATCATTATATGATAGAGTCAAAATAACTTGTTCTAACGTAAAAGCTACGCTAGAAACTGATGAGTTAAAGGGAAAATTAATTATCTAATGTTACGTTGATTACGAATACGTTCAGGAAACAAATTTAGTTGAGATATGATTTCAGGTAGAGTAGGTAGGTATAATATCGTCACCAATTCTAATTGTATAAATGTCTGATAAAGTTAATAGAAGAAAAACAGTAACAAAAACATACTTACAAATAATTTGCTTCTTCCACGGAGTATACGTCCTTGGCCCATTTTATATGACGAAGTTCATCTTTAGGTAAAGCCAGTACTAATTTGATATTAACGCCTGATATTTTTAACGTTAGAGCTGTTTTTAAATCACAAAGGAAAACAACAATGGAATCAATGCCTTTTTCTAACTCTTTATGTGCTAAAATATAATCAATAATATAAATGAAGAAAATGATAGCTGATTATAAGTATTAGTTTAAACATTGTTGGTTGGTACTTTTCTTCTTAGAGTTCTATCTGGTATCGGAGCTTGGAAATCAGCCGATACAACATGATTCGTGATCATCACACCTTGTCCTCGCCACAGGGTGTCCCAAACTTAACATAAGAAAAACATTTTCTTTCTTCAACCCGGTATAAGCCCAAAAGAAAAGTTTTAGTAAACCTTTGCCCAAAAGTGGAAATACCAAAGAAAAAATCTAAAATAATAAAAAAATAGTGGAATTCGTTAATCCGTTCAGGAGAAGAATCAGGTGTAATCATAAAAATTAAATATATAAATATGTATTTAATTATAGTTCTAGATTTAGATTTTGCAAACTTTAAAGATTTACCTTTGCGGAGGTTTTGCGAAGAGTGCGGAAAGAAAAAGAGCTGATACTTACTGTTAAAAAGCGCAAACTACAATATTTGGGACATGTTATGAGGGGAGATAAATACCAGTTGCTGCAATTGATTATACAGGGAAAGATAATGGGAAAGAGATCTATAGGAAGAAGAAGGCATTCATGGTTGAAAAACTTGAGAGAATGGTACAATTGCACCAATTACCAACTGTTTAGATCTGCAGCATCAAAAATACGCATAGCTTTGATGATAGCCAAACTTCGGAACGAAGACGGTACTTGAAGAAGAAGAAAGATTTACCTAATCATCATCATCATCAACTTGGTGCTACAGCCCTTAGAGGGCCTCGACCTTCTCAAGTTTTCTAAGGCATTCTGTTCTGTCCCTTGCTTGAATTTTCCAGTTGCCAACTCCGATCTTCTCCGCATCTTGTGTTACCCCATCCATCCACCTCAGCTTTGGTCTACCCCTTCTTCTCATACCCCGGGTTGCGCTATTAGAATCTTCTTTATCATGTTCGATTGAGGGGCTACATGTCCTGTCCACTGCAGGCGGTTTCGCTTAATTATAGTGGTAATATCTTTACCACCAAACATATGCTTGTAGATATTCTCCAGTTCAAAGTTATATCTACGCCTCGATATTCCGTTCTCACAGACCGCTCCGAATATCTTGCGTAGCACCTTTCTTTCAAAAATCGATAGAGCGGATTCATCTGTTTTAGTTGACGCCAATCCCTCTGATCCATATGTGAGAACGGGGACTATCAATGTTCTATACAGCCTTATACGAGTTTTTTCAGACAGACGTTTGTTAGCTAAGTACTTTGATAGACCATGATAACACCTGTTTGCAATTATTATTCGCCTTTTTATTTCCTCAGATGTGTTATTATTGGGGTTAACCGATGTCCCTAGATATATGAACTCTTTGACTGCTTCGAAGTTTTGGTCATTATTTATGGTTTTATTTTGATTTATATATAACCCCATTTGTTCTGCTGCTGCTACTAGCTCGGTTAGGATTTCCGCAGTTCTCGCCCTGGTTCTTGTTATAATTTCCACGTCGTCTGCATATGCTAGAATTTGGACTGATCTATTAAATATTGTTCCCTGCTATCTAAATTAGCGTCTCGTACAACTTTTTCTAAGGCAACATTAAAAAGCTGACACGCCAGTGCATTTCCCTGCCTTAACCCCTTATGTATTTCAAATGGGGTTGACGAGTTGTTTTGAATTTTTACTGCTGATAGCATCTTCGCCATTGTCACTTTTATCAAACATATGAGTTTTTTGGAATTCCTAACTTATTCATAGCGTTGTAAAGACTTGGTCTTAAGACACTGTCATATGCCGCTTTAAAATCGACAAGAATATGATACATATCTATGTTAAACTCTTGAGCTTTTTCGAGAATCTGTCGTAGTGTAAAGATCTGGTTAATGGTTGAACATCCACGCCTAAATCCTGCCTGATATTCTCCTAGAAACATTTCAGTATAAGTCTTTAATCTTTCGTGCAAAATATTTGACAATATCTTAGTTATACAGTATGCTGTCTTTAGGAGAGTTATTTCGCGGTAATTATTGCATTCCAGTTGGTTTTCCTTCTTATGTAACGGGAAAATTAAGCCTAAGCTTCATTCTTCAGGCATTTGCTCCTCAGACCAAATTCTACAAACAATTTCTCGCATCACCTAGGTGAGCTGCTCTCCACCGTGCTTAAATATCTCTGCTTGGATGCCATCGCAACCTGGTGACCTGTGGTTCCTTAGTTTTTCTATAGATATTTTCACTTCATCTACCGAGGGGGGTTCTACGAGTTCCTAATTTCGGTATTCCAGCTCCATATTGTTAGTAGGTTCCCCTTTCAGCAACTCTCGAAAGTGCTCTTCCCATCGAAAAAGGATATCCTCTTTGTTGGTAAGTAAGTTACCTTCCTTATCATTACAATAGTTGATTCTTGGTTTGAATTCTTTTCTAATAATATTTATTTGATGATAGATCTTTCTTGTTTCTCCGTAACTAATAGCGTCTCATAGCGACTCATCATTCGAGCCGTTCTAATATGTAATTTTCCGAGTCTCGTTTCTTTTTTCGGTGTATGCGTTTTCCCTCTCTCCTTAAGCTTTTGTATCTATCTACTGTTGTTCTAGTTTTTCGTTGTTGCATTGTCCTAAATGCCTCGTTCTTCTCATCTGTTATTTTTTTTGCAGTCTTAGTCTAACCAGTCGTTTCTTTCTTGGGTTCGGAATATTCAAAATGTGCTTTCGGCCGCTAATTTCAGAGCCTCCTTGCAGTGGTTCCACATTTCCGTGCTTGACTGGTCGACTGCCCAGGTGTGTTCTAGGGTTTCTTTTATATGTGAATGGAACTGTTTCTCTTTGTTTTCATTTTTTAGCATATGTTAATTATATTTTACTTGTCTAGTGTCCCTTTCTTTGTTGGCATTGGATATTCTTTGTCGTAACTTGGCTCCTACCATGAAATGGTCTGAGTCAATATTTGCGCATCTGTAACTTTTCACGTCCATTAGGTTTGTAAAGTGCCTTGTGTCAATTACAACACGGTCAATTTGATTTGTGGTATGTCCATTTGGTGATATCTAAGTTGATTTATGGATATTCTTATGATTAAAACATGTACTTCCCACAATTAAATCTTTGAAAGCTGCCATACTAATAAGCCTTAAACCATTGTCATTAGTAACGTCGTGAAGGCTGTGTTTACCAATATAATCTTGGTAGCATATATCTTTTCCTATCTGGGCGTTCATGTCTCCAATGATTATTTTAATATCGTTTTTGGCACAGTTATCGTATGCTCTTTCGAAGTCTTCGTAGAATAGATCTTTAATTTCTTCGTCTTTTTCCTCCGTTGGCGCGTGCACGTTGATCAGGCATATGTTGAAAAATTTTACTTTTATTCGAAGGATGCATAACCGATCATTTATGGCTTTAAAAATAATAATACCATTTTTGATTTTCTTTGATACTAGGAACGCGGTTCCAAATTCATGTCGGTTCGGGTTGCAGCTGTAATATATATCATGTTCTTTTTTTCTGCATCTAATCTACTCCCATAACTAAAAACAGTAATCCTGAAAACAATGTGCCACTACATATCAAAGAAATTCTAACCAAAAAAATAAGAGCGTGTACAAAAGGTCTCGAAATTCACTAAATAAAACACAGCTAAATAGACTTAAACACCAGTTTACTTAGCTCGTAATAATACCTTCAATTTATTATTAACAATTTTTTCCAGATAACTATTCTATATGGAGAGCAACTAAAAAATTCAAGAAACCGACACTGTTAATTCCTCTAATAAGAAACTTGGTAAAAATTGGGCGCAGATTGACAATGAAAAGCTAATATATTTGCAGAATAATTAGAAAATATATTTACTTAAATAAATATATATAAATAATATAAATGCATTTGCAGAATAATAAGAAAATATATTTACTTCAAATTTACGTCAAAACATGAATGATGATTTGCAAAATAATAATGAGTACTAACTCTCCCAAAGCCCCTAGAATACCATTAATTCGATGGGAGAATCCTAAAACATCTACCAAGGAAAGCAGTTGTCATGCTTACATAGCTTGGGCAGTTAATACGGAAGAGGCTCAACTCAACTCAGCTCAATTAGGGGAAGTCTCGGGGTGGCACCAATTATTGCCTATATGAGAGAGCATAGGTTAAGATTTCGTCATATTCAACGTAAAGATGTTAAACACCCAATATGAATTATTGCTGATCTGCGAGATTTGGGAAGTAGTAGGAGAGGAAGACACAAAAAGACCTATGGGAAGACGCTTCCGCAGGACATTATATATATATATATATATATATATATATATATATATATATGTCCTGCGGATATATATATATATATATATCTATATATATATATATATATATATATATATATATATATATATAGTCCTATATATATATATATATATATATATATATATATATATATATATATATACATATATATATATATATATATATATATATACTTTAAGCACATATCATGGTTCACATAGCTGAAAAGCATGATTTTTGACATTTCAACTTTGGCAATTAGCCACAGATATATATATATATATATATATATATATATATATATATATATATAAGAAATACTATATAGTGTTATATAGGATATATTAGTGATAGGGATATTAGTGACTGTCGATATAAACAAACAACACAGTTTATTAGGGTTGCAGTCAGAATATTGGCCGGGATGTTAAAAAAAACACTCTTTCTTGTAAAGTAAAATTTCTTGTAAAGAAAGATAACATCAATTACACCTAATTACATATTAATTACACTGTTGTTTCTTTCCATTCTCTGTATGAGTTAATATACACCAGTAAAACACGCCATCAATCAAGTTTTACTATTTTTACAACAAATTTTAAAAATTTTATGATGTATTATGTCCATAATTGTATATTTTAATGTGTGGTATAAATGTTGAGTGTCAATGCTTATAAAAATAATCTCAACGACTAGTAAGTTACACTGAAGAATTGTGATATTTTTTAAATATTTACATAATTGTCTTTTACAGTGTCTTGAAAAAGGAATAAAACCATTCCGAAAGCTCGACAAAAAGTCAAAAGAGTAATTTTTTTTTAACATCCCGGCCAATATTCTGACTGCAACCCTAATAAACTGTGTTGTTTGTATATATATATATATATATATATATATATATATATATATATATATATATCTGTGTTCGAAAACACTGTACGAGAAATTATATAATACTTACATATACCATAATGGCATCCGTTAAATTCCGAAGTCGAAATAAATTCAGCCTGTTTCATCATATCAACAAATTCTTCCTTTTCTATAAAATAATAATGTTTGCCGTCGATTTCATTTGGTCTTTTTTTCCGTGAAGTATGGCTTATTCCCAACCGTACCCTTTAAAAGAAAGAATCATTAAATGTACATAATAGTTATTTATGTATTAAGAGAAAAATATGTTTGCTTGAAAGTAATATCTTGAAAGTAGTATTGTCACGTTTTGTTTGTAATAATAATAATATATTAGCATTTTAAGCCAAGCACTTTCATGGCTTGATTTAAATCTTTCTCCATTCCTGCTTGTTCTCTGCTTTTTCTTTCCAATTGCTTTCCAATTGCTGAGATACCTCAGGTCATAATGACTCCATCTGGTGATCGGCTTTCCTTTTTGTTTTTACCATCTATTGTAGCACCCAACAAGATTATTAGCTTACTAACTGTTGTCATTCTTAGAATATGTCCTAACCATTTAAGTATTTGTGCTCTCATAATTGCAATTGTATTAGGCTCCTTAAATAATTCTTCCGTTTTTAAACGCTTTCTTTGTTCTTCGTATCCACCAATTATATTTTATTTTTCGCCAAATATTCTTCGAAGTATTTTTGTTTCCCATACGTATAACATTGATTATTCAGTTTTTGTCATAGTCCAGATGTCTGAGATATATGTAACAGTTGGTCGGTCTTATTACAGTTTTAAACGTTCTTAGTTTAGCTACTTCGGATATATTTTTGCTTCGGAGTCTATTGGGTGCATATATGCAACAATTTCCTGACATTAGTCTTTTGTGTATTTTTCCCGGATACTTGATTTACTCGAAAATATATTCCCTAAGTAAATCTTTTTACCTGTTCCAATTTTATATATTTTTCCTTATTTCATTGTTATCACTAAATAATGTCCCTGTTAAAACTGCTTATTCGTCCATGTCATGTGCTTAGTTTTTGTCTCGTTTATATAGAATCTTTTTTCTCGACCTACTTTTTGGAATGGAAGAGTGGATGTGGATGGAAGAGTTGTGGATGGAAGAGTTGTTAAAGAACCCAAAAGAGAATAGTAACGGAGCGCTAAATACTTTGAATATCTTAAAGTTCAACAGAGAAAATTCAGACCGGTGGTTAAAATTCACAATATATCATGAGAAACACACTTTACAGAAATTTAAATATAGATGCAAAGATGGCCCTGAAGAGGAAAATTGCGCAAGTGAAGACATGATATAAAATAGGGATAGTAACATAATGAATATTTACACATCATTAAAAAATTAAACAGAAAAAAACACCTGGCTCAGATAATATCACCAACAAGCTAATTAAAAACGGAGGGGAAAATAACATGCATTTACAAGTTACAATTTACTAGTTAGAATATGGGAATCAGAAAAAATGCCCCAGGATTGAAGAGAAGGTAGAATTATAAAAATATTTAAGAAATAAGAAGTAACAAACTCTAACATCTATAGAGGAATATGTCTACTGAGCACAACATACAAAATTCTAATAGCTCTCATCAGAAAAAACTCACTTAATTCACAGAGAAAAAATTGGGGACTATCAGCAAGGATTCAGAAAAGACAGATCCACTACAAATGAGATTAATATAACTACACAAACAATCGAGAAATGTCACGAACACAACATAGAACCATACACTGTCTTCGTAGACTTCAGACAAGCCTTTGACTGTAATGGAAGAAATAAATTATTTCTTCTTTCTTTAAGTTCCATCTTCTATCGAAGGTTGGAAATCATCATGGCTATGCGGACTCTGTTGACTGCCGCTCTAAAAAGTTCTGCACTACTGCATTCAAACCATTCCCTTAAGTTCTTAAGCCAGGATATTCTTTGTCTTCCCACATTTCGCTTTCCTCGAATTTTGCCCTGCATAATAAGTTGTAATAATGCGTATTTTTGCCCTCTCATCACATGTCCCAAGTACTCAAGTTTTCGTCTTTTAATAGTTAATATTATTTCCGCCTCATTTCCTATCCTTCTAGTTACTTCCATGTTTGACATTCTTTGAATCCATGATATTCGTAGGATTCTTCTATAACACCAAAATTCAAAGGCGGCCAGCTTATTCAGATGAACTTGTTTGAGTGTCCAAGCTTCCAGACCATAAAGAAGAGTAGAGAACACGTAACATCGAAGCATTCTCAGGCGTAGTTCTAACCTTATATCCCGACAACAAAGAAATTTTTTAAGTTTAATAAATGATGTACGTGCTATTTCAATACGTGTCTTAATTTCTTTGGTTTGGTCTACATCTGATGTTATCCATGTTCCTAAATATTTATAGTTATTAACATTCTCAATTGCAGTATCTTCAATAGTCAATTGGATATTTGCATATGCAGATTTAGTCATGATCATGCATTTAGTTTTCTTTAAATTTATTTTCAGTCCGTACCCATGACAGCGTTCATTAAGGCGTTGCATTAGGTTCTGTAAATCATTGTTGTTATCCGTAATTATTACTGTATCGTCTGCAAAACGTAAGTTATTCAAAACTTCTACATTGATAGATATACCTTCTATTGAGTCTGAGAGCGCTTCTTGAAATACCGCTTCACTGTAGACATTGAAAAGTAGTGGGGACAGCACGCAACCCTGGCGGACTCCTCTCTGTATTTTGATATTTTCGGTGTACTGGCTGTCAACTCTTACCTTGGCAGTTTGATTCCAATATAAATTAGATATAATTTTCAGATCACGACTGTCAATATTTTTGCTTTTTAATATATCTACAAGCTTTTTATGTTGAACTTTATCAAATGCCTTTTCAAAGTCTACAAATGAAATCTGCATCTCTGAGCCAGCACATTCAAGCCGAACAAAGCATCTCTTGTACTCATACCATTTCTAAAGCCAAATTGTGTGTCACTAATCTCATATTCAAGAGTTTTAACAATTCTGCTGTGAATTATTTTCAAAAATGTTTTAAGTGTGTGACTCATTAAAGCTATTGTTCTGTGGTCTGAGCAAGTTGTTGAACTTGGTTTTTTGGGAATTGCTACAAGGTTGATTGCAGCCATTGGGTGGAATGCATAAAAAGTAGTAGATGCTATTGCTTTAGCAAATAGTATCTGGTTTGTAGCATTTACTTTTACATAAAAGTAGTTGCTTTGTTGAAAAGAGCGTACTACACAACCGAAGTACTTGCTACTAACCTGAAAGTTCTACTATTAAACGTAACGCCAGCCGTAGTGCCCTTGTGTGCATCACACCAATCGTATTAGAACTAGTTTTTCATGTGATTTTTCAACTTTTTATAAAGATTTTAATTTAATACTTAAATATATATACATATGCAGTAAGCTAAAATAAGTCTTACCCGCCCCCTACTCTCCTACTTTCCCATTTAAAAAATCAAAGTTATGACTGTCACCTGAAGAAAGATTGCTTAAAGTTCGAAACATTGATGCTATAATATACTATGATTATTTTAAAAATCGACCTCTTCGAGTGTTTTGCTTATATACTAAAAATAAATGAGTTAATATGGGGGGTTACACTCATTTCAGCACACTGTATGAATAAAACTGCACGATTCATGATAATTACCTGAATATTTTACGATAAATATCGTCATTGTATATTCTTCCTGGTTTTTTACGGCGAACATTCATAAATGCTGCCATTTAACAAACATAACAAAAAACACCTAAGCCAAAGTTGTTTATCTACAAACTTCACCTAAACTGAAGCAAATTCTACTAAACTAGCAAATACTTCAAAAGCGTAGTACATCGTTCTATGTATCTGGTAAATAGTATTAAATACTACGGAGGAAAGCAAAATGCTTTGTAAGTGTAGCAAGTATTACAAAAATGTAGAATTACTTGAAGCATTAGCAGATACTATGTTTTATGCATTCCACCCATTGTCTGGGGATTGTGGCAGTCTGATATATTAGATTAAAGAGTTCAACCATTACATCAATAACATCTTCATCGATGAGTTTTAATAATTCGATGGGCACCTCATCTGGTCCAGTAGCTTTACCCTCTTTTGTGTTTTTGATGGCATAGATGACTTCTTCTCTTAATATTGGTGGTCCAGTATCCTCGGTGATTTCTAATGACAGTTCTTCCCTTTCATCATTAAATAGTTGTTGAATGTAATTGGTCCAGTGACATAATCTCTCCTTCATATCAGTAATAATACCCCCGTTATCATTTTTAAGGATATTCGTTTTTGTACGCTTTCTAGAACCTGTCATTTCTTTGATTTTTTTGTGTAAATTAAAGCTATCGTACTTTTTATCCAGATCTTCTATTTCCTTGCATCTATCGGAGAGCCACCTCTCTTTTTCCTCTCGAATTTTCTTTCTGATGTTTCTCTGAATTTCTTTGTATTTATTCAGGTCTTTTGCTTTATGTTTTCTCCGTTCTTCCATGAGTTCAAGAATTTCTACTGTCATCCAAGGTTTTGTTTTTTCTTTAAGTCGTTTGAGGGTTTCTTTTCCAACTGACACAAGGGCATGTTGAATTTTTCCCCATTTTTGGTCAATAGTTAGAGTTTCTGCATTATCTTTTTTGACTTTTCTTAAGCTCTCGTTTATTTTAAATTTTGTTTCCACATATGTGTTGTCTTGTTTGAGACGTCTTGTATCTATGATTTTCTTGGTGCTAGGGCTGTTGACCTTCTTTAGTTTCACTCTCATCGACAAAACAACCGGGTTGTGGTCGGAGGATATGTCCGCTCCTGGTTAAGTTTTAGATGATATTATAGAATTTCTATATCTTCTTTTGACGATAATATAATCTATTTGATTTCTGACTATTTTGTTGTTATTGTCAGCTGGTGACCTCCATGTATATAGTCTACGTTTAGGAAGTTTGAACAAGGTATTTGTAATTATGAGTTCCTCATTGACACAGAAATCGACAAGCCTATCGCCACGTTCATTCCTTTCCCCGAGTCCATATCGCCCCACGCAATTCTCCACTTCTCCTTGGCCAATTTTAGCGTTCAAATCGCCCATTATAATATTTATATCTTGTCTTTTAGTTAGTCTTAAGACATTGTCGATTTGTTCATAGAAGGCCTCTATGGTGTCTTCATCCTTGTCTGCAGTGGGTGCATATACTTGGATTATATTTATTTTACGTTTTAAATGAGAGTTTAGAGACAGCATTAATACTCGATCAGAGTAGGGAACAAAGTTACAGACAGCTTTATGAGAATTATTATCAACTATAATGCCAACTCCCCGTTTGTGCTTGGAATCGTTGTTTCCAGAATAATACATCGTTCCATTTCTGGTCTTACATTTTCCTGATTCAGGCCATTGTATATCGCTAAGGCCCAGTATATCAATTTTCATTCTGCACATTTCCGACACAGCATTATCCAGTTTGCCTGATTGGTATAAACTTCTTACGATTCATGTTCCGATTTTCAAGGCTATAGAGTTATTTGCTTGACAGGGATTTACCTTGTTGACGACCTGAGAGGCCCTGTCGTCTAAATCTGATTGTCCTCCCCTGCCGGATCTTGAATTCCGAGCTCCATGATCATTAAGTAAATTATCCATTAGTGGGTCCATGATGATTTTTACTAAGGATATCCTTACGGATCTTTAATGTGGTAGTCATCCCCTGGCTTTCCACATCTCAATGCCGTTGACTAATTTAGTTCTTCCGCCTTCGGAGTTAATTTCTATGCTCCAGGGCAATGAAGTGCCCTACCACGTGTCGGTTCTTCCACCCTTAGCTGTTGACCAACAGGTGGGGGATTACTTATACCGGTAATCGTTCGGTTAATTTAGCAGCTCTAGTATCCAATAATATACCGATCCAGGATCATTTCCCTTACGCTCTATCTTGGTACTGATGCTACTGTCTGACAGAGTAGGATATAGGAATGGAAACTTTGGTAATTAGATGGGAGAATGGGATCAGGACATAATTTCTCCCAGGTACCAGGAGATTGGGAGATAATTATGGCTCACGTGGGCAGGGTCGCATCCCTGAAGTAGATCTATCTTCTACCGGGAACGTAAAAGAGTATCTACCCGCTACCCTGATAAATTATTTAATGAAATGAAAAATCAAGATGTACTTGCAAAGCTAATCAGATTAACAAAAATAACTATGGATGGATATCGAGCTAAAATAACAATAGCAGAAGGTAGCACAAATTTAATTGCAATGGAAACAGGAGTGTGACAAGGTAATTCCCTTGATATCATAATCATTTAAAATTTCATTTTTGAGGTGATCGTCAGTCACATCTTATCATACATTTTCTAGCTGTAATGATTCGTTGTTCGATAAATTTTAAAAATTTTGTAGAATTGATTTGTTTTCTTTTTTTAGTACCTGTATAGTCTTTTTAAGCTCGATGCTTAAAAGGAAAGACAGAAAAACTCATTTTTGGATATGTAATATCCACTCAAGAGCAGTTGAGCAATGGAGCAATGAAGAATAACTTTTAAAATAACCTCTAAATTAAACCACTCTTAAAAGAAATCTGACTTTATTTAAGCGGTTTTTTGCACTTATAATGCATCAAAAGGAATGGTGGCTTTAAGTTTTTGAATGCCTGTAATTTAGCAGGCATTCACATAGTGAGAAACCAAATAGACTATCTACTAATCAATGAAGGATAGAGAAATAGCATAATGTCAATTAAGACATACCCTGGTGCAGATATATCATCTAATCATAATCCACTAGTTGCAAGAATGAAAATAAAACTAAAGAAAATTAATAGCACAACCCCCAAAAAAGCAGTTGATATCAACAAATTACGAAAACCAGAAGTAAGAGAACAGATGATACAAGAAATTGATGAAGCAGTAACAAAGATACAACCCATAAAAGACAACACAAAAGTTAACATCAATGAGAATTGGACAGACATTAAAACAGCGTTAATGAAACCAAGCATAAGTCACCTCCATAAAAGTAAAGAATATAAAAAAGAATGGATGACAGATGAGATACTGAACTTAATGGATGAAAGAAGAAAACAGAAAAACAAAAAGAACCAGAAGTATAAAGAGATACAAAAAGAAATTCGTCTAAAAATACGCACAGCTAAAGAAAACTGGTACGGGGAAAAATGCGAAGAAATCGAACAACTACAAAATAAACATGACAGCTTTAATGCACATCGGAAGATCAAAGAGTTGACGAGGAGACAAAGTAACAGGCACAACATATTAGTAGACGAGAGTGGAAACATTATTATGGACACAGAAGAAAAATTAAGAGTCTGGAAACAGTACATAGAACAACTGTTTAAAGATTAAAGAGACAATGTAGATAACGAATACATAAACAGTGACACAGGACCAGAAATAACAAGAGATGAAGTGGAATACACGATTAAAGAAATGAGGTCGGGCAAGGCTACAGGCCCAGATGAACTACCAATAGACATAATTAAACTCATCAAAGGCAACAACTTAATAAAGATCGTGGAACTATTTAACAGCATTTACAAATCTGGTATCATACCTAATGAATGGCTAGTAACAACAATAATAGCCATACCCAAAAAGTCTAATGCGAGACAATGCTCGGAACATCGCACCATCAGTCTCATGTGTCATATATTAAAGATCTTCTTAAAAATCATTCATCGGAGAATATATAAAAAATTGGAAGTTGACATCGGACCTCTCAATTTGGCTTTAGAGACGGACTAGGAACTAGAGAGGCACTGTTTGCTTTTAATGTTCTAACACAACGATACTTAGACGTAAATCAGGACATATTTGTGTGTTTCCTAGACTATAACAAAGCATTTGATACAGTAAAACATAGGCCACTGATGCAAATACTGGAAAATAAAAATATTGATACAAGGGACATGCGAGTGATAAGGAATCTATACTACAAACAAGAAGCTACAGTACGAATTAATAGCTCGATATCAGATAGAATACAGATCAAAAGAGGTGTTCGGTAGGGCTGTGTATTGTCTCCAACCTTGTTCAATGTCTACGCGGAAGAAATTATTAAAAAAGCTCTTATGAACGAAAAAGCCGGAGTAAAGATCAACGGTCACCCCATTTGCAATATCCGATATGCTGATGATACCGCGCTCATAGCAGAAAATATTGACGACCTACAGAGATTACTAAACAAAGTGGTAGAAGCAATTGAAGAATTTGGTCTGTCACTGAATACAAAGAAGACCAAATTCATGATAATTACAAAGAAACGTATCAATAATATCAACTTACATGTAGGACAGAATCTCATTGAACGAGTACAAAATTACAATTACCTCGGAACAAATATTAACGAGTCAAACGAATACACCAGAGAAATAAGAATAAGAATAGAGAAAGCCCGCAGTGCCTTTAACAACATGAAACAAATGTTGTGTAGCCGAAACCTAAGCCTAAAGCTGAAAATGCGAATGCTTAAATGTTATGTTTTCTCGGTCCTGTTATATGGGGTGGAGGCGTGGACACTAAATAAGCAATGTGTGGGTAAGCTGGAGGTATTTGAGATGTAGGCGTACCGAAGAATGTTAAAAATAAGGAAGGATAAGATAACTAACCAAGTTGTATTAGACAGGATGAACAAACAAAAGGAGGTCGTATTGAGTGTTAAAATGAGGAAACTACAATACCTGGGACATATTACAAGTGGGAATAAATATCAACTGTTACAACTACTTACTGGGCAGGTCATGTAGCAAGATCAGTTGATCACCGGTGGACAAAAAGAATTTTGGAATGGAGACCCCGAATACAAGCTTACAGAAATAGAGGTCGACCCCCAACGAGATGGACAGATGACATAAAAAGAGTGACTACAAATTGGATTCAGATGGCGCAAAATCGGACTAAGTGGAAAACCATGCGAGAGGCCTATGTTCAGCAGTGGACGTTAGAGGCTAGTTGATGATGATGATGACAACTAATTATGCAAGTAAAGATTGAAGGTAGGCGCAGCATAGGTAGGAGAAGAATGTCATGGTTGAGAAATCTCAGGGAGTGGTTTGCTTGCACTTCCATACAATTGTTCCGAGCGGCAGCCTCCAGGGTCAAAATTGCCATGATGATAGCCAACCTTCGTAGCGGAGATGGCACGTGAAGAAGAAGAGTTTAGCAGGCTTATTAATAACGAAAAAAAAAATTGTGAGACCATGCTGCATTTAAACAAATGGCCACTGTAATACGTTCTTTGTTATTTTTAAAGCCAGAGGCAGATTGTTCATGACTGCCTAGAAAAATTGTTTCTAGTAACATTATATTTGTAGCTTTATTTAGTCTATATTATTAACATTTTAAGATTCTTCTGTTTTAACTATTTCACCCAACTTTATATTGAATTCTGTTGCATCAGAAGTTCAGCAGACTTTTTTCTCCACTTACACGTATAAAAAGAATTAAGTATCGCTTCTTCCATCATCATCATCTTTGGCTCGACAATCCTCTGTGGATCTTGACCTGCTCTAAGATTCGTCGCCATTCTGTTCGGTTTTTGGCAACATGTTGCCATCTTCTGATTTTTAATATTCGTAAGTCGGTTTCCACTCCATCTAGCCACCTAATTCGCGGTCGGCCTTTGCTTCTTTTTCCTACAGGTGTTCCTGTGGTTAAATCGTATTTTCTGACATTCGTATTACGTGTCCAGCTTCTTCCATCTATTAAGTCTATTATCACTTTTAACGACTTTTAACGACTAATCAGAGTATTTCGAGCAAAACTCCTCAATGGTCAGGTCAATCTCTTCGCCAGGTACTTACAGTACTTTTTCACTACATTCTGTGCAAATTTTGGTTATGAAATCACCATTATCAATCCATTTTAATACTTTTAAACCTGTATCCATCGAAACCACCATTAGTTTGCGCTTTGTACTTTGTTGAAAAACTACTTGGTGTACACTCACGTCCACGTCAGAAATAAAACAAACTGTTCGAAGTTCGAAATGACAAAACAAGTCTATCTATAAACGATAGCATCATTTATAGTTCGGTTCGCCGGAATCTCCCCATAACAACGGGGAGAATAGAAAATATTATGTGAATAAATGTGAAAAACTGTACACATAAATTTACTTTTTTGACAATTGCGTTTCGTCAGGGGCCTAAAATAAAAATCTACATATTTTAATATCTGAAAAGGTTATTGACTTTTTGAGCTTGTATCTAATTAATTGTTTTTCTAATAGAGTAACACTTTTGTTGGACTTAATAATTGTCATTCTTGTGGTTTTTAACAAGAAATAAATATTGCCAGAGTTATGATGATTTTAGTGTTTTGTCTCTCATTCAAAATGTACAGATTCCTATTTCAGAAGCCAACGAGTAAACATCGGGCTTCCTACTAATAGTATTTTGAATAAAAACTTGTTTAGTTTAATGTGATTGTTTATCAAGCAAATATTGGTAAGTCGATATCAGTTAAATTAATACTTTCGACAAATAAAATTAGGCCAGTCGTTTTTGGCCATACTTAATATTTTGGCATCCAAAATATTAAAATCAAATATGGCATCATCTTCACAAACAGCTCAACCTAGCTTCGCTGCAGTAACCAAAATAACACAGAAAAAATCTACAACAGCAACATCATGTCCTAGTAGAACTCAAGCCATTGTTATGAACGCTATCCCAGACGTAGTACTATTTGATTACATAAAGGCAATCGGCGAAATTGTTACCCCTAAAGAAATAACCTTTGCTTCACGTATTTCTAATCAACGTATATGCATCTATCTTTCTTCCGTAACCGTAGTAGATAATCTTCTAAAAAATAATCCTACTATTTCGATTAGAAATCAAACAATATCTATTCGTAGACTTATCACTCCTGCAAAGAGGCTACTACTTTCTAACGTGTGTCCTTCGATTCCGAATGCACTCATAGAGCAAGCACTTAAAAATGAACTTGGATTACAACTTGCTTCCCCTATCTCGCATATCCGTTGTAGTTCTCCGGAAGACGAATATGCTCACATCTTCAGTTTTCGACGCTCAGTCTTTGTGATACCAAATAAAGAATACTTTGAGTTAAATACTTCAATTGTAATCTCATATGAAAATACAAATTATAGGATCTTTATTACTTCGGACAAACTTGAATGCTTTTTATGTAAGCAATCTGGACACACTGCAGACTCCTGCCCTAACCCTCAAGAAATATCTAGCAATCCCTCTCCAAATACAACTTCTAGCCAAAATCCAGTCGATCCTCATTCTAGTATATCTCCTCTTTCACCCTCCGCAAAAAAAGAAATCTATTCAAATAACCCACCTACTGACATAACAACCCCAAATGAACAGTCTATAACACCATTATCTGTCCCTTCTAACTCTGGCATAAAAAGAACTCATTCCACTGACACAAGTCTTGAATCACCTTCTCTACTGGTTACCGCTAGCCCCCTAAACTTAAACTCTAATAACACACCAAACACAACAACCTTCGCAACTCCTAAATCAGCTCCTAAAAAGAAAACAAAAACTGATGACAAAGAAATTTGTAAAATTAGTCTATGTGCCCATTCAAGTATTGAAAAATTAATTTGTGCGAATCCAGAAAAATTTTCGTTATCAGCATTACAAATAATTGCCTTCCTAGAAAATTCCTTTGGAAGTAGTGATCCCCTCAAAGAAGCTCATAATTTCACCACGAACATTCATTCTCTCCTCGAAGATCTTACTCAAATATACCAAACTGTATCCGATAGATCACTTAAAAATCGCATTACAAGAATAACGAAAAAGCTAAAACGCACATTAAATTCTATAGACGCTGACGAACTTACCAGCCTTACGTCCAATAATTCATGTGACTCTAACTGCAATGATATCGATCCTTTCTAAAATTACTTAATTAGTACAAGGTAAATTCTTACTACTAACCAATTAAATTTTTCAAATTCACTATTTTACAATGGAACTGCGACGGATACTATCCGCGCCTTGAACACATTCAATATCTTATATCAATTTACCATCCAGATTTTCTTTGTCTCCAAGAGACTAATTTTAATACAACGAATATTCCTCATCTTAAATCCTTTGAAGGATACCACTTCATTAGAACGAACTGCTTAAGAGCCAGTGGAGGTGCATCTATATTTGCGTCCAGCGAAATCTTCTCAACAATGCTACCATTAATAACGAATCTTGAGGCAATTGCCATAACTACATATTGCCCTAATAAACTAACCATCTGCTCCATATATATTCCCCCAAACCATTCTCTAAAAGAAGAAGAGCTCCTAGACCTTATATTGCAACTTCCACAGCCGTTTATTCTCACAGGAGACTTCAATGCACATAACGTTATGTGGGGTTCTCAATCCACATTTGGACGGGGAAAAGTAGTTGAAAATATTATTAACTGCACAAACTCATGTCTTCTTAACACAGGATCTAACACTCATTTTAATATTTCATCTGGATCTTTCTCTGCTATAGATCTTAGTATTAGTGACCCTAAATCTGCACCTTTTTTGACCTGGCAAACAGCTGACGATCTCTTTGATAGCAATCATTATCCTATAATAATTTCCAACAATTCTAATGGGACTGCCTCTGCCAAAAGCTATTGGCGCCTAAAAAAAGCTAACTGGCCAGAGTATTCAAAAGCCGTTGACACTCTCTTGCTCGCGCATGATCATCTAATAATAAACGATGTAGACTATTTGTTAACGTCAATAACAGACACTATTCTTTCAGCTGCTAAGACTCATATTGGCAAAACATCATTCTCTCCAAATCATAAAGTAGTTCCTTGGTGGAACTCTTCTTGTGAAGAGGCGATTCGTCTATCCAAAAAAGCTTTAAATAAGTACCAAAAAAAACAGAAGCCTTGAAAATCTAATAAATTACAAAAAATTCAAAGCCAAGGCCAAACACGTAGTCAAAAAAAGTAAAAAATCATCCTGGCAAGATTACGTATCATCTATCAACGAAAACTCCAATCCTAGCCAAATTTGGAAAAAAATACGACAAATTCAAGGTCACAAAACTAATAATAAAATTACTCGTTTAATTACAAATGGTATAGAGATCGCTTCATACGAACTTATTCCTAACGCCTTTGCCAAACATTTCGAAGACAAGTTCAGAAATAAAACCAATAATATTGCTTTGTCTCATCATGACTTATATTCACACAGAAATCATCTGATATCATCTGAACATAGTAGATCCCTTAATTCTCCTTTCACTATGCATGAGCTAATATCTGCCTTAGCTAATAGTAGAAACACTGCAGCTGGACCCGATGATATTCCTTATGCATTCCTAAAGCACTTGTCTAATTATAGTCTTAAAAAACTCCTTAATTTATACAATATAATCTGGAGTTCCCATAAATTTCCATCTCAATGGAGCAAATCTATAGTTATACCAATACTCAAGCCAAACCAGCCAACTATGTTTCCACAATCTTACAGGCCCATCTCTCTCACATGCACTATGTGTAAGCTAATGGAAAAAATGATTAACAAACGTCTTTTGTGGTATTTTGAAAAACATAAGATTATTCCAAAGGAACAATCTGGCTACCAAAGACAGCGCTCCACAAGAGATAATCTAGTAATACTCCAAACCCACATCTCCAACGCAATAAATTGCAAGCAAGATTTGATAGCAACTATCTTTGATATAGAAGGCGCATTTGACACCATCTCTAGAAATGCAATCCTTGACAAACTTTTTGAATGTAACCTTACTGGCAACATATACGCATTTATCAAAAACTTCCTAACATCTAGATCGTTCAGGGTTTCTGTCAATAACTTCCTTTCTTCTCCACACATCCAATATGATGGAGTTCCGCAAGGTTCAGTTTTAAGCACATCCTTATTCATTCTTTCGATTAGCAAGTTAAGTGAAAATATAGCTCCACCAATCAAATGCGTATTATATGCCGATGACCTAATAATGTACTGTCATGGTAAATCCAACGCAACTACTAGTAAAATTCTACAAGTAGGAGTAAATGACCTACAAAACAAAGTAGCTTCTCTAGGACTTACCCTCTCCCACTCTAAATCCAAAGTTATTAAATTTAGCAGAAGAATGAGTTCTTTTGATCCGGAAATCACTATCAACAACTTCAAGTTACCGGTTGTTGATAATTGCAAAATATTAGGGCTGATATTTGATTCAAGATTAACCTGGAAACAACACATACAGGAACTTAAAGGAGTTTGCCTAAAAAGGTTAAATATACTCAAAACACTCTCACATTATCATTGGGGCGCGGAAGAAACTACTTTACTGAAAGTCTACAGATCACTTATCCGCTCTAAGCTAGACTATGGATGTTTCGTCTATATGTCTGGTACTAAATCAATATTAAATTCACTGAACACAGTTCACAATACAGCTATTCGTTTATGTCTTGGAGCATTCCGTTCTAGTCCGGCAGAAAGTCTGTACTGTGAAGCTAATGAACCTCCTCTATGGCTTAGACGAGAAAACCTTCTTCTCTCCTATGCTGCTGCAATTTCTTCCAATCCGTCCAATCCCGTATATCATCTATTTACATCATCACATCATACCCAAAACAGCCCTCCATGTAACTTAATTATACATCCTATTCCTAGTCTTCTACAACCGTTACTAAAAGATATAAATTTGTGTGAAACCAGAACTATACCATTCTCCAATAATCCCTATTGGACCAACATACTCCCATATCATGATATTTCACTCACCAAATTTAACAAGGAAGATACCAGTATTAGTACATTAAGAATTCTCTTCCTAGAACTTATAAACAAAAATAAATATAACATGGTTCTTTACACTGACGCGTCGAAGACTGAAGGTGGGGTTGGATATTCTGTAACCACTGTACAACAGTCTATCGAACTCTCTAAAATCTCTCCTTGGTGTAGTATCCACACTGGTGAACTACTAGCTATCTTACAAGCTTTTAAATATGCCCAACGATATACAAATACACACATAGCCATATGCTCCGATTCGCTTTCATCTATACACTCCATTAACGCTATATCTACCAAACATCCTATCGTCCAAGATATTCATGACATATATCAGCTTCTTATAAAACAAAATATAACTATCACTCTGATATGGGTACCATCCCATGTTGGTATTAGTGGTAACGAAAAAGCTGATTGCCTTGCCAAAAAAGCCGCATCATCCACGAACACCATTATAAACATACAAATTTGTAATGATCTGAAAGCCAGACTAAAGAAGCTTAATTTATCTACGTGGCAGATTCACTGGAATAATGTTACCTCAGCGCTGCATGAAATCAAACCTACAGTGAACCGTCTTACCTATCCCAGTTTATCTCGAAAAAATATGGCAATCATACGGAGACTGCGTATTGGACATACCCGTCTAACTCATGGCTACCTGATGACATCATCTCCACAACCAAAATGTCAACACTGCAATACGACTCTCCGAATCAGGCATATACTTATCGAATGCCCTTTATATGCCAAAATACGCCAACAGCTCAATATCAGTACTAACTTCAAAGAGGTCCTAAACAACACAGACGAAATCAACAAGGTCATCAAATTCCTCGAGAATAGTCAACTGCTCAACAAAATATAAATGTTATATTACAAGTTTTTATTATTTTCTCTGTATGTTAGATGTTAACTACATTTTATTTTGTAATTTATATTATATTACCATGTAAATCGTAACTCGTGCTAATGACCATAGATGTCACATGCACGTTAATTTAAATAAAAAAAAAAAAAAAAAAAAAAAAAAATGTACATATTTAGAAAATAAAGTTTAATAAAAATAATTATTTTTGGAATATATAGTTATTCCTATACAATGCTTTTAATCAGGAAAAAAATTCAAATTGTTTCTTATGCTGTATTGTGCTATCATTATTTTCGATCATAAGTATAAACAAGTAAAATGAGTGAATCGGAAGAATATTTATTTAATATCTGTGAAAAATTTTAAATCTGTTAAAAATGTTAACATATTGATTGCCAGAGATTACTAATAATTGACGATACGACGCAAGTTTTTCATTTTTTAACGCGCTAGAACAAAACGGGATGATTTTCAATAACCATCAACATTTCATTGACAGTGGCAAGCAAAAAGACTCCTTTATTAAAGGCAAAAAGACTTATTAAACAAGTGATTGTAGACTATTTATATCATCATATTTCGCATCATATTTCGCTTAACAAGAAGAAAAACCAATTAACATTTTATTTGAAATTTTGACTAAAATCTACCTAAAAGTGTAAAATTTTCATATGCATAACAATTCATTGAGAAAATAAATAGATTGAAAGCTTTATTACCGTCCATACGCTTCAAAAAAGTTGTTAATTATTATCTTCTTTCTAGATGCAGGTGGACCAATGACGGCTATAACGTTGGGAGGAGGTTGATCATAAGGGAAAACTTGAGGACCAATATTTGACCTACAATAATAATTTTATAAATTCTGCCACATAATAATGATAGTGTTATATAAAAATGTACTTTTAAGATATATTATCGGTATCAAAAAGAAAAGTTTCTAACGAAGTTTCTTCTCTAGAAAGCAAAGTTTCTGCTCTCTTGGAAATCTCTTGGGTCTCTTTTGACTTCGACGATAAAATATCTTTGTTAAAGAACCAAGTGCTGCCGATATTTTAACTTTCGAAGATAAGATAACAGGGATGGAAAAGAAGATGGAGGAAACGGAAAGTAGCCAGAGAAATTCGATCAATTAGAGTAGAGACAAAATACGACGTGATGAAATGAAAGTTGGAACTACAGCCGACATTTATGGCTGTGTGCCATTTAAGTGGAGGAAAGATCTCTCCCTCAGATCGATGGTCCATTGAATAAATTGGCTGGAATTAAATTGTTTTCTACTTTGGATTAAAATTCTGGATACTGGCAGGTAGAAATGGACCCAGTAGATGAGAAGAAAACAGCCGTCGCCGCGGGATCTGGATTGACGCAATTGAACGTTATGCCATTTGGACTGTGTAATACTCCGGTGACATTTAAGAGACTTACGGAAAATGTGTTGAGATTGTTATCTTGAAAAACGTGCCTTGTGTATTTAGATGACATAATCTTAGAGAAGACTTTTGAAAAGCATCTGAAGAAATTAGAAAATGTTTTTATTTGACTTTAAGCTGCCCAATTGATGTGCCAGATGTTTCAAAGTAAATCAATTATCTAAGTCATATAGTCAGCAAAGAAAGAGTGGCTGTATATAAGGAAAAAATAGATTTTACTACCTAGTGATAATCATCAAGTGAGAAGTTTTCTTGGGCTAAGACATTGATAGGGATATCGCCAAGTCATTAGCGTGACTAGAAGAAATTACTACTAGAATGGAGACTAACAAACTACCTTTAAAACCTTGAAGAAGCATTTAATCATAGCACCAATATAAGGGGATCCACTGGCACTACCATTGCATGATGATGCCTGTCGATAGGTAAACGTTCGCTGTAGAAATCCATAATAGTAACAAGTACACGAATATACCGTACTAGCCTGGAAAGACTGTTAATCCATTAAATTTATAATCCAAAGGCTCCAAAGTCTTACAATCTCAACAACCCACAGATTAACACTGACGAAACCACGCACATACTATTAAGATAGTAACTGCCATACATTTAATCACACTTCAATCAAAACTTCTACCTTAAAAGAAAGCCTTGTAAACAAAAAAAAAAACTTTTTTTGTAGATCATTGTACCATAAGCTACCTGCTACCATAAGGTAGCGAATAGCACTTCTCTAGAATCACGGTAGAGGATAGAATGTTACATGTCTTGGTGATCCTGCCTATGTAAACTGCTGGCGTTCCTACTTCCTATTATGAGGAAGTCCGGTCCTTATACACTTTCCTGTCTTTTCCTAAAGTATCCCCCTACATCCTGCACGCAAAACATCCAACAGGTCTTGGCAAGCGCGGCAGGTTTTAAAATCATGCCAAATGTCCCCTAAAATAAAATAAAAATGTCATTATCGCAAAATTTATTACTCCAGGCGAGTAGGAAACGATTTCCAGAATCTCGCACTAAACTGCTAGTCTGTCCCACGGATTCTGGGACGACAAGATTCTGACAAGTAAACATACCAAACCTGGAAAATCCTTAACGTCGCTACATATTTAATGCTAGATTCCTAGCAAGAGAAGAAAGAACCATTGAGATGGAAGGAGAAATGTTGAAAATTAAATTAAATGTGACGACGAGGAGAAAGCCTGTAATGACTAAAATCGAGTCACTTGTTTTATCAGATCGGTATTAAAACTGAAACAACGGTAGAAGTTGGCTTCTTCATACACGGAAAATATGAAAACAGCATTATATCAGTAAAAAGTTTCTCTAATAGAGTAGCTTCTTTAACCTTAAAACTTAGTGAAAGATATACTTTAAAAATTGTACAAGTATATTCCCCAACAAGTGGGCATGCCTGCTATGAAATTGAAGAATTATATGAGGACATTACTTTAGCCCTAAACAATACATAATACACTTTACCATAATATGTGGTGACTTCGAGATCGAGAACGAGATCGATTTTATAATTAACCTTTGATGGTATACAAGGCAACTATCGAACACAGTAATTAATTAAATATTGCCCAAGTACTTTCGATCAATAGATCATCTTCAGGGCATTTCGTCAGTTGTGGCCTATCCGACATGAGTAGAAATGTCATACATGTAAATTTGGACATAACAATACAATACACAAAGACAAACAAACACTTTAAAATTTTTAAAAAGGAGAAGCTACATGTTATATAGAAGCCGGAGACAGAATGATATATAATGATATATAATGATAATATATAACATGTAGCTTCTCCTATTTAAAAATTTTAAAGTGTTTGTTTGTCTTTGTGTATTGTATTGTTATGTCCAAATTTACATGTATGACATTCTACTCATGTCGGATAGGCCACAACTGACGAAATGCCCCTGAAGATGATCTATTGATCGAAAGTACTTGGGCAAGATTTAATTAATTACTGTGTTCGATAGTTGCCTTGTATACCATCAAAGTTTAATTATTCAAACATTCAACCTTATATTGATTTTGTAATTACTGACATGAAGCAAATCTTTTACGATGTTATATTCCTGAACCAGTTTTCAACAAGTAGCGACCAGACAGAGCCTTGTAGATGTATTTGAAGTACACATCAACAGCAGTCTCGAAAGCAATTAGAATACAAACACAAATATCAATACCCTGGAAGCTATAGACGAAGCCAGAAAACTAACTGAAAAAAGAAATCATATAACGAAAGAATAAGTCTTCAAACACACTCATTAATGAAAGGGAGGAGAAAATGCAAAGTTCATGAATTTAGAGAGATAAGTAAAATAATACAAAAATCGATTAGGATGGACAACCGAAAGCATAAAAGTGAACAAATCCAACGAACGATTAAAAATAACAAGAGTCTTAAAGTTCTAGCGAGAAAATTGGCAAATGACAAAAAAGAAATAATGTAATTAAAGGATAAGAATGGAAATATCATCACCAACAGAAGTAGGTTAGTAGAGGGTAGGTAGTAGAAGATTTCTTTACAGAATTATACAGAAGTAAACAAAACCATTATGAGCAACGAACAGAAATATTAGAGAATTAAAAAAAAAGATTATTTAACCAAAGATCGGAATTGATACCTGATATATCAACAGACGAAAATGCGCTAAAAAAAGTAAATAAAGCTAAGCAAGAAGATAATATTGTTATTGAAACCGCAAAGATTGGAGGAGACAGATTTAGAGAATATACAGCAATTGTTTAACTTATGTCTGCACCAAAGTCAAACACCTACAAGATGGCACAGTGCACTTACCATTTTATTATTATTATTATCGACCCATAAGCCTGTTAAACTACCTGTCTGAATCTACAATTTATTCACAAATATCACAAGAATCACACTTATTATAAACATAAGGTTGTTACACATTATCTTTAGCCTAGTTTGATGGAATACGACGCGTGTAGATTTCAATTAAAAGTTAATAAAAGAAAAGATTTTCATGTCATATCATGTCATGTAATAAATAAATGGAACGCTATTCTAAAAACAAACCAATTTTTTTTTAAACTACTAAGTTGTACGTCCAAAATAATTTTATATTTCTACATAACTTCTAACTTTAAGAGTTACAAAATTTCCTAATATACCAAATAAAAATATTACTTTTGAAGGGTATCAAGCAACAGCAATTGAGTCCTACAGATGTGAGATGTGTAGATTGGATTAACATCTTCTTTGGTACAAGCTTCTACTTTCTGTTTGGCTGTAACTTGATTATCATTTAAAATTTGTAGGCGGGGAAAAGTTCTAAGACACATTTTCTGAAAATGTGGTGTATCTGCCACAGTATTATGGGCAAGATTTAACCTAAAAATTAATTCAGTTTTCATCGATATGTTGTTAAAAATATGTAATATGGCAAAATAAACAGATTATCAGCATCAAATTAAAACTGCTTGACATTGTATTGATAATCAAATTCCGATTAATCCAAAAATATGGAGTAGAATATTTAACAAATAAAATTCACAAAATTATGGTAATTATATGGGAAGAATAGCAAATGTTTGTGGAGTAGAACTCCTTCACTGTTCCTATTACACAGAAAATACGATCAGCTTAAACGTGAAAATTGCAGATAACTGCAATTTTCCCTAGCTGGGCTCATTCTCTAAAAAAATTCTGAGGAACTAGGTTGAAAATGAATTCAGATCTGGCCGGACCAGATATTCATATTAAGACAGATTCTTGAAAAACTAAGAAATTTAAAATCGGCACCTCTCACCTGTTCGCAAATTTCACAGCAGCATATGATAGCGTAACACGTAATACGAAACAAGTTATATGAGAAAATGCAAAACTTTGCATTGCTTCATATAACTTGTTTACAGAATTGAGTTGTAACAGAATTTCTGTTAAACTGATAATGTGGTTAAAATGAAAATATCAAAAGTCATATGTAAAGTAAAAATCCAAAATAGCTGTTATGAGGAATTCAACTCCAACAGCGAGCTGAGACAGGGGGTTGCACTTTGCGTTTCTCCTTTTGAACTAGATAGGGCTTGGAGATATAGACAAGAAATATAGAAATATTCAAAAGACAGAAAATTTAACACAGGCAAGAGCTAGGGGAAACAGACGCACAGTTGAATTAGAGGACGATATTGAAACGATAGAAAGTTTCACATATTTAGGAGTTGTATTAAACACGGATGGAACAGAAGAACCAGAAATCCAAAGAAGAATAGTAAAGGGAGACATGGCAGATCGAAAATCAGGGTCTACAAAACTATTATCAGACCAATAGTATGTTATGCATGCGAGACATGGGTGATGACAGAAGACACAAAAAGAAAACTGGAAGTCTTCGAAAGAAGAAGTCATAAAAAAGATATTTGGACCTATTAACGAAAACGGAATATGGAGCTCTAGGTAGAACCATGAACTTTACCAACTGTTCAAAGAGACACCGATCTCAAGTTCAGAGATTTCGCTGGGCTGGTCATGTAGTAAGAATGAAGACAGAAAGATTGCCGAAAAGAGCCCTAGATAGTAAAATGCAGGGCGCAAGACCAAAAGGAAGGCCACGGAAAAGATGGTAGGATGAAGTGGCAGCAGACGCGCAAAATTTGCTAGACGTGAGAACGGAAGAAGATCGGCGCGCGACCGACAAGGTTGGAGGCAAAGTTTGGAGGAGGCCAAAGCCCGATTTGGGCTGTAACGCCATTGGAGAGAGAGAGGGGGGCTTGGAGATAAGCAGTTTACTGTGGTTGTGTTCAAACCAAAAAATGTAAACGTGACAGTTTAGAACCAGCGACTTTAGACTGAAATACTGATAAAATGGAGAGTGAGCATCATGCAAAGAGTCATTAAAGAAGCGATGGAAAGAAGCACGATGAGATCTCGGCGACCTATCCTAAATGCCATACTGAAGAATGGCCATAACGAGACACTGAGAAATGAATTATAGTAATGAGAAGGGTAACAAGAGCAAGGGGCAGAGCACTGATTAACCCTTATGTCATCGAGGAGGTCTAGGAACAGTAGCGCGCACGTAAGAGGGAACTAGGAAAAAACTAGGAACTATTCGTACAGAAAAAAGGGACTGGAAAGAGCTGTATGAAAAGCTGGATAAGGACATCTGGAGTCACTGATACAGGATCGCCATGAAGTAGTCCCATGCGTACCCTGCGTACAAAATACCTATGGACAAGAATCTCGAGATAACACAAGAGCTTTGGTCTTGAAGAAGTTGGTAGGCATGATTTACCCGGTCTGCAATAAGGACTATGTCGTCTGCAAACTTCAAGTTGTTCAGAAACTCCCCATTCTCGTGGCACTCTGTAATAAAGCGTTGAATATTTTAGAAGAGATGGTGTCTCCTTGCCTATTATCCTTATCCAAGGAAAATATGTTTGTGTCGCCATAGTACATGCTCACATACCATAGTACAAGAGTTGTGTACCTATGATTAATGCTGCACTCTGTAAGAGTTCTCAACATGGAGTTATGCTGGAATCAAATGCTTTCTCAAAGTCTACAAATATTAATATTAATGGATTATTGTTTATTACTTGTAGGTGGTCATTCATTCCAATGCCAATCCTAAATCCGACTTGCTTTAGGGGTTCGTGAAAATTAGCTTAGGTCCCAGTCTGTTAGTAATTATTCTTATAAAGATCTTATATAAATGAGATATCAAGGTGATGGATCTCTAGTTTTTAATTTCTGTTACATCTCCTTTTTTATGCAATGTTATAATTTTTTTTTCGTGTAATTCCTTTAAAGAGACAGGAATTATAAAAAAATTTAAAGCTTTTATGACGCATTTGCCTCCTAGTTTTATCATTTTACTTACAATTCCATATTCTCCAAGTTTTTGTTGATCTTCATATCTTTTAACGCTGATTAATTTCTTCTTTGGTTATAGCGGAAAGTTATTCTGATCCTTGATCTTGTACTGCTGGAATTTCTACCTCTGGAATCTGAGTATCTCAACTATATAATGTTCTGTATAAGTAATCTGTAATGTTTCAATGATTTTGGATTTCTTTGTTAATATATACTTAACTCGAATTTTTATGCTTTTGTTTTGTTCTATGGTGATTAGCTGTTTCTTTTGTATTAGTTTTTTATGTCTCTCCTAGCGACTTTTGAAATGGTTTTGTTTAAATTCCTAAGCTTTGCAATGTTGTGTGCTTATCTTTCATTTCCCTTCTTGTTCTGCATTAGGTTTCTTGTATCTTCTGTATGTTTTTCATGTCTCCTTATTTATTTGGCTTTGGCACTTCTGTACCTTCTTTTGGGTGTCCACTAGCATTTCGTAGCTCTCCAATATTTGTTTCATCTGGCACGTCTTTCTGTCGGTTACTCTCTATGTCTTCTAGTATGCCCTTGTGTTAGTATTCGCAGTGAATGTGACATTGTTAGTCCTTGTTTTCATATTTCTTTTTTTCTTCTTTATGTTCAAGACTATCTTCGCTCTTACCATTCTATGTTCACTTCTGGTTGAAAATTGATTTAATATAGTTACGTCTCGAACAGCGTATTTTTTATTAGTAAATATAAAGTCAATTTCATTCTTGTTTATGATATTTGGTGATTGCCAGGTCCACTTTTTTAAGACTTTTTTAAAATAAGGTGTTCATGACATATAACCTGTGTTGTAGAAGCAATTCTATGAGTTTGACCCCTTTCGTTTCTATCTTCATATTCGTGAGTATGGAGCATACTATATCCATAGTACCACGGTACGAAGCTTGAGGGGATGAGAGTGGGACAAGCGCGGCGTTACTAACTCTCTCTGTAGTAGTGTCCCATTTCAATATACATGGAGCAATGGACGGTAGAACATCGCACGTTTGCTTACGATACGTTTATCCTAAATCTAGAATCAGTGATCACTACGCAGCGGCTTTTTCACGCTATCTTTAATATTGGTAGACGTGAAGCGGTTCCATCTCGCAACACAATCTTAAGATGGATAAAGAATTTTAAAATAACAGCAGTGTCATAAAAAAAAGTAACAAGGCCCGAATAGAACAGTAAGAACTCCTGTAAACTTATAGCGAGTGAGAGATGCCGTCGTCAGAAGCCCTACACGGTCCTCCTTAAAACATGTAATTGAGCTAATCATTAATCGGGAATAGATTAGAAAAATGTTGCATTAGGACCTAAAACTCCACCCGTACAAATTGCAGATTGTCCAGAAATTAATGGAAAGAGATTTTAAACAACATGAGGATGTCGCTACAAGAATCCAAGTTCTTTTGAAGGATAACTTAGGTCAGCATCTTCTAATGGGCGACAAAACTCATTTTTATTTGGACGGAACCGTTAATAAACAGAATTAGAGGTATTGGGCTCCTAAAAATCCACGAAATCTGCATTAGCGTCCTTTACACTCTCAAAAAGTAACAATGTGGTGTGCTATTAGTCCGACTGACATTATTGGGCCATATTTTTTCGAAGAATCTGCTGGCCATATCGTCACCGTTACTTCTTTTAGCTACATTGACATGATCCAAAAATATTTGGTTCCAAAACTACGCAGAAAAGGAATAAACCCAAGGAATGTGAGGTTTCAGCACGATAGTGCTACGCCACACAATGCCCATGCTTTAATGAATATTCTCCGCAACCTGTTCCCAGAACAACTCATTTCTCGTTTCGGAGATTTTCCGTGGCCTTCAAGGTCTCCAGACCTGTCAATTTGTGATTTTTCCTATGGGGGTATTCAAAGAGTCGTGTATATGCTAGCAAGCCTCGTAATTAAACTGTAAATGGCATAATATAAGCTTTAGTTTGATGTTAATAAAATAATTACTATTTAAATGGGAATAAGCCACAATTAAAGGTTAAAGTAAGTTTATTGATGTTTCAATTTCCACTTCGGAAATCGTTCTTGAAATTGAAACGTCAATAAACTTACTCTAACCTTTAATTGTGGCTTATTCATATTTAAATAGTAATTAATTTAAAATGCCACAAGAAAATAGCTTCAAAACAATGTTAATAAAACAGTATTTTCTTGCAAAATTTCTTGTGTACCATTTAGTTGAAAATCGTCCTACTGTCAATTGTCACCCTGTACAATCTTCGAATCATCCTCCTTGTGGCCTATTTTGGCGTTTAAGGCGGAAATACACCATTCAATTCGGTTAAACAATGTGGATGATTCAATCATATTCTTCAATCAAATTGAAAAGCATAAGTATACACGCTTCAATTTATTCTTCGTTCAATTCGGTTGAACAATGTGGATGATTCGAAACGTACGTACGGAACTTATTATATCACAAGTCAAAATAAAAATATTCTAACACATAAAACGTTCGATGATTTGTTGACACGCTTGTACTAAATTGCGAAGTATTACTCATTCACGTTCATTTGTTGACGCTTGATAATGCAATCCAGTCATTTGGTTGCATCACCACGAATTGAATGGTGTATTTCCGCCTTTATGTCTCCCATCAGTGTAGCATAGTTGATGGTTACCTCTTGTATCACAGTGTTAACATCATCGTAGAACCATTCAACTTCTTCGTCTGTGTAGGCACTTTCACCTTTAGGCACTGTAGTAAATGCGTAAATCTAGATAATGTTAATCAAATGTTTTTGTTAACTTTGTAGATATACATCGCTATCACTTATGCTTGTAATTGTGAGTATATTCTTTGTATGTTTTTATTTACCATAAATCCGACGCCACCATTAGAAAACTCTATAATGCAATAGGAAAACACTATTTCTTCTTTGCTTTTTCGCCATACTTTGGATAATCCAAGTGTATCCCATTGTATATGCTTCAGCTCATTTTCAAGCTCCACAAGTTTTTCGTCCTTCATCAATGTTCTTTTGTTATATATTGCCATAAACCATATTATTTGCCGTTGTCGTTTGTAAAGGTAGTCAGGTCGACTCCGGGGATTCTTAGCACCCTCTGACCTTCTACCTCCGAGACTGCTACTATAGCCTCGTTTTAAGAGACAGCTGAAGACTAAGGGCCTTGCAATTTCTTCGTATTTTATTTTACGGGGATGCTAGGATGGGTTAAGAAATTTGGGGTCATATGGATGATAGGTTGGAGCTTGGTACCCTCTCGGTTAAAGAGAGTGCAAGAGAACCATGGTTCGCGTAGACAAGGTCACGACCCTGAAATAGACCTAACTTTTTCAGGATCATAAAGTGTGTCTACCCACTACCTTATCCAATGAATACAAAGCTTTTAAGTTTACTTAAACGACTACAAGTCGTAAATAGATGAAACTTGTCTTAAACAAGGATTTAGATGATGCTGCATAAGAGGTTTACTCAAAAAAGGTCCCAGAAAGAACCTATTTCTGCTCTGATTCTGTGTGAAGCAGCAGTTCAATTCAACGAAAATCTCGTAGGGTCATTTTCAAGTAAGCACAGACTGGTTAAAATGATTTCAGTTGAGACACGGCATTCAAATACCAGGAAAATAATGTCTGCTGATTCATCAGCAGTAGATTCATTTAAAATAAACTAAGGGAGTTACTGAACGAAAGAAATTACGCCACCAAAAATTTTTACGATTCAGACGAAACTGGGCTCAATTTTAGCTCAGCTTGACCACGAAAATGTCTTGCGTCACGTCTTGAATTATCAGCACCAGGAAGCTAATCAAATAAAAAATGGTAAGTGAGAGTAAACATTATTGCTTTTTGATAACGCTCAGGCTATAATATAATTGGTAAAATATGCTGAGAATAATGATATACAGTTTGTTTCAATGAAAATTTTGACCCCCTCCCAGAAACCAACAAAGTAGACCGTTGAATGCAAAATGTGGTGGTATTGGGTTATTTACAAATGGATAATCGACAGCCTCTTAGACAACTATCTCATACAGCTAGTGTATCAGAATCTAGTGTTTATCAAATTAAAAAATCCAATAAATTTCACCCTTAATAAATACGATTACTTCATCAATTAAACGAAGATGATCCTGATCGACGGCTTCAATTTTGTGAAGAATTTAGTGAAATCATAAATAACAACCAACATCGATTGTATAACACGTGTTTTTCCGGCAAATATACTTTTATGTTAAATGATGAATTAAATAGACATAATTGTCGTTATTGGAATAACAGTAATCCTCATTTATTCATGAAGACATATACACAAACACCTCAGAAATTAAATGTACGCGTTGGAAATTTAGGGAATCACATTTTTGGACCATTATTTCTTGAAGGAAATCTCAACGGAACAACTTATTTAATTTTTTTAGAAGACCTTATTGATCCGCTCATCACTAACACACTGTCATCTGATAATAATATTTTAGAGGATAAACTTTCCAACAGGACGGGGCACCCCCATATTAACATTTACGTGTAAGACAATGTCTAAATCAACGCTTCACCAGGGCGTTGTATTGGTAGAAGGGGTCCAATAGATTGGACAACCAGATCACCAGATCTTTCACCTTTAGATTTTTTTTGTGGGGATACCTAAAATCAAAAATATACACCACACCGCCTGCAGATCTTGCAGAGTTGCAATAAAAAATTGTGACAAATTGCCGATTATTGACACCGGAGGTATTTGCAAATGTACGAAGAGGCTATGAAAATATACTTTATTATTGTATGGTGGTCACAGGAGGCCATTTCGAACATTTAATTGGTTAATTTGATGAAATTGTATGTTTTTGTTATTACTGTGTTTAACCAATAAATTAGTTAAATCCAAAATTATCTTCAAAGTTATTCCGAAGATAAAATAGAGTGTCGTGTAGAGAAATAAATACCTTTCAAATGATATGCTACTCGACCACACATGATGTTTAAAAAAAATGGTGGTTGATACGGGCAGTAGGGGGTTACATTTGAGGGCATAAATTTTGCATGAAAATTCGTATATTTACCGTTTAATATTAAATAAGCATTTAAGGTAAAAAATCTCCATCAAGTTGGAAATTTCATTGCTTTCTATATCAACATTCTCTAGTCGATAATTTTTAAACAGAAACTGCAGAGTCGTTAGTTGGTTATTTGCTAAATCCAGAGTATGAAGTCTTTCTAACGTGCCGAATCCTGTATTAGCACCTTCAGTTTCATATAAATATATATTGTTTTGTCGCAAGATCAAAGTTTGTATATTCAAATTACTTAAGTTTTCCAGCATTCTGATTTTATTGTGAGATAAGTTTAAGTATGTCAAAAACCTAAAATGATGATAACAGTTTATAACCAAATTAAATAAAAACAAGTTTTTTGCAAAGTTACTTATAATTTTAAGAAACTTGAATAATGTCGGTCATTATTTAAAATAAAAATTATACAATTTACAGTAAAACCGTACGAAAACTCTAGAAAAATTGATCATAGTTCCTAACGGTCTTCTCCTCTTCTTCTTTCTTTTAATAAGCAATTCTGTCATGTCACTTCAGGTTTTGCGCGGTCGTCCCGATACTTTTCTACCGATTGGTAATTTATTTTTTGCTGTTTTGACCACACGGGTTTTCCCCATTCTGCTTATGTGATTATTTCCTTCTTTTTTCTGTTTAGTGTCTATCTGACTATCTTTTAATCTTCCGGCGTATTTCCTGTAATTCTCCACTGCACTCTCATCTCCGCTGCCGCTTTTAAGAGTCTTTGTGTTGTGGCTATGTTGGGTGTTGCTTCTGATGCATATGTCAATATTGGTCTTATGGATTTACAGATCAAATATGGCCGATAGGTGGATGTAGATGTGGGCGTGATGTAGATGTTTGGTAACAAAATATAATAAATGGAGAAATTAGGCAATGTAGATTATTTAGTAGAAAGTATGAAAACAGATCGGTTTTTAACAAGACTAAACAAAGGTTACATTTTTTTGTAAAAAGTATTAAATAAAATTTCATTTTATTCATACAAAGTAACGAATGTGTTTTGTGAATGAATTTTTTATATCTTGTGGCAAATATCCTTTTGCTAATTCCATTTAAATTATTTTTTATTTCAGGCCTACTTACGGTCCGTCCCAAACCCTTTTTTCAGTGCGTCACTAAATGTGACGTCATATAGGATTTTAAGAATGTCGAAAATTATTGCTTGACATTTTAGTTAAATCTGACATTTGCAGGATCGTAATCGACTAAATGTGAAAAAATTATTTTTTTAAATAGGTATGTAGTCTTTCTTCTTTCTCGGTATATCTCGGCATATTTAAAATAGTTTTATGACAATAAATACAAAATTAAATTTTCACTGTAAAATGTCTGAAAATACTAACCTGGAATGACAATTATCATTTTATCAGTTGACATTGTGAAAGTATTGTCATGATCAAGATAATCTGCGTCAAATTATATTTATGCGCATCATTGATTGGATATCTATTTAGCGTATTCTAAACTCCAACCAATTATACATCCGTAAGTAGAATTCGCTTTAATATGCAAATACTCGTGAACGATATATAATTTTCTATGTTCTATGTATAATAATCACAGACTTACGTCTTTTTCTGTCACTTCTAGCTTTATGTGTTAGAGAGAATTCGATCAACTATGACGCACTGAAAAAAGGGTTTGGGACGGACCGTATGTATATTTTTAAGTTATGACTTTCGTTTGGATCCTGGTCCATGTTTACCTTTCATTATGAGTTATTATGATTTTGTTATCTTTGTAGCATTTCCATTTCCCCTTGTACAACGTACAAGTTTAAACACCGAAAAATATTCTCAATCTTTTTGCGTCGCTGATATTGATAATATAAACATTTCTGATCTGTATAGATAATTTTAATTGCATTCTTTTCATCCTTGTTCCGGTTAACATTGAGCGTCAAAGAAATATTCACTTAGGTTGGTGGGAAAGTAATGCGGGGAGATTATGATGTCACTCTACGATGGTTCGTCAAAAAGGTTAGTTCATTGTTTAGTTCAGATGTTTCTTTTTTTTTAATTCGTTATTGTTATTCGTTATTCGTTTTTGTCAGTGTAAACTCGTAGTAGCAGTTAAGAAAAACAAAGATGCAAGAGTTAGATTTGGGAAGAGATAGCTTTTGGCGTGTCGGCTTTCAAAAGAAGGCAATTTTTTTAAGTTGAGAGGTGAATTTGAGCTCAAGATGATATTTGGCAGTTTTTGTTGAGTTAATCACCGATTGGTTGTGCTGTGCCCTGTGGGGGAGATTTGTAAGATGGCATTTCCAACCATTTGAGGGGACCACATGGTTTAAGAAGGAATTAAGTGGCCAAGTTTTGAAGAATGCAGTTTTTTGTCATCCAGGATAATCCGAAACCCGAATCATTGTCCAACTTTCAAATAATTGTCCATTTTGTGTGGGACACAGTTGTGTGTTGTTTGCAGTGTTTTTAATTTAATTGCAATCCCAAAAACTTTCTTAAATAAAATACACTAGCCAGTGATACCAGGTACTTTTTATTAAAATTATTTAAAGTAAAAATAAACAACTTTTTATTAATAAAAAATTTGCTTTCATGACAAACTAAAAAACTATAAATAAATAAAATTATAAGTTTTATAGATTAGCTATTGCTAATCCATACCGCTAGTGGGTAGCGGGTAGGTACTTTTCACAATCCCGGTGGAAACCGTAGCTCATGATATTCCACCATCTCACACCGTGGAATCTCATGTCCCAGAGCCTTTATCCTACACCCTTAATATTTATCCCTCCTAGTCCTCAACCCTGGTGAAGGGCAGCAGCGATCACCAGTACCAACGCAAGGCGCAAAAGAAATTATCTTGGACCGGCTTGTTATTAGAATTCCACAGGCATGACTAGGACAGTTTGAATGGCTGTGGTACTGCGGTGTTGAAAGTAACGGGATACTACAACACTACCTTTTCCCCAGGATAACTCATCTCATTATGGCAGAACAAAACAAAACTCAGATGGCCCTCAGTCCCGGGCAGGCCTTAGATGGTCAGAGGTGCGAAGAATCTCCCGGTGCCAAATAGATGATATCCAACGAATTTCAACATGGAATGTTAATAGTCTTTACGAACCAGGAAAACTACACAACCTTATAAAGGAAATGAATCGGCTGAAAATAAATATAATGGGAGTCAGTGAAGTCCGATGGTCTGGATCTGGACAGTTTACGAAAGATAATATTACTATGTATTACTCGTGTAGTGACCCAACAGATAGACATCACCGACATGGAGTGGCTATTGCTCTTGACAGGAAGACCAGTAAATCGGTGACAGATTTTGTTCCAGTTTCCGAACGAGTCATGTTGATCAAAATGGCAGGCAAACCAGTAAACATAAATGTGACACAAGCATATGCACCAACAGCAGATAAGTCAGAAGAAGAAATAACTAAGTTCTATAAAGATCTGGAAAAAGCAATAAGACTAACAAAGAAAGAGGACATAAACATAATAATGGGCGACTTTAACGCCAAGGTGGGTAAAGGAAGATATGAAGACATAATTGGAGAGTACGGCCTTGGAGTTAGAAATGAAAGAGGCGACCTGCTGTGTGAATTCTGCCAGGAGAACGATTTTGTCGTCATGAACACATGGTTTCAGCTCCCACCTCGTAAGTTATATACTTGGAGATCACCAGGAGACCGTCCAAATCGAATAATTAGAAACCAAATTGACTACGTTTTAATAAACAGAAGATTTCGTAACGCTATCAAAAGAATCGCAGCATATCCAGGTGCTGATATTGTATCCGATCATAATCCGATAATAGCAGATGTGAGGTTAAAACTAGCAAAAATTAAGAGAACAAATACAAATACCAGCACACCTATAAATACAAGATAACTGATGAGCGACGAAAATCTGAAGAAGAGTTATGCGAATCAAATTAATGAAAGAATGCGAGCAATAGAACAAAATGATGATATCGAAGAGATGGTCAATGATATTAAAGGAACAATTCTGGCAGCAAACAGGGAAGTTAAAACACAGATCAGAAAGAGAAAGCATAACGAATGGATGACGGACGAAATTATGGATCTAATGGAAAAGCGAAAGCAACATAAACAACAACGTAATCAAGACAAATACAAACAGATACACAAAGAAATCCGTCAGAAAATTAAGAAGGCAAAAGAACGTTGGATGGTGGAAAGGTGCAACGAAATAGAACAATTGCAGGAAAAAGGAGATAGTTTTGGACTACATAAGAAGATCAAAGAAATATCGAATATACACAAAAGCCACCACAGAACAAGAATACGCAACGACAGAAATGAATACATAGAGTCAGAAGAGGAGATAGCAATGGCGTGGAAAGAATACGCAGAAAGCCTTTTTAATGACGAAAGACCAACACAACCAACGCGCAAACTTCCTTCCCAAAAACTTATCAGGGCCATCAATAATGCGAAGTGAAATAGAATATGCAGTTAGAACCACAAATATGCATAAAGCAACAGGTCCAGATGAAATTAATATAGAAGCAATAAAACTACTAGACGAGGAGAATATCGAAATCTTGGTAAGGCTGTTCAATAGAATTTATGATACTGGTTACATTCCGCGAGAATGGCTGCAGTCATCCTTTGTGATGATCCCAAAAACAGCTAATGCCACAAAATGCAATGAACACCGCTTAATCAGTTTAATGAGTCACTTGTTGAAACTCTTCCTTAGGATATTACACTCAAGAATGTACAAGATACTAGAAGAACTTAGCGGGTCAACACAATTCGGTTTTAAGGGAGGACTAGGAACAAGAGAGACAATTTTATGTTTGAACACCTTAATACAAAACTAGTCAGGGGTGTATATTATCCCCACTCCTATTCAATATGTATTCCGAGGAAATATTTAACAAATGTATGGAAAATGCAAATGAGGGCATTAAAATAAACGGCGAGTTAACGAACAATATAAGATACGCCGACGACACGGTGATCCTTGCCAGTACCATAGACGAATTACAACAAGTAATGGAAAGACTTTATTCAGTTAGTGAGGAATACGGCCTGAGCCTCAACTTCAAGAAGACAAAGTGGATGCTGATAAGCAAAAAGCAACAACCTGCTCGACAATTACGGATAAGTAACATATTAATTGACCATGTAGAATCTTATGTGTACCTTGGCACCAACGTAAATGCAAAATTGGAACAGACCATAGAAATTAAGGCGAGAATAGAACGAGCTAGAGCAGCATTTAGCAATATGAAAAAGCTTCTCATAAGCAAGGATTTGTCTCTTCCCCTAAAACTACGTATAGTTAAATGCTACATTTTTCCGATCTTGCTGTATGGCGTGGAGGCCTGGACGCTGACGGAGACGCTAACGAGAAAACTAGAAGCATTCGAAATGTGGGTGTACCGACGCATTCTTCGTATATCCTGGACCGAACATGTCACCAACATAGAGGTACTCCAAAGAATCGGAAAGGAGAAAGAAATCGTGAATACAATTAAACAAAGAAAGCTTGAATATCTAGGCCACATATTGAGACACGATAAGTACCGTCTGCTACAATTGATTGTCCAGGGAAAAATAGACAGTAAGCGAGGGCCAGGCAGGAGAAGACACTCGTGGCTCCAAAATCTGCGGAAGTGGTTCGGGCTCACATCGGTCGAACTATTCAGAAGCGCCGCAAACAAGATCAAAATTGCCATGTTAATAGCCAACGTTCGCAACGGACAGGGCACTTGAAGAAGAAGAATACAAAACTGCTTAGATCAACGAAAAGATGTCTACCTCACCTTCATCGACTTACGAGAAGGCATTTGACAATGTTAAACATGATATCATGATGAAACTACTACATAGGGCCAACATTGACCAGAAGGAGATCAGAATTATTCAGAATCTATACTGGAACCAAATGGCAAAGGTGAGGATTGATCGAGACCAATATACGGATGAATTTGAAATCCGGAAAGGTGTCCGCCAAGGCTGCATACTCTCTCCGATGCTTTTTAATTTATATGTTGAAAATATATTTGCGGAAGCATTAGAAGATACGGAATTAGGCATTAAGGTGAACGGCATACCAATTAGCAACCTACGCTATGCGGACGACACAGTGATTATAACTGATAATTGGAAGATCAGCAGTTATTACTTGATAGGGTGAATAGCATAGGTAAAAAATATGGCCTCAAAATCAACATTTTGAAAACGAAATATATGGTCATTAGCAGATACCCTCCAGAAAACCCGATAATATGCATAGGTGACAATCGTATAAATCGCGTGAAAACTTTTAAATACCTTGGCACCACAATCAATGACCAATCGGATCCACAACACGAGATAAAAACCCGAATACAAATGGCAAGACAAGCTTTGTGAAATTCAGACCGCTCCTATGTAATCAACACCTAAACTTCGAAATACGCTACAGAATGGTCAAGTGCTACATATGGTCCATCTTGCTTTATGGTATGGAAACGTGGACTTTGAAAAAAACATCTATCAACAAACTTGAAGCATTTGAAATGTGGTCATTGAGAAGAATGATCATACCTTGGGTGGATAGAGTTCGAAACGATGACGTTCTTAATAGAGCCGGCGTGGAAAGAGAACTCTTTGAATTAATTAAAAACGCAAGATTGGTTACCTTGGGCACATATTGAGAGGAGCAAAATATGAAATACCACAGTTAATCCTACAAGGGAAGATCGAAGGTAGGAGAGGAGCCGGCCGCAAACAATTATCCTGGTTAAGGAATATTAAAGAATGGACAGGAATACACAATACAGGTGAGCTGTGTCACGCCGCCAAGAACAGAATTCTAGTAATGAGATAGTCGCCTACGCACTTTGGTGTATGGCATGTTAAGAAGAAGAAGGATTAGCTAATTGTCATATTCGTCTTCTTTTAAATAAAATTAATTTTTATATTTAACTAATATTTCAAAACGGTTAAGTATTTCATTGTGGCATATGACAGTCAGTATTATCCTTTTTGACATTTGGTACATAACCATAATTTTGAAATTGAACTCTGTTTTGTTTAAAAGGTTAACCTTAATGTAAGCTCCGTTGAAAAATTTAGATAATTATTTAAATAGTTACAACTAATTGTAAAATTTTTACACCTGTCGCCCAACCTGTAAGCTTTGTTGATAAATTTTGTTAATACTATTTGTAATAACTGTTGATGTGATGTAATAATAAATATGTAATGTTTCTCTCTAAACTAGGAGTTGTAGAATTATTTCCTTTTAAAAGATTTTCATTCTTTACTACTTTTTAGGAAAGAAAAGCCTTTCTTTCTATCCCGCAAGGGGATTCTTTTAAACGGTGTCAATTTCAAGTAGTTTAGGAATCATCTTTTGTGTATTGCCCAGTAAGTCTCCGTAAGTATTTTTTGATTTCTTTCTTTGTAGTAACCCCATCCAGTCCATCCCTTATTCAATTACTTACCACCCAGCTCTCCAACCAAAACGTTCCGGTTTGTTTGCTTACCCTATCTCCAGCCCAGTAATTGCTCAGTCCCCACTATCTACCCCATATAAGTGATACCCAATGTGGTAGGCAAATTAAATTGTTACATCTTTTATGTTTTACTGTTGCAATTTTGCCTCAAAGACCTGGTTTTTATACAGTAGTGTATCTGATACTATTAGTATTTATCAGTATTTTTCATTTAGTTCCAGTAAATCTTTTTTATTTCAGACCTATATATATTTTTAATTTATGAGTTTTATTTGCATCCTGGTCCACGTTTACCTGATTGTATGAGTTGTAGAATCTTGTAAGTAATGCATCCTATTATATAACTATGATTTTATAGTTTCAACTTTTTAACATTTTAATGTCTATTTTTACTTTTTACTATTGCATTTTGATTTTAATTTGCTTAAAAAACCTGTATTTTTTAAAAATAGAATCTACACTGTAGCAAGTAATTGCTATGTTATTATGTCATCGCTTATAACTTAATCTGGTGTCTGGTGATGTATTATAAACTAGCTCTAAAATTTTAATAAATTAATAAAATTTAATTGCAATTATTTCAGATGGATTTAAACAAACTAAACTAAGTTTCTGTTAGTCAAAAAAAGGCGAAACCCATCAGAAAATTGCAAGTAGACAAACAGTTTAAAATAATAAACGGTAAAGTCGTACAAGCGGCATATGGGCAATTGGTTCTTCTGGCATTGGAGGAAGCTGTGGTATTTCTGTCTAAGCGTGTGACTAAGGGCTACATTCCCTAAATCAACCTAGTTAAAACTTAAAACCAAGGCATCATCTTTAAAGGCCTCATGAGCACGGTGAAGCCAAATCCTGCAGCGTCTTTCGAAATAGTGCAAATTTAATAAATCACTTTAAGTAGTTTTTTCATATCCAAAATTTGAAAAATACATTGTGAGAAAATCTCTATTCTTACTTGTGAGATAACTAGGTAAAAACTTCTCACTAATTTGCTCACCAATTACTCTAACAAGACCCCTCAGATAACAGAGGCTTCCTTCTTCTTGAACTTCTTGTACACCATCCCATATCTCCAGAGGCTACTTCTACGGCCCAACGCCACTACATAGTCATCCAGCTATCCGCTATATTTAATCTGTAAATCCCAGAAGTCTTCTACTGCTCTTACACTGGCTTTATAAACTCTTGACTTTATCTACTTATTAATATCTTGGTTTCGCCATATACATAGTGTCATTAAGGCATCCTGTCAGTCTTTTAGCTTTTTGACTTTGATATCTTCTTCTTTGTCGAAGTCTACATTTCTGGACAGTGTAATTTCATGGCATTTTATTTTCATTTCGTGTTAATACTGTGTCATCGATTTCTATTTTACATCTGATTGGTTCTTTACTGATTACTATTGTTTTAATTTTCTGGGTTGAAATTACCATACTAAATTCTTTTACTCTTATATTAAATCTGTTGACTAGTATTTGAAAACTATCTTCTTCTTGGATTATCAATATTGCGTTGTTTGCGTAACAGCATAACAGGGTATTTTTACTTCTTTCTTTCCCATTCTGTATTTTTTTTCCTTTGTTGACACTTTTGATTTCATCTATGGTTAAACTGAAGAACATAGGACTCGAGTCTCCTTGTCTTATTCCGCTACCTATGTCTATAGGTTCTTTAAGTTATCCCTCTATTTTGACTTTCATTTTTGTTTTGTTTTAGTAGATGTTTTTAATAGTTTTATGATATCTACTGCAACTTCTCTGTTATACAGAAGATGGATTATATCTTTGTGTCTTACTTTCTTCAAATTAATCACTCGTCTAGTGATTTCTCAATAATTACACGATCTTGTAGAACGAAAACCCCGTTTTTCATCTGTTAAACTTATTCTCTGATTCATTCTTCTTCTTCATCAACCATGTTCTTTCAGAACGTTGGTTACCATCATAGCTATCTTAATGTTATTCACTGCCACCCTAAATAGCATGCTTGTATCAACACCATACCAATCTCGCAAGTTTTTTAACCATGAGGTCCTTCTTCGTCCTGGACCTCGTTTGCCTGCTATTTTTCCTTGCATGATATTTTGTAGCAACCTATATTTGGGACCTCTCATTACATGTCCGAAATACTCCAGCTTTCTGATTCATTTGTTTTTCTTAAATTTTAGTTTAAATTTTAGGGTAGTATTTAAGGCTGTTTTATCGGTGCACCAAAACCTAGGGAAAGTGTTTCCTCTGTTATTTACCTACAAAATGTCTCGAAGTTTGGACACGTTATTCGAAATTATATTGCCTTTAAAATAATGGTTTTACCTTTTTATTTTTTTTTTTTTGAAACTTCAGTTGAAAAATTGGATTATACTGTTTAACGTTCTATTATAACCAAACTTTTACGCCCATCACTTGAAAGAGTTTTGTTTTCTGTAATCGTTGATTTTTTTTCACCTTTCTGTGTCTAGTAATAATCGAGAAAAGCAAAAGATTACTACAGCAACTTCACGTAGAGTCATGTTACCAAATTCAACGGTAACTTTAACATCTTAATATTTTATAATAAATAATGTAAACTAAATTTAACTAAATAATTTTAAACGAGTTTTTACCCATATATTTAGTGGCTACATTTATGTACACCTAGACACTGATGATGGAATATGGATTCCGAAAACGTTTTGTCTAACATAGCCAGTGTGGGTTTTTAAATATATACCTTTTACAGGATTTTAATAATTTTTTTATAGTGAAACGTGTTACTCATCATTGGCGTTTAGTTTCATCGTTATTGCCTTCGTTACGTCAAATCTCATGAACGTACGGTCAGTTAGTTCGTAAAACTAATTTGAATGGAGAATAATGCATTTGTTGTCATTAAACCATCCGTCGGTCGGCGCCACTGAGTAAAGATGGTCTGGCGTAAACAGTGTAGAAAAGTAAGTGATACGCCCATTTGAAATCGCAGTGTGCTTTTGAACTGCTAAAACAGCCTTAACAAAGTTCTTCTTATGAAAAATTTTATAATAGAAAACATTTTATTATCTAAAATATTTTAAAACTGGCCACTTTCAATCTTTACTAATTCGTAGTGAGGAGAATAAGTATCTGTACTAGCCAGTGACAAACCTCCTCACCTCACTGCTCACCAAATGCATACTGTTTCACCGTGGGGGGACCATGGTACAAAGAATAACAGGTATAATACTCCCGAGCGCGATATTGGAATGAGTTCGCGCATTACGTCACAATGAGAGTGATTTTAAATATTCCCCGTAAGAACCTTAGCAATCGGAACACAATTAACCTTTAATTGACAATAAAAAGTAATTTTAATGGATTAACAGAGTTTTTATTGAACTATTTCGGATTTATTGAAATATAGGTGTTTTATTATTTTTTTATTATGTTTAATTATGTTTATTACAAATTTGTGAGTTTTTTGTATTTTTTCGCTTTTTTATCCTAGAAAGGTAACCTTCGTAAATTTTACGAGTTCGTTTTTGATTGTATTCTCTTATTTGGTGCCAGTGTCAAAAAGAAAAAAAAGCCTTCTTCTAGTTGCACGTAAACGGAAGAAAATAATTCATCATTAATTATCTACACTTGTAGCATTTTCAATTTCATTGATTCTTTTGAGTATATTGAAACCTCCTCGTATAATAAAATATATTAAAAACTCCTTATATATATTTAAAAATAAAACGAGAATTCTCCCGTGTTTGTTAGTTCGTATCTTTCAAAGTACCCAAAAGTGTTTCGTCGCCGAGTAATAAAACCATTTGAGAGTTGTTTATTTTACTTCGGCAAATTCTTTTCATGTTGATGCGTCGCAAAAGAATATGTACGCCGTTTCGTTGATTTTGCTATGTCAAGTGTTTGTTTATTTTCAAGTTATGCGATCAATTTTAATAGATAATTTCGTTACTCTCGTTGGAGCTGCGATCAAGAGCGGTTCAGCGTTATGTCCAAATTCACGTCGAATTTGTAAAGTGTTCTGTTTTCGTCTTTTATTATGAAGAATATGTAGCAGTTTGTTATTGGTTTTGTGGCAGTAAATGCTTCAATTATTAATGTTTTGAGTGAGGATTGGAGGACATCCTCGTTTTGTTTTTTTTTTGTTCCTGCTTTTATCCAAGGCTTTTGGCAGTTTGGAGATGGAGGTTTTCGTGATGCAGAGAGAGTGGAGCCCTCAGTTCCAGTTATGGTTTCAGAAAGTTAAGTGTGATCATGTGAATTAAGGTAACATTTTGTTCAAATTTTAAACTAAAGACAGACATTTTTTTTATAAAATAATAATTGCTTTCGTTGACATTTAAAATTGTAAATTTTAGGTTTTGAGTAAACCTGTCAATTTGTGTTTAGTTTTTTTTTGAAATTTAATGTTAATTTATGACAGCTCGTTTTAGTATTTTTGATGTTGATTTGTTTTGTTTTTTTTTAAAGGTTAACCTCCATGCAATTTTGTAAGTTTTGTAGCAATGGAGTTTGTTAATGGATGACACATGTAAGTTTTTGAATTTTGTATTTCTCCATTTGTAACTGTTTGTGGTGACACATAAATAAATTTAAATTTTGTTGTCTTAACATTTTATTTATTATTTTTTTGAGCTAACCTTTTTTTGATTTTTTTTTACTAGTGGTTGTAATAGGCATAATTAGGCACCTCAAGTGGGCCCTATATTAAATTCCTTGAGGTGTTTCTTGTTTATTTTTATTTTGTTTATCCCAAGAGCCCTTTATTTCATTTTTTTGTAGTTGCCCCATTCCAATGCCCTTATCTTTTACTTATCCACGACCCCAGCTCTCCTACGAAACCCTGAGTGCCGTTCGCATAAGTAGCGTTTATTTTGCTTGCCTTATCTCCACCCCAATAGTTTCTCCCCCCAATTTTCTACCCTTTGTATTATTACCCCATGTGGTAGGCAAAATATTTTCGTTACACACTAAAATCGGAAAACTAACAAACACAAGCTTTTAAGTTAAAATTTTTATTAATATTCTTTTATTTCTTATACCTTCTTTAAGTTTTAGGTTTAATTTCTTAATTCTGAAATACATTCGAGATCGGAAGAACAGATGTTTGATTTTGTAGTCACATTAAACGTTTTCCAATAAGTCAATTAGTCTTTGTAAATAATTTTTCCTGACTTTAATTGATGTTCAGATCCATTGAATTTATTAAAAATAATATTAAGTTCATTAATTCTTGCCACCAATTTCTCTGGAGGTTTCCTTAGGCCGCCTTCGGATACTTGATCAATCCATGTGTAAGGGGAAGTATCCGTAGTTTCAGGCCGTTTTTAATTTTTTAAATATATAACGACAGATGTTGGGTATCTCACTTAAAGACCATAAAACCAATGAAGATATTCGTAATAGAACGTAAAAAACGACAAAAGTAAAAGATGCTCTCGAACACGCAGCTAAACTGAAATGGAAATGGGCTGGACATAACGAACGTCTTATGGATGGCCGATGGAATAAAGAAATCGGGAATTGGCAGCCATATGAAGCCAAAAGACCACGAGGAAGACCGCAAATGCGATGGAGCGACGATATTAAAAGAACTGCAGGGTCAATGTGGAAACGTCTTACAAATAACAGAAATGAATGGCAAGAATTAGGAGAGGTCTATATTGGACAATCAGAATAGAGAAAAGGGCTTAAAAAATCTTCCACTGCATTATAATGTAATTGGTCTAGTTCTTCTTTGTCTGTATCCACTTCTTCTTTTTCTGCTTCGCCAGATAAATTTGAAAAATATGTTTTGATTAACAAAACTTCTTGTAAGTTATCAATTGGTTCATCAATAACATCAGCTTCTGATGTTATCATTGATGCCTAAAATATAGTTTTTTAACCGGTAGCGAAATTCCACCGCATTAGGATGGTTACGTAATCCACCAGCTCTCCTAATGTTGAAACTGAAATGTCAATAAACGTATTTTAACCTTTAATTGTGGCTTATTCTCATTTAAATAGTAATTATATTGAGTTTAGTTTTTATATCGTCAAATAAATTTGACTCCCTTTTGGAAAACCTTTCTTGCCTTTTAAGTTGGTTTATGGATAAGCTTTTTAATTGTGGTAGATGAAGAGAAGGAATCCTTAAGGATTTGGAGCAACCCCCCCCTGAAAAAATACAAGAGGGGTATAAGTATGGTTGAGTATTAATTACTGACTCAATAATAATTAAACATACTTTATTTACAACTTACAATTAAAATACCAAAATGTTGTCCATGCAAAGTAGGTATACCTGCAAAGCCACTATTACTTAAAAAGCTCGGATAAAGAGTTGAAAATATCCTTAATAATAATTCTTTCTCACTAAAATGTCTCCAAATCAACTTAATCTCACAAAAACACTATAAAATCTTCTAAAAGTTTAACAAAGACGCCAAAAGTTAAAACATTAATAAAATTTCCATTATAAACAGATGTATTACAATGACGGCCATTTTTATTATTACGTCGACAGTAGGGGATCAGCTGATACTGGCCTGCGCAATATCATACCTGTTATTCTTTGTACCATGTGGGGGAACTACTATTTTGTGGTAATTAAGGTAGTGAGGATTTTTTCTCCCGTTTTCTTCCTTTGCGCTGTGTTGATGATGTCTCGTTATGTGTCGCTCTGCAAGGACTCGATGCATGATAAAGATTTTGTCCTATTTTGAGGGAGTTGTTCTGTGATTTTTTCTGGAGGCTTTTATAAATTTTTTCTTTTATGTTTTAGTAAACTTTTGTTAGTTTTTTTAGAGGTACTGATATACTTCAGTACTTAAATTTAAAGGGGGTTGAACTCACCAGCGACTTATGTATCTTGTAATTATTCTGCTGTCCTGATGCATTTGTTTTGAAACCTTTGGATATTTTTTCTGTTTATTTGACAGGTGGTACCGACTCACGTGTTAGTGTAAGTATAATAATGCTGTTTATTAGTCTGACTTTAGTTTTAAATAATAGTTTGCTATTATTTTCAATTAATTTTTCAAAATCGGTTTGGATATATTGTGTTTTGCCTTGTTTATAGCGCTAGTCACATATGATATGAATGTTACCTGTCTAGCGCGACTCCCAAATATTTAGCACCGTCTATCCATTATATTTGGAAGTCAAATATTTCTCTGGTGTTAATTGGAGATTTGCTACGCCCTAGAATTTGTCAGGATTTATCACAATCTTCTACTGTATGCACCAATTTTCTAGTTAGTTTAGAGCATGTTGTATATATATAACTACTGTACCTTCTAGTTGGGTACTTCTGGCTGCTATTGCTGTGTCGTCAGCATATAGGGTAAGTAGAGTCCCTTGTGCATTTAAAATATCTGCTGTATATATTGTGTCTAGTATGAGTGAAAATACTGCCCCTTCTGTACTCATGTTTCAATCAAGTGTTTCTACTCTAGTCTGCTTGTAGAAATACTTATTCAAAAACTCTGAAATTATCACCAAACGTAACAAATACGATATCACTGGTTACTTTATATGGTTTTAAAACTATTTTGGTTTACATAGTGGAGGTAAAGATTAACCAAGTGCTACGCCAAAGTTTTCTTTGTAGAAATAATTCTTTAACTGAAAATCAGTATGACCGTTAATATATCGTTTTTCTCTAGTTTGGCTTTTATTATTTTTAAGTTGTTTCTAAAGGCCGATTTGTAACTAAAAAAAACTACTTATAATTAAACTTATGTGGAGCATTATAAAAATAAAAATTAAAATATCTAGCAAGAGAACAAGAAGATTACTGACCTATGTTTCTTAAAAACTGAATATGTCTCACTTAAAATGTATAGGTATTAACTGTGATATAATTAATCGTGTACAGAAAAAGACCTAGTGCAGACATATTAAAAAAAGTAAGAACGCTAAATAAACAAAGTTACAGAATGAAATGCGATAAAAATATAAAGAGAGAAAGACTTTGAACATCATTTGGAGATAGAGAAGATGAGGCAATGGAAAGAAGAAACCTGCACAATTGAGATTGGCAGGATAGTCGCAGCTGTAGAGAATAGTTTAGAGAAGGAATATTGTAAAAACTATAGAAACAATTTTCAGTAATAGTAAAATATGTTGCTACTTACTTTAACCTCTGCAAACCTCTTATTTCTCTTATTTTATTGTAAGACATATTCAAATGTACAATGGACCAGAATCTTTTCAAATTTGGTATATGTACAATCTTGTTACCTGAATAATTTACTGTGGTGAGATATAAAGGTGGACTAAAATCGAATGCTTGTTCGATAGAGTTAAAAGATGCATCCAAATACTGTAAAAATGGCATTTCGCTCAGTGGTTCCAATGATACAATAAAGTTATGGGCAATATTCAAGTATTGAATGTAGTGGTATCGTCTAATTTCTGATATATCGATTAACGTCTGTAATAAAATTTTGAATTAAAAACAAAAAAAGAAATGATAAAATTAATAAAAAAAGATATGTACATACCTATATATTTCTAAAATATTTTGAAACCCCAGATCAAGTGAGCCAAAATAAGTAAAAACCGGGGGTAATAATAAGCGGTTGAAACGTGGCACTGGATCACACGAAGAGTGGTGGATTTTTCGGTCAAAAGGTGGAGAAAAAGACAAAGAAGGTGTCTACTTCATCTATTTATTTGAAGACGTTTTGATCTCTAATCAGAAAGCATCATCAGTTCATCGAAAAAGAATAATATGAAAAACCAAATATCCATAGAGAGGTGAATACAAACGGGTTACCTCAAAAAGACATGTAGCAGTCAACGGTATAATAAATAAAGAAGCTTAAGACATTAGACATTAAATAGTTAAGTTGTCTTCTTCTTGATGTGCCTATCCGTTAGGAATGTTGGCGATCATCATGGCAATCTTTATCTTATCTGCAGCAGCGTGAAAAAGCTGCACAGTTAAGTTGTATAAACAATTAATTCAAACTAAATACAGTTTACAATTAAAATCAAACTTAGAACGGCAAAAGACCATGTGGTTATTATACATGTAATTTAAATTAAGTATGTAAAAAAACTTATGTAAAAAATAAGTATTTGCCGAGAACTAACAAGATCATAAGATCACACTTCCAACAGTGTACTATTAATTTAATTTAATTTTGACTTTAGGTAAAATGCTTCCACGCTTTCCGGAGACACTCGGCAAATGGAAAGCGTGGAAGCATTTTGTGGTAACTTCATTACACCTTTTATAAGATTACTATAGCAAACTCTCCAAATCACTTCATTAACATCACCTTAAGTCAAAATTAAATTAAATTATTGAACTGATGATGCTTTCTGATTATAGAGAGAAACGTCTTCAAATAAATAGATTATATATATATATATATATATATATATATTGTTACGATGTTATGGCGTATAGAACTATAAATATTTTATGACTAATTCTTTTGTATTGATTCTCGTAATTTCTATTTCAAAAATCTACCTGACATTATTTGGGTCCCCTTCGCTAAACAAACAACAATCGAATTTTCTGGGGACGAGCCGATAAAATACCAGTTTTGAGACTAGTCGCCGCCGTGTCTACATCGAGATCGAGAACGGCATCGTATTTTCTACAACATTCTGTTACAAGCTGGTTTCATATAAATACCGGAAGATTTTCATTGAGGAGTTAGTCATAAGAAGATCGGGAAACGCGATTTAATTGTAACGAAACATAAATAAATTATTTGTAATATAAATTAGGATTAATAAAGACTTTAATAAATTCGTAATTAGTTATCGTGAGTTTTAATAAATTAGAATATAGACAATAAATTAGAATAAAGACAAATAAATTAGAACTATATAATTATACAACAGTGGTGTACAGGAGTGGGATTGTAGATAAATTTAATTTGAATTTTTGAAAAGAAGTGAAATTGGTGAACAATGGCTACGATTTACGAGCTCACAGTTACGAATCTAAGAAGGCATCTTGAAGACAGAGAATTAGCTTCTACCGGAAAAAAGACTGAGTTAGTCCAACGACTAAAGAAGGCTTTGGAGGAAGAAGGTTTGAATCCGGAAACTTATATATTTGAAGACAAGCATGCTGCTGTCATCTCGTCGATTTCGAAATTTGAAAATAGGGTTTCCGGTGACATCGCTTCCTTAGAAAACAAAGTTACTAACGAGATTTCTTCTCTAGAAAGCAAAGTTTCTGCTAATATCTCCTCGGAAATCTCTAGAGTCACTTCGGAGATGTCTGCCCTCGATGATAGAGTATCTTCGCTAAAAAAGCAAGTTGCTGCCGATATGTTGGCCTTCAAAGAGAAGATAAAAGAGATGGAAAGGAAGATGGAGGAAACAGGGACAGCAGAGAGAGAAGACAATCCAATTATAGCAGAGACCAAAGAAGACGAGACGAAATGTAAGTTGGAAAAACGGCCGAAATTTGAAGGAAGCGGGGGTTATGTTCATGTCAAAGTTCCAACTTTCGACGGAAAATCGTCATGGAACAACTACACGAAACAGTTTGAATCAGCTGCAAGAGCGAATGGATGGTCAGAAAAAGAAAAGGCTGTAAACCTGACTATGGCTCTTCGAGGAGATGCCTTAGACGTGCTCCAGACCATAGCCGTAGAGGAGACGGATGATTTCGAACAACTGAAGAAGAGGTTAAATATGCGATATGGCCACGAACACTTGGAGCATGTATATCAGTCGCAGCTCAAAAATCAAAGACAAAAGAAAGATGAGGCTCTTCAAGAATATGAAGTAGATATCGCCAGATTAGTGCGATATGCTTATACAACAGCTCCCGAAGACATGATGGACAAGTTGGCCGTTCAAACGTTTATTGATGGTCTTCGTGATCATGAGATGCAAAGAACACTACGATTAGCTCGTCACAAGATGCTGGTTAATGTCTTATCCGCCGCCCTCGAATACGAGTCAGCTACGCAGGCCTCTGGCGGTTACAGTAAAGTTAGGACTGTAAAAGAGGAAGAAGATGAAGATAAACTCGACCAGCTCGTTAATATGATGAAAAGCATGACATACAAGAAAACGAAGATCATAAGATGCTGGAATTGTGGCGAAATAGGACACGTACGAAGTTTATGTAAGCATCCTAGGTACGACACAAATCAAGAAACTCACCATCAGGAAAACTAGAACGGGTCGGCCTTAGGGGGGCAGCTTCGACCCAGAACTTTTCCAAAGACCCTCTCATACTAATAGCTTCTTTGAAATGTCGTGAAGATAGTGTATATGTAGATGGAGAAATAAATGGTAAAAAGCATACGTTGTTGGTGGATACTGGAGCGACAAGAACCATTATTCGCCCGACAGTTATAAACAGCCGTAAGAAACTGTTACCAACGAGGTTGCGACTTCGGACCACTACAGGTGAAAATGCCAATATTCATGGAGAAATCCAGGTACAATTAGGAATTGGAACAGAAAAGTTCGTCCATACTGTTATAGTTGCTGACATCGAAGAGGATGTTATATTAGGAATGGACGTAATGAATACGCATGGATTCCAATTGGATTTTAAGAATAAGGTAATCAAAGTTGGTAACGAGGAGGTATTTCTCCATCCACATGATGACAACACTATGCAAGCAGCCGTTAAAGAAGATACAGTCGTGCCTGCGAGAAGTGAAACGATAATAGTAGCGCGGCTACGGGAATTGTGGACGAAGGAACACCTGTTATGATGGAGCCTTGGAATCATGACGACGAAGTTGGCCGTTGAATCATAATTGGAAAAGAATTAGTGACTTCGGCTAAAGAAATTCCTGTGAGACTTATTAATGTCAATGACTACCCAGTGACCATCAAGAAAGAGACAAAAGTAGGAACTTGTGTACCTGTCACATCCATAATCCGTCAGACGACAACGTCTGATAATTCCAACGATAAATTTGATCAAATGGTTGCGGTTGCTGGACAGTCTCTGAATCAGATTGAGAAAAGGAAATTAAGGGAATTTCTTCGGCAGTATCGTGATATTTTCGTACCGAAACGAGGAAAGACGGGAAGAACTACCGTTGTTAAGCATAAAATTGATACTGGTAATGCTAAGCCAATTCGTCAAACAGCTCGACGATTACCACAGGCGAAAAGAGAGGAAGCTGAAACGATTGTTCAGGAGATGAAGAAAGACGGGGTAATAGAACCTTCTACAAGCCCATGGGTCTCTCCGGTGGTACTGGCTAAGAAGAAAGACGGAACAACGAGGTTCTATGTGGATTACCGTTTGCTGAACAACGTTACCAAGAAAGATAGTTATCCTCTGCCTCGGATCGATGACACATGAGACACATTGGCTGGAAGTAAATTATTTTCTACTTTGGATTTGAAGTCTGGATACTGGCAGGTAGAAATGGATCCAGTAGATAAAGAAAAGACAGCCTTCACCACAGGATCTGGATTATGGCAATTCAACGTTATGCCATTTGGACTTTATAACGCTCCTGCCACATTTGAGAGGCTTATGGAAAATGTGTTGAGAGGGTTATCTTGGAAAACATGCCTAGTTTATCTAGACGACATAATCGTCTTGGGGAGACATTCGAAGACCATCTGAAGAATTTAGAAAACGTTTTTAATCGACTTAAAACTGCGAAATTGATATTAAACCCCAAGAAGTGCCAGCTATTTCAAGGTAAAGTCAATTATCTGGGTCATATAGTCAGTAAAGAAGGAGTGGCCGTGGATAAGGGAAAAAGCGATTCCATTAAGGAATGGCCAAAACCAACTGACAAACACCAAGTGAGAAGTTTTCTGGGACTATGTACTTACTACCGGAGGTTTATTAAGAAGTTTGCAGATATCGATAAACCATTAACGCGACTTACAGAGGAAGCAAGAGAATATCGCTGGGATGTAGACTGCCAAAATGCCTTTGAGACCTTAAAAAAGCATTTAATCACATCACCAATTTTAGGGTATCCACTGCCAGAAGGAGAGTTCATCTTAGATACAGATGCAAGTAATGTGGAATTGGAGGAGTGCTGTCTCAGATTCAAGGAGGACAGGAAAGAGTCCTTGGATATTTTAGTAAAGTTCTCTCAAAACCTGAGCGGAATTATTGCGTCACGAGAAGAGAACTTCTGGCAGTAGTGAAATCAGTAGAGCACTTCTATCAATACCTCTATGGAAGGAAGTTTTTAATCCGAACCGACCATGCCGCCCTTAAGTGGTTGATGCAGTTTAAGAATCCAGAGGGTCAGATAGCCAGGTGGATCGAACGACTCCAAGAATATGATTTTAAGATTGAGCACCGGGCCGGAGTTAGCCACCGAAACGCTGATTCTCTTTCCAGAAGACCATGCGCAGCAGAGTGTTCTCACTGCAACAAAACGGAATCCAAGGAAGCAGCAGTGCTAAGAACGACGGTGGTCCACGACGACTGGACGACTACCAAGATCAGGGAAGAACAAGAGAGAGATCCTGTTATACAGAAAATCCGAAAATGGAAAGAGGAAAGCCGTCGACCACCTTGGCAAGAAATATCGAACCTAGGCTCAGTTGTTAAGACGTATTGGGCCCAGTGGGACTCATTTATCATGGAAGATGGCTTGCTCAAACGAGTCTTGAAAAATGATGACGGTTCAGAGAAGAGAAGACAGTTGGTGATTCCAAAGAGCAGAATAGCCGAAGTACTTCGTCAGTTACACGACAGTCCATCAGGAGGGCATTTTGGTGTGAAGAAGACCCTTCAGCGAATTCGGGAACGGTTTTATTGGATGAACAGTTCCGACGATGTAAAAGACTGGTGTAAGAAATGTACTATTTGTGCTACGAGTAACGGGCCTTATCGAAAAAGGAGAGCTCCTATGAGACAATATAATGTTGGAAGCCCGTTTGAAAGAATAGCTTTGGACATTGCTGGGCCATTTCCAGAAAGTGATAATGGAGGCAAGTACATGTTGGTAGTAATGGATTACTTCACTAAGTGGGTCGAGATTTACGCACTTCCAGACTAGAAGGCAGCCACCGTTGCAGATAAGTTGATCCAAGAATATATCAGCCAATTTGGAGTGCCTTTGGAGATCCATAGTGACCAAGGCAGGAACTTCGAAAGCGATCTATTCCAAGGGATATGTGATAGACTAGGTATGAAGAAAACAAGACTGGGACCAATATCTTTCGTTCTTCACAATGGCCTACAGATCTGCTGTTAACGAATCGACAGGCCAAACACCAGCCAGAGTCCTATTCAGACGCGAGATGCGACTACCTTGTGATCTAGAGTTTGGGTGTCGACCTGGATAAGATGTAGCAGGTGAAGATTATGTGATCGAATTACGAAGAAGAATGGACGATGTACACGAATTGGTCCGTTCCCATCTTCAGATCGCTAGTGACCGAATGAAGAAACGGTACGATACGCAAGCCGAAAAGGGGTGTTTTAAGAAGAACGACAAAGTCTGGCTTTATAATCCCAAAAAGCGAAAAGGTTGTTCCCCAAGTTGCAGCAGTTTTGGGAAGGTCCATACCTCATTATGGAAAAGATTAATGATGTCATTTATCGATTAAGCAAGATTCCGAGGGGAAAGCCGATGATAGTACACCATAACCGGCTGGCGTCTTTCGAAGGTGACCACGACGTAGATGAAGAAGTGGAAGTAAACCAAGTCCAAGATGTGTCTGACCTCACGTTTGAGGAATTCATGGGTGCCTATGGAGGTACCGGTAAAGCAAGACATGGTGTTACCACTGAAGAAAGGCAAGATCTACTCGCGCTTCCCGATGACTACTCACTGGCCCTTACCATCCCGGCCAGTATCAAAGACGCACCAGGGTTGGCATCCGTCTTTCGAAGGAAGTTCGGTCGAGTTGCAGAACTTCAATGCCAAGTGCCAGCTCCCGGTAAAACCTTGAAACTCTAAGATGCATTACGTTACCTTTTCTACTGGTAACAAAAGACACTGCCCGTGACCAACCTACCTACCGAGATGTATGGGAAGCCTTACTTCAGTTGAGAGAGCACGTACTAGAGTCCGACGTGCAAAAGTTAGCCATGCCAAAGTTGGAGTGCCGCCAATTAGATTGGAGGGTTATACGAAACGTGGTGGAGGAAATCTTTAAAGACACCGAAGTCCAGGTGTTAGTCTGTTGCAATCCGCATAGTTACTGGTGCGGAGAGAAGCATGTCGTTCCTGTTCCAGTCCCGACAAGGTTCCAGGAGGAACCAACTTTTAAAAGGGGGGCAATGTTACGATGTTATGGCGTATAGAACTATAAATATTTTATGACTAATTCTTTTGTATTGATTCTCGTAATTTCTAGGTCAAAAATCTACCTGACATCATTTGGGTCCCCTTCGCTAAACAAACAACAATCGAATTTTCTGGGGACGAGCCGATAAAGAACATACCAGTTTTGAGACCAGTCGCCGCCGTGTCTACGTCGAGATCGAGAACGGCATCGTATTTTCTACAACATTCTGTTACAAGCTGGTTTCATATAAATACCGGAAGATTTTCATTGAGGAGTTAGTCATAAGAAGATCGGGAAACGCGATTTAATTGTAACGAAACATAAATAAATTATTTGTAATATAAATTAGGATTAATAAAGACTTTAATAAATTCGTAATTAGTTATCGTGAGTTTTAATAAATTAGAATATAGACAATAAATTAGAATAAAGACAAATAAATTAGAACTATATAATTATACAACAATATATTTATATATATATGAAGTAACGACGTTTCAACTTTAACTTCGGAATATTTTAATAACGATTTCCTAAGTGGAAGTCCAAACGTCAAAGACATTTAATTTCTAACTCATATTGTGGCTTATTCCCAATTAAAATAGCAAATTTACGACAAGATCATTTTGTACCTCATATTTCCTTCCTGTATACAATTTGCTTACAAAATCAGCTCCAAACAAAATCTCAATTGGTGCTGTCTGTCCGTCATCGCTGAGCAAAGATTCCTATCCATTCACACATGACAGTATCTTTTTTGGAAATGAGTAGACCAACTTTTTCTAGCAACAGCGAAAAAGTGAAGTTGTCCAGTTGGCAGTAGTTTTTGTAATCATCCTCATCAATGACATTGAGCAATTTCGTGTCGCAATAGTTCAACACGATCAACAAATAATTTCTTTGTCCATTTTTTCTTCTTTTTTCAGATGTTAAGGATAACAAACACAATGCTGTCATTTTCCTCCTCCTAATTATATTTTGCGTAGTGTTTACTCGATACACTTTTTGGTTAAGCGATATACACCCTCGTGAAAACAAACTAGAACTGAAGTTGGACCGCTAATTGGATAGCAAGTCGGAGCATGAGTTGAGACGAATAACGAATATTCAACTATAAATATATATATATATATATATATATATATATATATATATATATATTATATATATATATATACATGTTCGGAAAGATTTCCGCGGTTAGTACAATAAAACCTAGAGCTAAGATTAATATTATTACTAAAATTAATATTAAACTCACCAGTCTTCCAGGTTGAACCGCGTTGTAATTCATTTTCTCTACACTACACTACACTAGTAGTGATTGTGCCGTGAATAGTGAACAGTGTAGTAGTGTCTGGGGGCTCGGGAGACTGAGACCTCGGAAGCCCTGAGGAAGGCATCAGAGAGGATGCCGACAGCTTGGCAAAATGGATTACGACGCGGTTCAACCCGGAAGACTGGTGAGTTTATATTAATTTTAGTAATAATATTAATCTTAGCTCTAGGTTTTATATATATATATATATATATATATATATATATATATATATATATATATATATATATATATATATATAGTAATAAGTACATATTATAGTAATCCTACTAAATGTGACAGCCAGTCAAAACGTGAATGCCCAGCTTTGGATACTTCTTGAGTCAAACTAAAGGTCGATTCAAACACATCAGTCACGTCTCGTCACAGTCCCGTCGCCGAACCGAACAATCCGTCATACAAAATATTCTTTAATATAAATATGCCGCCGGCATTCACATTCATCGGTTGACGAACAGTTTCCCAGCTGTCAGATAATTAATAGTTCTGTGACCAAACAGGACCGGTTTGGCGCCGAGGCTGTGACGGGATCATCGAGCGGGACTGATGTGTCTGAATCGACCTTTAAACGCATTAGCTCCGCACCTGCAGAGGTATAAAATTAAAAAAAAAAATTGGTTGAAAAAATGATAATTAGTGAGTTAGGACATCAGCGCCGAATATAGTGCGGACATTTGCGACAAATGTAATTATTGTAAAATTTAGTTCCGTTAGCTAATTATATTTTAATTTAATAAAGAATTAACAGAAAAATGAATTAAATGAATGAGTGCGACGCTCTGTTACTCTCCCGAACAGCCGCCACTCCTAATACATTCATTTTTCTACACCAAGTTGCTTAATAAAATGGAACTTTTTAAAATCATTCATGTTGTTATAACTATTTGTGACAAATAAAACAGTAAACTAAAGAAGAAATTTACGTTAAAAATTGATCGCTGGGAAACTATAACTTTTCATTGTCAATAATTGTGAAAATAATCGATAGATATAATAAGAAAATAATTCGATTACTACCTTATCATTTAACTGGCATTTACATAATGCGTAATTTTGATCATACGGTGACTTCTCCAGATATGACAAGCAAGAAGCTGTAACTCTTCTAGATAACTTTCCTGCACGCTCAACTGGTGTCAATTTTATGTCTTTGTACCGGTTTATTCTAACATAAGGCCGTTCTTTATCGGACCAAGGATTCTTGGAAAACCTATTTTTGCTCCATGGATCTACAAATATAACCTTTGAGCTGTGGTAATGGTATTTTATATAAATAAAAGGGACCTTAAATAAAGGAAAAGATGTGTAAAGTGTTTCGTTACGAATATCAATAGCTTTATTCATAGATAGAGTAATGTGGCTTAATGTGGCAGCTAACATCCATAGAGAATAGTCACTTTAGAAAAAGAATGCTAACGCAAACAGGAAAATAAAAATCAAGGTATGTATATAGCGCAACAACTAACAGTTATTAATTGTTACTCTGGATAACATCAGGGTCTTCTAACTCTATTGCCACAAATTGATCGCATTGCTGTATCCTGTATCCTGTAGTGATCATTTCCCAAGTTAACATGCTCCTTTTATAACTTGGCGGTACCGTACTGATGACGACAAAATTGTTTTTTGTTAAAAATTTTCTGCCCATTTGGTTTTTTGTTAAATAACGCCCCTGAAACACTTGAAAGAGCAATCAGTAACCAAGAAGGTGTACCAGAAGTCCCTCCAGAAGAAGTAGAGTCGACAATTGCAAAAATGAAAATCGGTAAAGCAGCTGGAATAGATGGCATAACAGTGAGGCTTCTTAAATACGCTGGCAAAAAAAACTGCCAAATCTTATCAGGCATCAAACTGCCTAAGATCAAGATACATACCAGACCACTGGAATACAGCAAACATAATTCTCATTGATAAAAAAGAGGATATCAAAAACTACAGACCTATAAGTCTACTACCAATTATATTCAAGATATTTACAAAGATCATCAGCAACAAATTACCAAATGCATTAGATGCTGCACAGGTAAGAGAGCAAGTTAGCTTCAGTCGTGGGTTCAGTACCCTAGATCATATCCATAGGCTTCGAGAGCTAATGAGTAGAGCTAAAGATATGAAAACACCGCTAACATTAACCTTCATATATTTGGAGAAGGCTTTCGATTCTATATATCCCAAGGCAGTAGTAGAAGCTTTGACCAACCAAGACATTGACAAACCGTAAATAGAGACTTTAGCAAATATATACAAACAAGCAAAAGCTAAGGTAAAATTTTATGAAAACACTTCAGAATTTTCCATTACTAGAGGAGTCCGATAAGAAGACGCAATATCACCAAAGCTCTTCACTGCAACTTTAGAAGATATATTCAGCAAAATGAACTGGCAGAACAAAGGCCTATCCATTGATGAATACCTCAGCCTTGTCTTGCAGACAAGATCATTCTGATTGCTAATAGTCCTGCCTAAATGCCGCGGCCTAAAAGTGAACTTGACAAAAACAAAAACCATGTACAACGAGCTAGCGGATGTCCAAGATATAATACAAGGGTTCTTTGTGGTTTTGCATAGAGCCATTAAGACAAAAAATGTATAGGCTTAAAGTACTTTTTTAAGTTTTAAAGACATTGATGGCTTCTTCTGACGACTGGAATCGCTACCCACGTATTGAGTTTTTAGTCTTTGGGAACGTGAAGTGACGACTATACACTTGGAAAGCCCCATTTAATGATGGCAATAAGCCTGAGTCTTCAAGAAATCAAATAGACTATTTACTTGTAAATGACGTTTCCGAAATGCCGTCAAAAAAGTCACTACATATCCTGGGACAGATATTGGATCTCATCATAAAAAATGTGCAGTAGCAGATATTAAACTAAGGTTAAACTGAATCCAGCGACAAAAACCAAGTACTTTACTTTGACGATGTAAACATAAAACATAACATTAAAAAAGAATTTAACAATAGAATAACAGCTAGAAGATCCAGAATAACTATGGAGTGAATTTAAAAATCAATTTAACGAAATCTCCACAAACAATGATTATAGAAAAAACTTAATTAAGAAAAATAAATGGATGACAGACGACATCTTGAAATTAATGGAACAACGTCGACTGATAAAATCTGCAGAGAATAATAAAAAATGAGATCAAATTAGCTAAAGAAAAATGGATGAGAGAAAGATGCGACGAAATAGAGGATGTAATATCTAAATACGACTTATTTAATGTGATGAGTAACATATTTGAAAAACGAGTTTCCTATGTACTCGTTGACAATAATATCAAAATTATTGTAAATGAGCGTGAAGTAAGAAAAAATGGCAGCTGTATATATCAGAGTTGTTTGAAGATGACAGGAATCATATTGCAGAATTCTGCCAAAAACTGTACTGACGGCCAAGAAATTATAAAATGCGAGGTAGAACACGCTACAAATGCTAAAATTATTTGATAAAATATCGATTAATTAGCCTAATGAGCCACACTCTTAAAATTTTCCTAAGAATACTTCACAGCAGAATTAGACGCAAATGCGAAGACGATCTTGAAGGTAGCCAATTTGGTTTTAGAAATGCTATGAAAACCAGGGAGGCACTTTTTAAGCTTAACATCCTATTACAAAAATGCCGTGACCAAAAAAATATGTATTTACATGTTTCGTGGACTTCGAAAAGGCATTCGATAAAGTACAGCATGTCAAATTAATGCAAATACTGAAAAATATCGGAATAGATGACAAGGATATTCGTGTCATTAAAAATTTGTACTGGAATCAAACTGCTTGGAAATAACTACACCGATGAAATCTCTATACAAGGAGTCAGATAAGGTTGCATTTTGTCGCCAACATTGTTCAATGTTTATTCGACCAGTTATTTAAAAAGACCCCTGAGAGACAACATATGGAATAAAAATCAACGGAGAACTACAGAGATATGCAGACGATATGCTAATTCTATCAAATAATATTGAAGGTCTTCAAATTCTGCTTGATCGTATTCACTAGGTAGGAGAGGAAATGAGCATTAAAATAAACTCTTCTTCTTCGGGTACCTTCTCCTAGCGGAGGTTGGAAATCATCATCGCTGTTTTAACTTTGTTGGCCGCATTTCTGAATAATTTTAATGAGCTGCAGCCGAACCACTCTCTCAAATTTCTTAGCCAGGACATTTTGCGTCGTCCTGGGTTTCTCTTCCCTTGTATCTTCCCTTGCATAATCAACCTCAGTAATACGTACTTCTCACCCCTCATTAAATGTCCCAGATATTGAATCTTTCTAATTTTAACAGTTTTTATGACTTCACATTCTTTCTTCATTCTTTGTAACAGACAAAACCACATTTTTAGTGTTTAGTCGTGACCCACACCTCGATGTAAAGCTTCAATCAAACCGAGTCCAAGTTAAGAAAGTTCACAAAATGACATATTTGGGAACTGTGATAACAGACCAACTAGATCCAGAAATAGAAATAAAACGTAGAATAGCAATGGCTAAAACTACTTTTATTAAGATGAAGTAATTTCTTTGCAATAAACTTCTCAGTTTAGAACTAAGACAAAGAATGGTTAAGTGCTATGTTTGGTCCGAACTTTTGTATAATGCAGAAGTATAGACGCTAAAAGTATCGATCATAAACAAAATTGAAGATATGTAAATTTGGGTTTATAGACGAATGCTGAAGATACCTTATACAGCAAGGAAAACTAATGAAGAAGTACTAAGGAGCTTGAACAAAGATAGAGACTGCTAAAGACTGTTAAACATAAAAAAATGTCTTACCTGGGATATATAGTAAGGGAAAGTCGATATAAAATATTACAACTGATCCTTAAAGACAAAATAGAGGGCGGCAGAGCTGTAGGAAGAAAACTAGTTTCTTGGTTAAAAAAAATTCGTGAATGGACTCCGATACCAAATGCAGGACAATTATTCCATATTGCAGAAGATCGAGAAGCCTTCGCAATGGTGATCGCCATTGTCGGATAATTCTGATATGGCACGCAAACAAGAAGAATCCAAGATATTAGACAATCGTTGGCAG